>JAXUIB010000028.1:610000-1210000 GCA_036784905.1 Acrossocheilus fasciatus
TACAAGAATGAATGAATGAACAAATTAAATATAAAAATAAGATGGAAAATTGTATTATTAAATCTGAAAATAATAATTTCAATAATTTCAAACAATGTAATGACACAATTTATGAAGAATTCTACACTATTTATAAATCAAAATGTTTGCATATATATTAATAAAAATATTACAAAAATAGGACTATATCAGTAATGATTATTAAAAATACTTACATATTTTAAAGTAATTTTAAAGAAGGAAGGATATTGAAGCATATGTCTACATAAAAATTAACCCTACATAAAACATATACAGTACGTAACATAAAAAAACACATACCTACATAAACAAATATATCAACTTATCCAATGACAATAGTGACCTATAACCAGAAGCAGTGGATAGCAGATGGTGGTTCTCATATAACTTTTAATTTCCACTGTCCAGTAGATCTAAGATCCATAATAGATGAGGACATGTTGCTCGGAACAGTCAGGCATGGAGAGCCAAGGAGGGGGCCCATCAATTTGAGTTCCATATGAGTGGTGCATGTGAATAAAACATGAAAAGAGGCTTGAAATCCACAATGTTATCAGAGCAGAGACGGAAAGAGAGAGAAGGCTAAATTTCTGGCAGGATGTTGGCAGCCCTATAAGCTCATTCACTCCTTGTGTCTGTCAGTCTGTCCCATGGACTTGCTCACTGGGTTGAACCCTCTGGCATGCATTATGTATGAAACCTCTTAAGAGCTTGAGTTTGGAGTTTAAAACTTTTTGAAATTGTGGGCTGTGGCAACTGTTTTCCTTAGTCATTGTAAAAGCCATAAGACCACAAAGATCTCAGGGAGGAAAACCTTCATATTTGTAAATCCATTTAAAATTAGGAGAATGAATGAATGAACAAATAAACAAACAAAAAAAAATAGCAAATCACAAAATGACAAAATGGGTTTGAGCAATATAAAATGAACATGCTGCTGTCTCAAATAACACTCACACACACACATAGAGAGAGAGAGAGTAAAATAAAGAGAAACATCTGTTCATACTGCGGTCTCAAACTATAGAAAATGAACAGGAAAGATGCTTTTTATACTCTTTAGAGTAATATCAAGAGAATCACTGCTGTCTAAACTAAAATAAACTCTACAAAGAAGCAGAAGACATAATGTGGACTGAGTCAGGTGTTGCATAACGTGTTTGTGTTGTTCTACTGTCTCTCAAGGGAGAAAACACACGGTAAACAGTTGGGAATTAACAGTGAACACTACACAAAAAACAACGACTGGACTGTTCTTTCTCAGTGGAAGGTAGAACGATCTTAATTACAGAAAGCCTCTACAACTTAACACTGTTCATGTTCTAAACACTCACTGTTTATGGATGAGGCACTAACAGGTGAATTTGTCTCAGTTACATCTAGCCTAGACGCCAGTGTCTGGACAAAACTAGAAGTGTGATGATGGGGATCCTGATAAAAAGATCGATAAACCTACAAGGATTTTTAGTGATAAAAACACCAAACTTCACTATTAAACAGCTCGGCTGTATCTCTACCCACACGGCCTACATAGACACCATGTCTGAGCATCGCTTGCGAGTCTCTCACTTGGTTTGTTGCATCGCGAGCTTCGTGGCCGTGCCTCCATTCTTAACGAATGAACGCCCATAGGTTACCTGCATTTTTAATGTTACAGGTTTGAATCAGACTCGTGTGAATTCATCATTGACAGCAAACATAATGCACTGGTGAAAGGAGGGATTAGATTACCCTATTCCTCATAAATAATGGAACAGCACTTTTCACGTTGTCCTTTAGGACTCATAGAGATAAAAATGGTTTGATCTAATATGAGCTGATCCAGTTCAACTTACAATGCAGTGTAAATAGGAACACATAGATCCACACCACCTCTATCTATCTATCTATCTATCTATCTATCTATCTATCTATCTATCTATCTATCTATCTATCTATCTATCTATCTATCTATCTATCTATCTATCTATCTATCTATCTATCTATCTATCTATCTATCTATCTATCTATCTATCTATCTGTCTGTCTGTCTGTCTGACTGTCTGACTGTCTGTCTGTCTAGAACATATTCGTCATGTGTGTAGTAGGCCTAGAGAAGCAAAAGTTGACAAATAACATAGACATAAACATTTTTCAAGGTACAAGTTTATTCAAGGAAAAGTTAACCCAAGATGAAAATTTCTTCAGTTTGTTTCTTCATCAGAACACTGACATATTGGTTAAGAATGTTTTATTTCTCTTCTAATTCAGACAAGACAACTGTCTTTCTTTTTTTTCTTTTTTTTTTAAACTAGAGAAAGCAGTATTATGGATAGGACTATATAATGTATAGTGGAAATTATCTGAAAGAAGCAGTTTGAAATCAAAAATATCTTAAGGATGGAGTTGTTCCTTACAAACATGCAGCTCTTTGCTTAAGAGAAAAGATAAGATGTTAAATGATGGACTGGAGTCGTGTGGATTACTTGTGGATTATTGTGATGTTTTTATCAGCTGTTTGGGCTCTCATTCTGACGGCACCCATTCACTGCAGAGGGTCCATTGGTGAGCAAGTGATGTAATGTTACATTTCTCTAAATTTAACATTACAAGCAAATGATTAAGATAGAAACTCATTTACATTTTGTATGGCCTGAGGGTGAGTATTTTTTATTTATTTATTTATTATTATTATTATCTATTTATTTAGCAATTTTTATTTTTTGGGTGGATTATTCCTGTTAAGTGTAAAGTTAAATGTATATTTTTGGTCTCCAATTATCTTAACTAAACTTCCTTTTTCCAGTAGGCATCAAATGCATTTTAAAAATGCCAAATATTTTATGTAGTCTCTCAATTAATATGAGATCATAAAAACTGCATGTAGAATAATCACACACGAATTAGAAAAATGTTTAATAGTGCATGTCACTCTGTGGTTGTCACTGCATGTTATGTTAGCTACAACCCCCCCCCCCCCCCCCCCCCAAAAAAAAAAACAAAACAAAGAGCAATAATGTACAATATCTTCCAGTCTGTTTCCCATGATGCTTCAGTGACAGATAGAGTAAGTATCCTTGGTTGTGCGGGCACAAATATACTGTGGCTCCTCTCATTTTTCACTGATCTGGCACTTTGGATGGGAACAGGACTTGCAGTGCCGTCTATTTTAGATTGAACTATTGACTTTTGAAGGAGGTTATATCAATGTCAAATAGACAAAGGTGTCTCTCTCACACACATACACACTCTATTCCTCTTACCAGTTTTCAGGTGGACTTGTATGACAAAAAAAAACAAAAACAAAAAAAAACCCTGCAGCCTATATATTTTTACATATTTACATATTTTGTAATTATGTATTATGCACAGAATGTCCATAGACGAGAATTGTGTATATTTAGAACATACTGTATTATGTGAGGAAAACTCTTTTAATGAAATCAGGGTAAACAAGAATGAATTTTTCATTACGCCATGAACACCAGACAAAATTTAGTTATTGCTGCCCTCTGGCGAACATTTTGAAACACTGCAAATGTGCAATTAATATGACCTAAAAACGATTTAGATTAATTATTAGAACTAAATGGAAAGACATGTCATTTATGTATTTATTCGCATGAGGAATTACTGAAACCTCAGACTCTGAACTCTCTATTTTCTTGTGCTTGTCGAAGAAAGGCTTCATGAAACTCAAATCAAATTCGCAAACATTGAATCAAACCATGAAACAAATGAATCGGTTAAAAGAATCAAATCCAACCTATGTATAAAACACACTAGTTTAACTTGAGAGGAGCAAACTATAAAGAATTATTATATACTGAAATTAGACAAGTGAGAAGTTTGTCATATTTAGCCATCTATATGAGGAAGCTATTGCATTTTTATAAACTCTAGATGGCAGTACACTGCAAAAAAAAAAAAAAAAAAAAAGATTATTGAAGTTCTACGATAAATACTATTTCAGATTTTCTACTTCAAAATGCCATGTATTATTCAATGTGCTATAAGTGTATAACTTTATAAAAGTTTTGACTCCTGGTAAATTTAGTAATGATGTATAATCAAATCTGCTAAATAAAACTGCATTTCCTTTGCTGCATTGCCCCCATGGAATGCTGATTCATCATCTTTATAAATGTTAAATGTTGTTGGGTTAACATGTAGTATGCAATCACAGTGTGGCATTAATTATTGGAAAAATCAGAAGTAAACGACAAGCATTGACTGTTTAATAGCAGCGCAATTGGGTGAGAGGATGCATGTGATAATGGTTATTGTAGGATGAATCCATTAAATGTCAACTAAACTACTGATGCAACAGAGACAAAATACACATAAACCACTGGAATAAGACTGTTTTAAAGCTGACGTTTTGTCATCGATAGAATCTGCAGAAAGACAAGTGTAGTTTTTCCTCTGACCTCCAATTTCATGCTTTGCTTGGGGCTGCTGAAGATTTAAGACAGGAAATTAAAAGTTCAGACAGAACCGAGTCAGAACAGAGGCTTGCAGAAGGTAAATGTGCTGGAAGGAGGAGTCGGAGGAAAATAAAGTGCAGGGAAGCTAGTGTGGGAGTTGGTGTGGAAGGCCAAAGCCCAGCTCCTATAACTCAGAGTTCATATCCTAAAATATTTTCATTCTTGTTGTAAAAGTGGGATAAAGGTTTATCTGAAAGTTAAAGTGTGTGTTTGTGTGGGCAGTTATTGATCTAGGTGGTAGGCCCTTTACTGTTATGGGAGGAAGTGTTTATTTAAAGTGACATTACGTTTGGAGTATTTGCGCACTCAAATATTCAGAGGGGGATATTTTTTGTCATATGTTTGCTTATATTGTCGAGTATTAGAATAATATTTTAGTGTCGACTTTTACACATTTTGGACTTTGTCTCTAATTATTATCATCTGTCTTATCATTTTGTGCTTGCAATGTCATAGGACACTGAGGAAAAAGATATTTCAAGTTTCTTTCATCTTTTGACCAATGAACTCTTATGCTATAAAGATTGTTATTTAGATTGCATTCACAAAATTCTATTCTATTCTATTCTATTCTATTCTATTCTATTCTATTCTATTAATCAATCTCCATTTTTCCCAGGCCGACTAATCTGTATTTCATGGATATTTCCATTTTTCCATGATTGTAGGAAGCCTGGTATGTGTTTTTGTGATTATAAATGAAAAACCAGGGTGGTAAATATGTTTTTCAACAACTGGTTGCTTTCAATGCCAAAAGTCATGCAATCTGTGCACTTTTCTGTCCAATCAGGGGAAAAAATGTTGGATGTGTTTAGATTTTCCTCTTGTCTGTTTATGAGCCTGATTCAAATAAATCAGCTTTTGATTGTAAATTAAACATGTTAACATGAAAGTGGGATTTTCTGTGTGAAATCTGCCTCAATAAACACAGATAAAACCCTAAAGCACGACCACAGAGGACACTAGTCACAGCTCTGACAAGGAGACCAAACTGCACTCAAAGGTTGTGTGTTCTGTAAGCAGAACAAATAAAGCTTTATTTGCATAGTGGGGCCACTAACCAGTCACACACACACACATATACGCATGCACAAGCACATATTGTTTTTATCAGCGTAGAATCCTCAGGCAAGGCTCACAATGGAGCTTCAAAAAGCAAAACAGAAAGAAAACACTGTCCAGAACAACCACTTTAAAAGGTAGTGAAGCCACAAGTCTGTTTGTCATGTACTGTCATGTAATAATTCTGATGAAAAACATACACTACCAGTCAACCGTTGGGACACACCTACTCATTCTTTATTTTTACTATTTTTAACCTTAGAATAATATCATTAAAAACACAAACGGAAGTATGGGACTTTATGTTGTGAGCTGAACAATGTTAAACAAATCCAAACTACTTAGATTTTAGCTTCATAAACATTGCCACCCTTTACCTAGATTGTAGCTCTGCATACTCTTGGCTTATTTAAATACATTTGTCAAGGAATTCATATACAAACAAAAGGATATCCTGCAATATTTTATTTATTTAAGTTTACTTATTTATTTATGAGAACCATGAAGTCAGTTAAGTGTGTCCAAACCTGTAGCTGGTAGTGTGTGTTTACACAACATAGAGCAATTAAACATCTTTAGTGTCAGCAGGGGGAATGTGTAAAACATCATGTATGTATGATATTCCTTCACCTGTTTTAGCACAAACACATACAGTAGAAAGCTTAGAAGCTACATTAGTGATGACCTCTTATAGGTGCAATGTTTACTTATTTATATTACTGGTTTACTGTAGCCTATACCTCTAAACCCTATAACCTAAACCAGAAACCTGTTGACATATTACATTTAAGGCAAACCATTTTTGGCTATATTTAGTTATGAGCACTTCAGTTGGCCTCATAATTGTTTCTTTATGTTTGAATAAGTCTATATAGGTAGTGTACAATCTGTACAAACGTACAAAAAAAAGATGAATTATGAACACATTTCTATTGCTAATAGCAATAGCATTAGTTCACACCTCAATTCAACACAGTAATGGTATTCTGTAAAATGAAGTATTTTCCTGCTGGTCCATAAAATATGTATGTGTAATTATATATATATATATATATATATATATATATGTGTGTATATATGTATGTATGTATGTATGTAAAGGTATAACACACACACACACACACACACACACACACACACACACATACATATAAACATATCGTTTTTTGTCAATTTCAGGACTTTTTTTTTTCAAATTTTCAAACAAGATTTTGTCAAGCCATCTTTCATTTTTTTCCTTGTTAAAATCACACTTACTTCAGTCGTACAAATATAACTTATATTTTCTTTGAATTTCAATTTATTTCAGTTCTACTTTTCTAAATCTAGATGTAAAATTCTCAATTCAATCTTGCAAGAGTACAACCCCGTGTTTTTCATAGTGGGGACTTTCCATTAAATGTTATACTTTTTAAACTAAACGAACACCTTATGTCTAACAATATCCCTACCCCCACATCGAAACCTTTTCGCATTTCTACGTTTTAATTTCTATTTAGCATGTTTATTAAGCCTGCCCTCGTGGTATTTGAGCTGGTCAAAACAACGTCAAAAATATAACTGGTTTTACTGTCTATGTGGAGACATTTGCTCCCCACAATGTAGGCAACACCAAAGCCACACACACACACACACACACACACACACACACACACACACACACACACACACACACACACACACACACACACACACACACAGCACCTCTAGGGGGACTCCAGACTTCAGTGGATAGTAGCAGCGCGTGAAGAAGCATGAAGACGAACGTGACTGTATCAGCAGCGTGCGTTGGGAATGTAACCATCGCCCAGTCAGTCACTCGCCGTTAAACACGCTCTCGGTCAAGCGACAGCTCCACTCCGTGATTTCGCGATTGAAGCACGTTGCGCTGCTGATTCATGGGGGCTTTCGGTGAGTGCTGCTTGCCCTACGGATGTGCTTTCGCTTACTCTTGAAATGTGTGCTTGTTTTGCAGTGTGTTGTGGGGCTTGTTAGCAGCGGCAGCAGCGTAAGAACCTCGGGCAACATGTTATAGTTGCAGCAGTCGTTGATGAAAGCGAATTAACAGTAGAGTAAGGATATGTAGCTGCGTTTGTCTTTTAAGATCAGTCTCTTCACGATCAGGTATGTTGAGCTTGCAGTAACCTTACTGCAAAGGGCTCTATAATGCACTGCACTAGAAACCAGACACATTCTTCACATTTCGGAGTTTGTTTATAGTGATTACTTGTTTAGCAACTGTGGCAGCATTTAAATGTAGTGTGACTAAATCATGCCATTGCACTGGATAGGTCATGAGATTGTCTAGTCTTTCAGTGTACTCTCATGGTATTGCTTTTGAGGTATAGACACATCCTAAGTGGGTTACACTGACTTATTTTATCATATCTCTCTGTTTTTCTATGAATTTCTGTGTGTGAGGTGTTAAAGTAAAGGCTTTTTCTTCTGTCATAGACATTACTGTATATAGTTTTACTGCAGCAAGTTAAACGTTTTTATCATCCCTGACTTTTTTTCTCATGTCAGTACTGAATGAATGGTTGAATCTTCCTGCCAAGTTAAATTAGTGCTTGCAATCGAATGTGAAGCCACAATGTCTCTAGAGTGGGATCCATGAAGGAAAAACCAGCCCGTGTTTACCACAGACCACCGTAACTTTATTTAGATAGCTGTGTTTGATTATGATCAATAATACACATTTTGCCTTTCAAGTTCACTAAAGGGGAACTGAATTTTGACATGTATTTTTGACATGTAGATTGTTTTTATTCCACAAATTTGCAAGATTCTAGGTTAAAAATATGTTTTAGACAAAGTGTTTATTTTGGAACTGTTAACATTTCTTTTAAGTTTTTCACAACTAACACAGTTTTGACTAGTTCATTTTAATGAATATATATATATATATATATATAGAAAAAAATGTTAACAAAATATTTTTAGATGAATTGCATGCTAAAACTTCTTGATGTAGTTGTGGTTAAAATCTGTATTTCAGAGTTATATTGGAGTTGGTTACCCCTTATTTCGTTTCCAGACAGTTAGTCCTTAAAAAAAATCGTTTGAAGTCACTAATGCCGCTGACATGAGGTAAAGTGGTGACTCATCTGAGCAAATTTGGGGAAGCATGGACAATTTAATCTGAATTACAGAGCGTTGACTTATGATGACACACGGACCATAAGTCCTTTGTTGTCTGACAGCAAGCTAGAAACTGGCCTGTGTTTATATTTTGGGAAAACGTTCCCGTCTTAAAACATACCGTTTTTGTGGTTAGCTTTGAAAGGCAAATCCTAGGCATTTGGACAGTCGGATTAACCTAAGTCTTTTCAAACGTTTGTATTTGTGATGTTCTTTTTTTCCTTGTGCGTTCGTAGGTTTACTGTGAGATTGATTGAACGCTTTTAGCATCAGTCAGTTCTAGCTATAGAGTATTTCCTCTTATTTTATTTTCAGCTCTTTTAATTTGCTCTCATGTGAATTAACATTTCTGAGAAAGCAGAATAGCCGGTTAATTACAGCTTGAAATCAATACTTTTTACTAACCTATTGAGGCATAAACATGAATAAACACACATTAATGTCAACAGCGAATTCAGCAACAGCTATTAGCGAAAGTTATTAGCGGTAATCAGACACTGAAAATCTCAGAGAGGTTTGTCTTGTGCCTTTTTCATTTTCATGCTTCACTCATGCTGCATGTGCTCTATTTGTATTGTACCAGCAGACTCAGGTGGCTGAGAGATGCAGAGATCTTGGTGCTATACGAGGATTTTCTGTTGACCCTGTGCTTAAGTGGGTGTCGTGGAACTTGACAAACCCTGTGCTCAGAAAAATGCTGGTAATATTAGCTCTCTACACTAGAGTAAATGCAGTGCCTTGCTAAAAAGAGCAGTGCCGACACACAGGTAAGTCGACCTCACTAAACAACTTGGCAGCTTTCACTGTGTAAATACGCTACCAGTTAAATGTTTAAATACATTTGACCGACTTTGCTTCTCATGATTTTAAAAACCTTTTGATCTAAAATTCATGCTTAAATGCTTGGTATTAATTGTGTAGGCAAATATAAATTGCAGTTATGTAGGAATTTAGAAGGAAAAAAATTCCTTCAGTAAGTGGAATGGCCAACAGTTATAGTGTCAGTTATATTTTTAGAAACTATGGGCTTCTTAAGTTTTCAAGAAAAGATTTTATGTAGTTGGTTTATAGTAATATTTTTGACATGAATATAGCCTTTGATGCTGATATGACTAATTAAATAAATAAAATTACAAATATTTATTTACTTATATTTAAGCAGGTTTTCTGTTCTTATGGACCATCTTTTTGCTTTCAGAATGTCTTGGGTCAATGGCTTTAAAGCTGCAAGAGTGGACAACCATAAGACGGCATGGGGTGAGCGCAATGGCAGGAAGTCGAGGCGTAAAAGGGGCTCGTCCCTGTGCAACCCACGCTACATGAGTTGTCTACGGGACCCCGAGTCTATGGAGCCCCCTACTCAACACTACTCCCGTGCAGCAGGGGGTGCCACCAGCAGCAATTTCAGCACACGCTGCGTTTGGCAGGAAGACCATTATGGCAGGAAGGGTGATGTGGGTCTGAGAGCCGTGGACCTGGCGTTTGAAGATTCTGAGACGAGGCAAACGAAAGATGGCGGGGACCCCGATGACGGCGGAGAGGAGAGGAAGGGTCCCGACAGGTGTTTTTTGACTTGCTTGTTGCATCTGGCTCATGTTTTTCAGTCCAAGAAGTTTAAGTCGGCCAAGCTCGAGCGACTATATCAACGGTACTTCTTCAGGCTCAACCAGAGCTCTCTTACGATGCTCATGGGGGTCCTGGTTGTGGTTTGCGGGGTTATGTTGGCGTTCCACTGCGTCCAAGGTCCACCAGATGTGGCGTTAGCCTCGGTGCTCTCCGTCGCCATGGGCCTGTTCTTAGCCTTGATGGTGGTGTGTAACAGAAACGGCTTCCACCAGGACTACATGTGGATCGTGAGCTATTTGGTCATGGTGGTGTTAGTGGTGGTGCAGGTGTTTGGCTTGTTGATGGTGGATCCACCCAGTGCGTCTGAAGGGATATGGTTGACAGTGTTCTTCATCTACATCATCTACACACTGCTGCCGGTGCGAATGAGAGCAGCTGTGATCACTGGAGCTGTACTGTCTACCATTCATATGATTATGGCATGGAGACTCAACCTTGAGGATTACTTCCTTAATAAACAGGTATGTGTATGCTTCTGATACAATTAAAATTAAAAGAGGAATATTATACAAAAATATGAAAATTAGGCTGTTATTTACTTAACCTCATGTTGTTCAAAACCTGTTGTAAGCTGTTTTTTTTGTTCAGTGAAACACAAAAGTAGAATTTTTTTTAATGAATCATTAACCAGCTCTTGTTATACAACAAAAGTTCCCCATTACTATGCCTGTCAAGCTCCAAAAAGGACAAAAAAGACCATAAATGCACCATTAAAGTGCTCCATACAACTTATGCACTATATTCCAAGTATTCTGAAGCCACGTGAATGAAAAGCAGGCCTAAATGTGTTAATTTAATTATTAGTAATTTTAAAAATAATTATAATTATTATTGATTGCCGATTGCTCATCCTCAAAGCTTGCATTTTCCCTCATTTATTTATTTTCCTTTTACAATTTTGACACTATGTAAATAAGACTACTAAATAGGATGCTGCATTTTTACAGTTCATTCTGAATTGAGAATTAAAGGTAAGCTCCACTTGCACATACAATTTTATGATAGTTTATTGGTGCTTTTTTGATGTTTTTGTCCTTTTTGAGCTTCTCAGTTCTGGTCTGTGTAAAAATGCATCAAAAATGTTCCACAGAAAATAATAACAGCATATGAATTTAAAACAGCATGAGGGTGAGTTAATAAAGACAGAATATTTATTGTGGGTGAATTATTCCTTTATTACACAGGAAAATGTCCAGCATGAGAGATTTGTATTTTTAGTATGCGTGTATTAGTACTAGAACTCCTTGAAGAAAAGAATTGCACATTATTTACACCACATGTTGCAAAGCCACAGTGGTGGAGAATAAACGCCAAGTAACTGATCAGTTGAAAGCACAATCTTTCACATCTCCAAATTCTTTGGACTCGCAGAGTTCAGTGGATAATTGGTTATTGTTTGAAAGCTTTGATTGTTTCAGTACTTTTAAAGGAATGCCTAGCATTACAGTTTCAGACTGCAGTGTAGATGGGTCCTAGTTAGCAAAATTCTTTTCCCTTTTCAAACTTTGCTTAGTCCTTCACTGCTCTTAATATGATGCATTTAACATGCAGTGTTTCCATGCAGGGGCAAAAATGCATCTATTGTGTCAGCTCCGCGTTCAATGTGATCTAGTGCTGACACTGTTAATACTGGTTCAGTGAGCTTGGGCTTTTGCGTGTTTGCTCCTTAGACAGCTGGGCTGTGGGCTCTCTACTTGGCACTCAGCATGATAGAAATGGATTGGGATAATGGCTGCTGATTGACTCAGGCCATGGCCCAGAGCATGTACTTGTAGATTCTCGTCATAGACATTTGGGATAGGTTCCAACCCTGTGGGCAATCAATGCAGGACAAAAGTCCATTGGTTGTATGGCTGCTTAGTGCCTTATATAAATGCTCTCTCGCAAAGAGCGAGCAAGGTATGGCTCCATGTTTGCTCTGTGATCTTTTGTTCTTACAGTTCATTGATGAGAAAACTCTTGGGTTGAGGATAGGAGTTGTTCAGTATTTGTGTAGTTTACAAATGTAGAGTGCCCGGTCAGTTTGATTACAAGAACTGTATAATATACACTACAGTTCAAAAGTTTGGGAGTCAGTAAGATTTTTTTTTTTTTAATGAATACTTTTATTAATAAAGGGTGCGTTAAAATAATTACAACCGATAGTGAAGACAAATAAATTCTGTTTTTTTTTACTTTCTATTCATCAATGAATCTTGAAAAAAGTATTGATTTACACAAAAAATATTACGCAACTGATATCACCATTGATAGAAATGTTACTTGAGGATTATTTCCAAAGAAACAAAGTGCAGTATTTTCAATATTAATTTAATGTTATGCCTGATATTGTATAAAATTATACTTTTTTTTTTTTTTTGTCTAAACACCAACAGACACACTAGAACCTATATGAATTGTATCAAATGCTGTTTAGAATGAATTAAATGAGTTTAGGACTGAATATTGCTAAAGATTGCATTTATTACAATTATGCCAGATTAACTTTAGAGATCTAAATTTGCATCTCTTCAAGATATACAGTAATTAAATATCTATCTATAACTTTTCTGTTTGAATGTGATATAAACCCAAAGATTATTGGAGTACATTTAACAAGAAAATACTAATTCCTTATTTTTACTTCAAATTTTCATGTTTTATTCAGTGTGTTACTTGCCATTTCTTTGTATTTGTTTGTGAAATTGACTGGCAATTTCTACACCAATTTATTTTCCAGTGTATTACACACATCACACAAGATTAATACCTTTGGTTTATGTATAATAATGGGAATTTAATTTACAGCAGGTAATTTGAGATTCACCGGTCAGTGTCTTGGTATGTATTATTATTTAATACTCTGTTTTTGGGTGTAGAAAGTAATGCATGCTAAAATGTGACGTTCAAACACTCTCTCAGAAGTTGTGTGTCCAAATTCAACCTAAATTCATCACTAGTGCTATAAGAAGTCTAGATAAAGTATCCACTAGTTAGTTGCTGGATGACTAGTATGGATAAGCACATGGTTTTCTTCTTCGTCCTTTGGCCAAACAGGCTAATCTGAGAAATGCAGTTATTCCTCACAAAGCTCATCTACTGTTCATTCCCTTTATCTCTCTCGGTTCTCCATTCTGTCTGTCCCCCACCATCCCTCTCTCTCACACCCCTGCACTCCTTCTCGCTGTCCTGTTTGCGTGTCCCTCGGAGATGACCGGCAGTGCAGTGCAGATAGAGCAGGTCAGTGGGCGATCACCAGCGGGACAATAGCTGTCTTTGTGAAGATACACACTGATGGGGTGGTGTGGGGCGGAATGTGGTGACAGGAATGGCTGGGGATCGACAGTATGAAATAGCGCCGGACTGACGTGCTGGGCTGAAAAAAGACAGCCAGCCCAGGCCTTTCTTTCGCTTGCTCTCTCTGTCTCTCTCATTCACTTGTAGTCACGAATTCCCTTTTCACAACAGGGCTCATGAGATGGCCCTCAGTCGTGGAAGCCGCAGAGGCTTTATGTCCGTGGCATGCCACTGTGTGGGTGAAAAGCTCCATACTGCTGCTCTCTTAAAGTTCTGGGCTGATTGCAGGGAGGGAAGTATTTAATTGATTTTGCTGTGTAGATCTTGGTAATTGACATGAAGTAATTTTGGAAAGTTGCTACGTCCTGTGGTGTGCCATACTGTAGCTCATCTAAAAAGGTCTTTTATAATTATTGTTTTTATCCAAAATAAATATAAGACAATTCAAGACAATTATAAGGCAAATCAAGCAATTTTCTACAAGTGAATGAGCCAAATGCATTGCCATACTGCTCTGAAATCCACTTAAACCTTAATAAATGGGAGATTACACATAATATTTTGTACTTTAACAAAAAAAACACATCACAAGACCTTTTAAATGAATTAGGCAAGGCAAAAAGTATGTGTATTTCATAATCCTAGTCTTATTGTAAGTGATTAAACATTTTCAAATGTAAAAAATTCTTTGTGGGTTTTTTTTTAATAAATATTTTATGACTATGCGATGACATTACTTAGGCCACACAGGCTATTGGATAATGTTATTCATTAACTAAATAATGTTAATAATGTAATGCTCAGTTTTCACAATTTATTAAATTCCCAATAGATATAAAATAAAATTGATAAAGTTAAACAAAATTAGATGTGAATTAAAAAAGTCACATTATGGACAATTGCCCACTTGCAGCTGTGTATGGATACAAATGTAAGGCAGAGGCTGTTCAAATGGAAAATATGTTTGCTCACTTGGTCCAACTGCTTATTGGCAGATGCAGGACTGTTTATGTCCAGAATTTTGGCTTTGGTATGTAATGCACAGTTTTCACTCATTCAATCAATTCCCAAACATGTAAATATAAAATAAAAATAAAAAAGCTAATTAAAAAAGTCACATTATAGAGAACTGCCCACTTACAGCTTTATATGGATAAAAATGTAAAGCCAAGCCCGCCGTTCAAATGGAAAATATGTTTGGTCACCTGGTCTGACTGCATATTGGCAGGCGTGGGACTGTTTGTGTCCCGAGATGCAAGTTTTTTGGTTGTCATATAGAGAGGCGGTGATTTCACTGGCACTCTGTGACTTCAGTCTATGAGAGCACCTGTTCTGTGGCTTTTGTTCCAACATTGTCCCATGGGGTTAAACTAGGCTCATGAAGAGACCAGCAAATTAGAGACATAAATGTAACACCTTTTTCAGAGACACCAAGCTGAATATGTTATTTTTAGCCCAAGACCTGGTTACACGCGTGTGTATAGAAGCTAAATTAACTGATGCCTAGCCGGATACACTAAATATATAGACTTCATTGATTCCTGATAACTGATGTAAGCAAAATTCCAGGGAAATGCACGGTGATGAAAATAAACATTGACATTATACTCTGTGAAATTGCTCTAAAATCAATTTTTGTTAACACACATCAACTTAATACCTGTTATTGTGTGATACATGCCCGTAGCATGTATGATAGCTATCTCAGGGTGAAAAACCTGTTTGTACAGTGCTATGGTGAGTTGTTTGGAGATGCATTAGAGATGCGCTGATGGACATTCCACTGCGGCAGAGAAACAGATAACTGCACTTGAGTGTTTGAGTATCACAATGTTTTAACAGTACATTCAAGGTCTTAAGAACAATGCATTTGTTGATGAAGAATGCATGTCTGTAGATAAACTCATGAGCTCAGTGCTGGTCTGTAGGCGTGGTTTCTGAATGATTAAAAAAAAATGTGCTGCTAGAGAAGAATCAAATGGCAGTATTTGAAGAGTATTGGAATGATTTTGGTTGTCTAGTTGTTGGTGCTCCAATGTCTGATATAATAATTGTTTTGAAATGGGGAAAAAGACAAAGATGAATTCTGTTATTTACTCACCCTTACGTCATTCCAAACTCATATAACTTTCTTTCTGGAACACAGAAGATTTTTTGACGTCCTATTTTCTTCCCATTGTGGTCAGCGAGGTCCATTGTTATTTTGAATCTCATTGACTTTCATTGTATGAATAAAAGCAGTTGCAACATTCTTCAAAATATCTTCTTTTTTGTTCTCCTGAAGAAAGAAAGGTTTATAACAACATGAGGGTAAGTAAATGATGACAGAATTTAAATTTTTGGGTGAACCGTCACTTTAAGGAACAGGAATGTCTAATTGGAATTTGATTCGGAATCACTCAATTTATTATGATTCTCATCTCCAGTCTTTTTAAAATCAAATTTCATTTTAGAGATGCAACATTGCCATGAAGTGCAAAGCTAACAAACACAAGTCTCAAAATTGTAGTGCCAACAGCTGTTTTGCCTGCTGAGCGATCAATCAAAACGTCTGGCTGACCTCGGGTCAACCTCAAGATTAGCGCTTGCTTTGCTCTCAGCGGTGTGACCACCGTGCTTGGCTAATCAGCGCGGGAGGTGTCATAAATTAGGATTTAATGATAAGTGCAATGTTGTACTCGATATAGCAGTGATGATGAAGGTAATAATAATAGCATGGCTAATAATAACATTTCAATGGCGGATCACATCAAGGCCTGTAATAGCAGACGCTCTATGGTTTCCTAATGACCAGGGCTTTCTCACTCAGAACAAATACTGGGTTTTAGCACTGTGACTGCCAAATGTCATGTATAACCCCAGTGAAAAAATAGTATACTTAAGTACAATTTATTCGTATGTACTTTAGTATAACTAAATATATTTGTGGCACACTATAAATTGGTATACTTAAAGTCTGCTAAATTGAAACAACTCATTTTGTACTAAATGCATTTTAGTTGTGCAAAAGCAGTGCTGAAGTTCAACTAAAGTTTAAATAAATATACTTGTTTGTGCTAAAGTGGAACTATTTCAAGTATACATATAGGACACTTAAATATCCACTCTTTTATTTAATTTTTGAAATGCAGAATTCATTCAGCTAAAACTTCAAATGTATTTGGTGACATTACAGTTGCAATTCAAATACACTGTAAGAGTGATGAGCATGCATTGATATTATACTAATAACAAACTGTCATGCTATCCCTTACTTTTAGTGACTTTAAAATGCATTGCAGTAGCATTCCAAGTAAACTTGAAGGGTGTTAATGGCACAATTATTGTGTGCTTCTAATGCAATAAATTAACCTTTATAAATAATGGCACAGCTTAAGAAATTGCCTTTTACTAACACCCCCAGCATACCAGTCAACTCAATTATCCCGAGAACATCAGTGGAACATTGAACGCAAACATACTGAACATTGGCTGAAGGAAACACCACAGACTGGATTCGAACCCGGGTTCGAACACATACGTGCACTCGGTTACTTTGTAGTCTTTTTCCATCAATGACAGCACAAATTATATGGACTTAAAGACTGCGAATCACTGAAAAGTCTTAATATAGGCGCTGTAAGCGGTGCGTGAAAATAAACGTGAAACAGCCTGTATAGAACACGAAAAAGTGTGTTAAACTTTAAGCTGTTAAAGTCAGCGGACACAACATTAAATATCATCTGCAGAATGTTTTGCTTCCCTTTTCTGACATGATCTGTCATTAACGCTACTGGAAAGAATTGGATAAGCTGGCATAACATTAGTTTTATTCTTGTACATATACTAAAACACAGACAGTTCCGTTTGGTGCTTTCCGTTAGAATGTGAATGCACTGCTTATTTTTCAGTGCATGCGGAAGGAATAAACCCATCTGTAAAATCTCTGCCCATTGTCACAAATGTTAATGTAAAATGCAATGAAATGTTTTGGTGGTTTGACGGTCTCGCAGCTGCGGATTTATATGTGACGTATGAATTTAAATAATTTTAATACATTTTGTTACTTTTCATGTTGTTTACATCTCTGAACTTTTTGTGTAGTTTTGAGGGCTGGTCAGGGTCACTTTAATAATTTGTTTAATAATTCATAATATTTTAACAGCCCAAAGGGTTGCAGTCCTCATTTCCAAGTGCAAAGTTGTTATTGTCCGTACGGGACATTACATAACCATTAATGGAAAAAAGTGTGTTGGTACAGGTGCATTGGAGTGTATTGGGAATATACTCAAGTTCGTGAATTTCACCATTTCAAATCCATGACTTGTTTACATATCTTTACTTTTGTAGCTACTTTCTATTTGTGACCATGGGCCACAAAACCAGTCATTAGGGTCAGTTTTTGAAATTGAGATTTATACATCATCTGAAAGCTGAATAAATAAGCTTTCCATTGATTTATGGTTTGTTAGGATAAGACGACATTTGGCCGAGATACAACTATTTGAAATCTGGAATCTGAGGGAGCAAAAAATCAAAATATTGAGAAAAACGCAATGCATATTATTAATCAAAATTAATTTTATATATATATTCAAGGTAGGAAATTTACAAAATACCTTCATGGAACATGATCTTTACTTAATAGCCTGAGTTTTGTCATAAAAGAAAAATTGATAATTTTGACCCATATGATGTATTTTTGGCTATTGCAGATATACCCCTGCTACTTAAGACTGTTTATTTTGGTCCATGGGCCACATATGTATGTAAAGCTGCTTTGCAACCATGCAAAACTGTGAAAAGCGCTATTTGAAGAGTGGTTAAATTATTGAAAAAGTAAAGTTCATACAAAGTACTGCATCGTTATGAATTATTATTATTATTATTATTATTATTATAATTATTTGCAACTCAAAACATTTCTTTTTATCTATACTATTTTTATAATCAAGTAGAACTTAAATACAGTGTATTGTATTGTACATTTAATCATAACAGGTCAACAGAGGATTCAACTAAAATAAATTACTGAAATATTACTGAAATATTTAACAAATTAAATTGCTTTATTTGGAAATCCCCCATTGTTACATTTGTGCTGTAGGCAAAAGTTGTGTTTGGAAACTCTGTCCTTACAGCACCTGTTAGCAGACACATACTGGATGTTTCAATTCATACCTCACATTTTCTTTGGTTTGCCCAAAAAGGAAGTCTCATCTTAAAAAAATAAATAAAAATCAATCAATAATACACCATCTTAAAATAATTTCATTATTCTCATATTTGAAATTCATGGTGAGACTTGTGTCTTTAGCTGCAATGAGTTTCTAGACTCTAAAGGTTTCTTCTGAAAAATGTGCCAAATCTGCATCACAGATTCTCAATAGTGTGCACACTACCGAGTTCAGATGTTTAGCAAAAGTACAGCAAAACTGATTGTTGGTTAATTTCAGAGCTCATGGAGAGACTGACTTATCAAGCCCCCTTCACTGAACATACTGTAGCCTATATTCAGGCCGATGTTAAAATCACGTTATTACAATGCTTATTAAGACACATTTAAGGGGTGACGGAACAAACAAATATCAACACACAGAATGTGATTTTGTCTTTTGTGCTATAGGTGAGAACTCATACAGCGGCCTTAAGGGTTTGACAACATACAGTACAAACAGTTCCCACAGACATGCATTAAAATGCATTTGTAAAAAGTGTAGTATTTTACAAATGAATTTGTAGTGCACTAAGTGTTTGCTAGATGAAAGCATGAAATAAGTACAATTTAGAGTGTATTTTCAGTTAGTATAGACACGTCACAAAATAAATATGTTTGAAATACAATTAAGTATATTTATTTTTCACTAGGGTAGGATTCCAATAATGGTGGTAAACATTAATTAACATGGCACACAGGCTGTGGTTCTTTTTCGCCCTTGTTTATTTCTCTAGTGTTTCACTGTGTATTTTTTTTTTTCTGATTTTAAGAGACAAAAACTGGAAAAGGGTTAGAAAAACAAACTAAGGAGAGAATAATCTGATGAGTCATAACATTTCACCAAAGTTTACTTCCAAAAAATGTAATTAAAACTCTGCTATGCTCTGCAGCAAACACCATTGAGTTCTCTTTGCCTTCTTACTTGAGAACAGAAAAATGCATGCAAAAAAGCACAAAAGTAATTCATAATGACAAACTTTTTTTTATTATTATTCAGAACTATAATTTGGATTCAAGTTGACTATGTTTATGATGCTTTATCCTGCTTTTCTGTCATTCTTTTATTTGTTATTTCATGGAAAAGAGCGGCCTGCACAGTTGTCAAAATCTCTTCTTTTGTGTTTCACAAGTCATACAAATCTTTTTATAATTAGAGAATGGGGATTGTTACGATGTTTAATCAGGTTTATTTTCACACTCCTTTGACATCTAAATTGAATAATGTCAGATTATTCAAGTATTGATGTGCTTTTAAAGTGTTGTCTTATTCTTGTCTTTTCGTCTTGTGGAAGCTATTGATTTCCACTCTTCTTCGTCTCCTCGATGTTTTCCACATTTGTACCTTTAGGTCCGTCTCTTTCAGTGTATGTTTCATTGCACAGGGACCAATTGATGTTTTGTGGGATTTCAGGCCATCTTTTTTTGGATTCAGGCCATTGTGGTGACCTGTGTGCTTTTTCTGTGCATTGGAGAATTGAGGACTCTAAAAGGTTTAGGTGGATTTTAGAGCAGTATGGCATTGCAATTGGCTCATTTGCTTGTAGAAAATTGCATGATTTGCCTCGGCAATTGTCGTCACAGCCACCAAGCTCAAATTCTTTGACTTGGACTGCTTAGAGCTCAGTGTCTATAATCCTTAGATTAGGATGGCTTCACTCTCTTGCCATTTTTATTTTGGATTACTTGTGTATTTGTGTGAAGGAACGCTGTGTTTGCTGTTCGACTTGAATTTGTCGAGCTCTACCCAGTGTCATTTTGCCCTTTCCAAGTTCATCATAATGATAAAAAAATTCCTGACAAGGTGCTTTGAGGTCTCTCAGGAACATGGCGGTTGCCTGTGAGAACTTTGTCTTAAACCAGTTTCTCGCCGTGTATTTATGTAAACAATGCATAATGTCCATGCCGGGGAGGAGGAGGAGGAGGAGGTGGCGGCTGTCATGTGCCTGTCACGTGCGTCACTGTGCTCGTCTGACCTTGTGTGCTTGTGACAGACAAGCTCAGTGTAGTCCTGGAGCACATTAGTACAGTGCTTAGAATAGAAATGAGGAACACGTTTATTTATTTATTTTTTTTACTTCAGATGTAACATCAACGAGCCTCTTGTCTCTTTTTCATTTGTGTTTTTGTCATGAACTTTCGGTTAACCCAAAATTAAATTGAATTATTTACTTATTCTTATGTTGTTCCAAACTCATTCTGTTATTTTCTTTTTGTCAGAGCAAAGGAGATTTTGAAAAGATTTAAAAATTTATACAGTGACAGTTTATAGTAACCACAGGCTTTTGAAGCCATACAATACCTTGAATTGTATAATGATATAATTGATTCGTATAACTCTAAAATTTATATGATCTTGAATTCTGGCTGATAGACACTACTGTTTGTGAAAGAAGTGTCTCATGTTCACAGAGTCATAAAAAAATAAAAATAAAAATAAACTGTAGCATTTGTGAAAAAATATTACATTTTCAAATAACGGTTTTCTATTTTTAAATATTTTAAAATGTAGTTTATTCCTGTGATGGCAAAGCAGCCATTACTCATGTCTTCAGTGACAAATGATCCTTCACAAATCATTCTAATATGCTAATTTGGTGCTCGAGAAACATTGATTATTGATTATTCTCATTGATATTAGCTGCACTCCTCATTATTGTGGAAACTGTGCAATTTTTTATTTTTCTAAAAATCTTTGAAGCATAGAAAATCCACAGGCAGCATTTCTTTACTGTCACATTTGATCAATTTAATACAATTAATTTCTTTCCGTTTATTTATTTACTCATCCCTAACATTTGGAAGCCGGTGTACACCAGTAATTTATTTTCATGTTATGGCCAATATTAAACTTATGTACTATTTAGTCTAAAAATAAAACACTAAAAATTCACTGCGACAAGTAAATTTAGGCATCATAACATTATAATCTGCACTTTTATGCAATGTCTTTGTGTTCCACTTTAAATCATTACAGCACGAGGGTGAGTAAATAATGACAGAAGTTTTGTTTTTGGGTGAACGTTTCCTTTAATTATTAGGCTTAAACAAATGGGTGAAAGAAACCTAACTCCAATTTTCTGTCTCACACACTGAAGCTTTTTGGGTCAATGCTAATTTGTGGGTTTGTTTGGATCCTGGTTTGTTTTCCCTTGGCTTTCTGTTTGTGATCATTTGTATACAGTTGTCATATGTCCTGAGCCCAAAGGCATCAAGCCTATTGTACTATCGCTGAATATGTCTAATTCGCAGCTGTTTGTTTTGATGAGATAATTATTGTGCTATAATAGGCGAATTCATCTTTTGCCATACTGAGGGCAGTTTTCATAGTCTAGAATCACATGACTGACTCTGTGGCCTATTTGTAAATTTGCTCTTTCTTCAGGCTGACATAATAATTTATCAGGGGCCCGGGGCCTCAAAGTGTTATGAATGATAAAGAAATAAACCATCCCTTAGTAGAACCTGGAGGAAGAGACTTTGATTCTTTGAGACCTGCATAGTGGGCTTCATATTCCTCCCTACATTTGAGCAAACTTTAACCTCATTTCGCTTGCACAACAAATGCTTTTTCAAATGTTTATGAGTGGACTTTAAATCCTCATAAGCTACAATTTATTTGACATAAATCATAGCTTAAAAGCCCTGTAGTAAAGTGGCATTTCATATGCCTGCTTTTGACTGCCGTAGGGATGAGACCTCAGTAGATATGACAAGTTCATCTGAGGTCAAAGATGTTTTTATAAGTTTGCCTTTCCAGGAATTTTCTTGGTAAGGCAGTTCACAGACCACCCTTAAACCTTAAAAGCCTTCTCATTCATGCTGCAAACACTCTAGCAGCATCCGACATTCCCTTCAAATAAACATAATGATTAAATTCTGGATATAGGCCTCAATGGACCTTTAACTAAATCCTAGCGTAAGGTCCTGCGCGTATATGTGTGTATATAATGTTACGTTTCTGGGCCGAGGTCCAGTGCGAGTAAGGCTTTGGCTTTCTTATGTAACAGCCCTGTGAAACCAGAGCTTTCACTCAACGGCGACTTCCCAGAAACGGACTGTTTTGCCTACTTATCTATTCATTTAGATGTTCTGCCTCCTCTTTTTTCTTTCTCACTCATTCTCTACTACTCCTCCTGCTCTAATTCTCTCTGATCTTGTTTGTTTGCTCTGTGAAATGGCTCCTGAGATCAGAACTGGAAGATAGAGAGTTGATCCTTATGGTATAGCAGCTGTATATATATATATATATATAGGGCTTGTGTGGATTTTGACCCATAAAATGGTTCACCTAAAAAGGAAAAACATCTGTCATCGTTTACTCACCCTCATGTCATTTGGTACAGAAAATGACTGTTTCTTCTGTGAAACGCAAAAAAAGATACTTGGCAGAATGTCCAAGCAGCTCTTTTCCATACAGTGAAAATGATGACCAATTAGTTTCAGTAAATAACCACTTAAATTTAATTCAGAATGACATGAGATTGAGTATGTGAAGACAGTTTTCGTTTCGAGGAGAACAATCTCTTTAAGGGTATTTTTTTAGGTTAGCCCTGTGTCATTCAATTCTCTGCACTTAGGAGGTGTATTCACACTGAACCAGTTTGCAGAATTAGTCACACAAAATTAGTTGCAGTGTCAGCCAGGGCTTTGCTGAAATCTGCCTGATGAGTTTTCAAACTCAGTGGGCCGTAAGGGAGTGCTATGGAGGTCTGTAGAGAAGTTTAAAGAAGTAGAGTTAAAAAAAAATGAATGAATAATTAGGGTTAGGGGGTGTGCCGGAAGCATGAATCTGTATTCAGAAAAGCACAGAAAACACATAGCAGGCTCAACATTGTGATGTCTATCAGCCATTGGCCCTACCCTAGCAGGCAACCCTGAGGAGCCATGATGCACTATTAATTTAATAAGTAAATCTTTAGCAATTCCCAAAAATGAATATGCATTGTTCATGCTCATTTTAATAATGTTGGTATGCCTAAATTCACTTGTAGCATTTAAAATGATTGATTTTAGTGTTTCCACTGAAAGAACCAGCCCATTCTTTTTGGAATCAAGAGTAGCTGTGTCACACTGTATGTTTTGTGCGGTAGATCAGACAAATCAGGCAAATCGCGAGGAAGTTGACAACACATAAACAAAGCACACAACTGCTGTAATAACCTTCCATGCAACGTTCAAGTGTTATGTACGTTTCACACTGCATGTGTGAGCAGAGCGAAAGCAGTTCACATGTGTCTAGTGTGAAGCAGGTCATTTGGAGTGCTGACATGGCATAGAAACAGGTCAAGTGCTGGTAATAGTGTTTCTGTCTCTGAGAGCGTGTTGAGGAACCCTATAGCTCGAGGGCTTTCAGGACTCTAGCTCACAGCACTGAATGTCAAGACATCACATTCTTCCCTGAGGAAGCTCTGTGCCAGGACTGAGATGCTGTATGGGTGGGGTTCATAGAAAAAACAACAACTTTGAAATCTCCCAGTGATTGTTTTCCAGATTATCCTATTAGGGAAGGTGGTTGATGAAGAGGGCCATTAGCATAAAGCTTTGTTTTAAAAATCTCCCTTTGTCTCTGAGAGATATGCATTTATGTTTTAAAATCATGTTTCAGAAGTATTTCTTTCTTTATCTATTGCATGGCCTCGGTCCAGATTTGCTGAGCCCATTGTGTTTGGTGCCATTTTTCTCAAAGATCACTCCATGGCTTCACTGCTCAGCTGAGACCAATTTTAGTTTGGCCCAAACTATGACTTAGTTCAGTGCCAAAAATACTCAAGTCCAAATCCAAGTCCTAGTCTTTCTTTTCTTTTCTTTTCTTTTCTTTTCTTTCTTTTTTTTCTCTTCCTTCCTTCCTTCTTTGCTTTCTTCCCTCCCTTTCCTTTTTCTTTTCTTTTCTCCCTTCCTTTCCTTTTGGTGTTCTTTTTCTTTGTGCCTCCTTTCCTTAATGGAAATTCATTAAAAACCACATTTATTATTTTAAACTAAAACTTCTCCCCCTTCCTTTTATATCTCTCTTTCTTCCATTTAATTTTTTCTTGTTGTTTATTTTCTCTTTCTTCCCTTCTTCATTACTTCCTTTGTTCCAACACAGTGACAAAGTGAAGAGAGTAAATCCACCCTAGCACAAGTCATGTTTGACAAAGTTAATTGTCTGGAAGTGACACCACTCCCCATATAAGTTGATGTTTTCAACTTGTGGTTGCCAAGACAGCAACAACATCTGGATGAATTTCTGCTCTAGTCTTGAATCATGTCAGCCCACAGCACATTTAAATCCTAAATGGCGTCATTATTTCATAGTAATGAAACATGTAATAACTTCATAGTCAGTGAAATATATCTGCATCATTCAGAGGAGATGGCTAGAGCTTCTCTTGATCACACACAGAGTGTAAATATTTCTTTTGATTTCTTTCTGTTTCTCAAACTTTCCCGTATCTCCTTCACATTTGCTAACCTTGTGGCACAGATAAATTGTGCTATAAGCAGAGGAAAGTTTGGTTTACCACCTTATAAGACAATGTTTAGACTCTTTGAAAGGAAGAGTCCCTGTTAAAGAGAAAGGCACTAAGTGTTTCTATGAATATAATCCCATCATCCCTCGCTCTTGCCACACCAGCCCTGCTCCATACAATGTATGTCAACAACACTATGAGCGGTATGTTTTGGGAAAAATGCAGAAATTGTGTGTACTGTATACAAATTCTTACTCCTGAGCAGAAATGTTCTTGCTTGAGTGTAAGAAAAGGTTTCACATGTTCATGTAATGAATACAAAGGATTTGGAAAGGCTTTTGGCTTTATGTTTAGAAACTAAGTTTTCCAGTCCTTGTCAGTTCAGTTCAGCTTTATTATGAGGATTAAATAAAACAGCAGTGTCTTTATTCTTTGACATTTCTAAACACACAGTCGTCTAACACAGAGGCTGACTGCTCCATGCTCATTGTCACACACACACACACACACACACACACACACACACACACACACACACACACACACATGCGCTCAGTGAGTGATCTGACAGTCTCATTTAATCAGTTTTGCTGTGAGGTAAAAGTATGTGACATTTGTTCTGTCAGATCTGTCAGCTCAAATGTCAGCCGCTTTTTTAAATTTACTGATATGATCTACTCTCAGTCAGTGTGATATAGATGAATCGAGGGGGCTGCTGTATATTGGATGTTACACAAATAAAACACAAGCTTTTTGCAGTGTATGCTAATGATAACTTTTGATGGTGTTTCTGGTCAAAAAATGCTGTTCTTTTGAACTTTCTATTCATCAAATAATCCTGAAAAAAATATCACAGTTTCCACATAATATTAAGCAGCACAAGTGTTGTCAGCATTAATAATAATAATCATGATAAAGTGTTTCTTGAGCAGCAAATCAGCTTATTATTATGATTTTTGAAGGATCAAAAATAATGGATGCCGAAAATTCAGTTTTGCCATCACAGGAATAAATTACATTTTATAATATATTAAAATAGAATCGAATCTATTAAAAAGGCTGTTTTTAATGGTTTTTTTTAAAAGTTTTTATTAAAAAACCTTTAAATGGTAGTGTATAGGGAATATATATTGTGTATTCTCAAATGCAACATCACTGATAGTGTTTTCAAAAACATCAGCCTATGATTTTCTTTTGTTATTTTTCTTTTAAATTAATGAACAATATGCATTTAATTAAAACAAGATTAAAAGCAATTACTCACCAAGTGCTTACATGGAATCTCATTAGAAAATTAAACCATTAGGATAATCCACAGATGCAACTGTTGTGTCTATATAAAGACCATCTCATTTTTATAATTTCACATGTTCTTATCCAGAAAATCAAGCGACAGTCTAACAACAGGCTCTGCTGTGGAGAAAATGCAGTCTGCCAGCACACTAATACTGGTCTGATATGAAATATGACTCTAATAAGAATCAGATATACTTTATGAATCGAAATATTGCTAAACGTGAAAGCTGAAAGCTTATGACACATCCACAGATTCACCCGAAGTATTTTGTTGTAATGTCAGTTTAGGTGAGCAATTCAGTGGCAGATTGATCCAAGAGCAATCAAATATTCTAGTAGTACTTTGCTAGTTGACTAGTTAGGTTACTCGCCTAGCTTCTTACTTTCTGCACATCCTTTTACAGGCTTTTTCTGGCCACACATGGAGAATTAGCTATCTGTCGTGTTTGTGGCCACATCTCCACATTTTCCATGTCTAATCAGCTCGGTGAATTGGACCGTTGGTGTTAGTGAGTCCCTTGGATAGAACTGCCTTTTTTAGTTTTGGAAAATTTGTGCGAATGGACTACACAACCCACCTTAATGCTAAAATTACGCAAACCGATAACGTCATCTGAGCAAATGGATGCCTGATGGGCCTGGCTTTTCTTCCTGAACTCTAAAATCTGAAGATGTTTGCACATTCACTCTAGGGGCAATTGAAAGAGGGAGTGGAGCTATTTTTCTGAAGGTCTGCTGTGCCATTTCTTGTCAAGTGGATAAATAAAGACCGTTCCTCTTCGGCAAAGAAGAAAACGCTTGTTGCAGAGAAATGGGCCTCGACAAATTCTCTCAGGCAAACTGTTTCTGACTGATGGAAAATGATGACTGTTTGCTTGGGTTGTTCATAGTAGAAGCGTACTCTTACACGTGATAATCACGTATTGACCTTGTGTGTTCACTGTCATATTCAATATTTCAACTCATGTTATGACCATTTAAACCGGATAACATATCTACATCAGGATACCAGGAAGAAAGAGGACATGACATAATCTTTGGAGCATTGTCCACATGAACTCAAGCAACAGGAATTACAGTTGAATAAATGGGGTAGAAATGTGCTTAATGATTCTAAAATAGGCTTGACTTTATTTATGCAAAATAAAATTTATTTTCATTTGTTGTGACATGTGACCTCACCTAGATGTTTTTGTAAGATTGCGGTCCATAATATACCTGTTATGCAATTCTCAGAAACCATTTGCAGTAAAACCACAAACCATCTTCAGTTCTTAAACGCACAGGTTTGACCACATGCCGTCTAATCCCCAGATACTTGTACTGATGTAGAGATAAAAGACCTGAAACAAAAAGCTGGTTGCTGGATGCTTTTCATATTACTGCATAAAGTAGGCCTAACTTCTTACATTATTACATTAATTGATCTTCAGCTGTTTGGACCATTTCTGTGTGCTTTGTGTTGTGTTTGTTTAAATGTCAACTGCTGATGGCACTGAAATGCTGAATAATGATTGAAAATGATAAGCAGCTACAGTGATTGGCTGGCAAGAATCAATATTTCCTTTTTCCCCTGATAAACGCACAGGAAACTGGCTGTCGCTGGAGGACGAGGGATGAAGTGTTTTGACTTTTACTTGTGGAAAAAAACTTTTTCCACTGTTCACTTTTCAGAGATATGGATTTCCAGGCGTTTATTTTCAGTGTCGGGAAGCAGCTTGATTCATGCAGTATGTCTTTTTGATACAGAATCTTTCCACACTCTATTGGAGTTCAAATTTCTTCTCTTATAAATCCCTGAAATTTTGTATGATTGATTTTAGCTTGAATGCTGTAATACAGGCAGTAAGTACTACGGTAAGACAGCCCTCAGTACCTCACCCCAACTCTGTGAAGTTCATGGCTGTTTCATTGTGGTCTTTATGTTCTGTGTTTATTCCTGATAGATGCTCATAGATCAAGTGGATTGAAGAGAATGAGTGAGCACATTTAGGACATGAGTCACCTTTTTGCCATTAAATAAGGCCAAAATATGTTCGTGATATGTAGCCAGACATGGTTAAATTAGAAAGACATCAATCTTTCTTGGTTTCCCTCTGGACTGGAAAAGATTTACTTGGCTGACTGAGTCTCAACTAGGCTGACTCTTTTTTTCTTTTTTTTTTTCCGCCCAAACAGATGTGCAGAGCATAGGCATATTTATTTATCATCAATATGTTTGTATATAATTGATATATATCATGTGTAGGGATGTAACGATTCACTCAACTAACGATTCGATTCACAATTATATTTTGTTGGTTTTGATTGCTCATTTGTAAGTCGCTTTGGATAAAAGCGTCTTCTAAATAACTAAATGTAAATGTAAATAACAAAACTAAAGTGAAATTTTAAAACAAGCACCAAATCAAGTAAATAACACAAATAAAAGAAATATTTTCATATAAACAAAATAAGGCTTTGTCTGTGCTCTTTCCATTTAAAATTAGAAGCAACCACAGCATTTTAATCATTATACAAACAAAGATGCTGCATACATACAACATGAGCAGTTTATAATCTAAATTAGATTGTATAATTTCGAAATTTGAAGCAAAAACAGAATGGTCTGACTTCAGTTTTGTGAAACTATACATAAAAAATATCTGCATGAAACCGAAACAGCAGACGAGCAGAATGAGATGCAGACTCACTTTCTGCCAACAGGTGGTGCTTAAAGCGTTTCCTTGGTTTCCGCTGTAAACAAAGCAGCGCTGCACTTATGAACTTTAAAGGGGTGGTTGACTTTTTTTTTTTTCTAGGCTTGATTGTGTTTATAGGGTGCAGTCAAACATGTGTTTATGCTTCTTTTTTTTAAAAAACACATTATTTTTCACATTTATTCTACACCACTCTGTCCCTTCTCTGATAAACACCCTGATTATTTCCTGGTTTTATGAAGCCCCTCCCTCAGAAAAACTTGATGGGCTCAGATTAGTTAGCTGGTCCAGTGTGTTGTGATTGGCTCAGCGGCATGTGCTCCGGTTGTATTGTAAACAATGACGTCGTCAATATTGCTTATCTATTTGTGCCCGTTTGAGACACAGAAAATATTAGTGAAGAGGATCCCGCAGAACCTCTGCAAGCGTGGCTCTTAATGGTATGTTTTGTTTGTTGTTGGTTCATAGTTTTAGATATGCTGTTATTTTTTAAGTGCTACCGCTTCTGTTAGCTTTTAATATATAGATTTATCTTGATTAAAGCTTTAATACAGCACAGCAACAGCACACGCGTCCATGTATAACGCTTCTCATTGCTATGTGAAAATAAGTGTATAATTGGAACAGTTTGTTGGAGCTGAGCTGATGATCTGAATGAGAGAGAGAGAGAGAGAGGGATGCAGATCATGTGCATAGCAGGGAGACGCGAGCAACAGTATTAAGAACCGCTGCATTAGAACATATATATGATTTTGAAACTTGTGAATCCATTAGAATCCTTAGAAGACAGAATCGGAGTTCATATATGAATAGATTTTTACGTGCACCCGCAATCAACCACCCCTTTAATATACAGAGCAGAGGAAAGACGAAAAGAAAAAATACCATCTAAATTTTTCTAAAGACAGAAAGTTCCCCTCAAACATAATTTCATATAAACTCCTACCCCTAATTGAGTAGCGATTTGTTTAGCATCTTAACCGATTTGAATCGTCAAACATTTGAATCAATTTTCAATTGATTTTCGTGTGTGTGTTTAACATACACAAAAAAATCAAGTCCCATCTAAATATATTCTTAAATATTTAAAATAAATATTTTAAAAATATTAAAATGTTGTTCAAATTATTAATTCAATTTATTTAAAAAAAAATTCATTTTCTTTATCTCACATCTAAAATACCTCATTTTATTCCTCTTTTTCTCTGTGAAGTTATGTGCCAATGCGATGATTTTCCTGTGCACCAACATCATTGGCATCTGCACACACTACCCAGCAGAGGTGTCTCAGAGACAGGCCTTCAAGGAGACCAGAGGATACATCCAAGCCAGAATACACCTTCAGAGAGAGAACCAGCAGCAGGTTGGCAAGCGCTCGAGTAAACAAACACACCTACCCGTCCGACACTTGTTTACCTCATGAATGTGCATGAAGCATGCTGATAACATGCTGTGCTTTAGCTCTTAGTAAAACCTTGTGAGAAAAGTTACAACTTCATCCTTTAAAGCACTGCTTCTTCAGCCATACACAAAGCTTTAAAACATTGTGTCAAGTTAATAATAGTAGTATAACTATAAAAACAAGTCTTAAAAAATGTAAATTTTCTAGTCCTTGAGATTTTTCAAATATAGTCTAAATTATAGTATAGATGTGAGTGTATATATATGTATAGATGTTTGACATTAAATATACATTTTTCTAGTGTGAAATATTGCATTGGCTAGATATTGTTCAGTCTAAGTATTTATATCTCTATAAAATGATTATAATAGTCCTTATCAAGTGTCCAGTGATTGTAAAATTTAGCGAAAAGTCATTGGAAATGAATTGGTGAAAATGTATACATAAAGGAAAAATATAAAGGAGTGTGTGAGTGTTTTTGTGTATTTTATCCCCTAAAATCTTGACAGTTCATCAAAAAAATCAAAAGGTTATGTCAACTACCCACATATATGTGTATGTGTACATATACATACACATGCTCACTGGTGTCATCTCAAACCTGATCCAGGAGCGCCTGCTGCTCTCTGTGTTGCCAAGGCACGTTGCCATGGAGATGAAGGCAGACATCAACGCCAAGAAAGAGGATATGATGTTCCACAAGATCTACATCCAGAAGCACGACAACGTCAGGTACACAAATGCCAAGACCAGCACATAGTGTCATACAGATACGGTTGCCAATGTTGTCCTCACACCTCCAGAATGAGAACTGACAGTGTTATAACACTCAGTCCCCACGTGATTGAAGCAGGCGACAAGTCTGGATAAGACACAGACACATTAGACACTGATACCGCTTAAGGTTATCTTTCCCAAGGCTGGAGCGATGTTGAATGCTTAAACGCAGATTAGCGTACTCGCTAGTCCTTGAGACGTGACTTTTCTGTCTTTTTTTTTTTTTTTCTTCTCTGAGGGTCAAGTTGGGTTTTGGCTGCTTGTTATGATGTACCAGAAGTTACACAATCAATTAACAGAAAGCTGCGTGAAATGACAGCAAGCCACTTTAGTAATGCAGTTACAAGTTTGGAGCGTGTGGAATTCAACACGTTGTCCTGCATAATCCCAGCCAGCTCGAAGCATCTGTGCTAGGAAAACTTGGACGTGTGAAAATGCTAAATGTCACAGACTGTGTAGGGATTCTGCTTTCCAAATGTTGTGAATTTTATCAGCCGTTTATGAAGGCAACAGTGCCATCTGTTGTCGCACGATAATGCGTCCGTAAGCGTGTGTCCATTCTGTCATGTCTCAAATTGTAGTTTATGACCATCTATCCTCCTCATGGCTAGGAGGCCTTTAAGGACACCAGCCGAGTCCTGCTTTTTCTAATTGAAGGATAGACTGAAGAATTGAGAGTGGCCACCCTCTATTCAGAAAGTGAACTGAATCGATGTTTTTTTCTCGGTTAGCCCATCAAACCAACTTCAGTGACCCAGACTAGGTCCTCGGTGATTATTGATCTAATTTTCTCTGTCTGTCTGTCTTTGTCTTCTGTCTGTTCTCGCAACAGTATCCTGTTTGCGGACATTGAGGGCTTCACCAGTTTGGCGTCTCAGTGCACGGCTCAGGAGCTTGTGATGACCCTTAATGAGCTTTTTGCTCGCTTTGATAAATTGGCTTGGGTAAGTGGACAACATGAATTAATTTTTAGTGTTAAAGACATTTCAGTTTTTAAATACTTTTATATTGCAATAATTTCAAATTCAATCTTCAAATTAATGTACAAACAACATAAAGACAGCATATTTTTAATATTTGTTTAATGGTATTTTTTATGACTGAAAGCCAGTATCACTGATACTAAAACTTCTGATGCCCCTAATATTTAACCGTTGACTATAGCCATTCAACATTAGAGTATAATTGAGAGCTGTCAATTTTAACATTTTATTAGACTTTAAAATGTATAATTTAAGTGATCTTCACGTAAACCCATTATAATAAATGATATTCAGCTACTGCCCTTCAGCAGAAATATACAGAAACTGAATAAAGTTACCAGACACTAAATTCTAAATTAAATAAAGCTGAATTCTTATAGCTATAAAAGTGATTGATTTCCTCTTTTTTTCCCCTTTTCTTCTTTGATTAACACACAGCAGCTGGGTTGTTTTGGCTGCTTTAAGAGCTGCCTCTGCTTAAGGTGATGCGGATCTGACTCACATTGTTTTTTTTCTCAACTCTCTTTACCATTTCTGACCCACTTCAGGTCTTAAAGTCTATACTAATGAACTGACGAGTTGAGTCGGGTGTGTTAGATGAGGGAGACAGTGCTGGGTTGCTCCTGGACAGTTTTGAAAACTGTTTCAGGGGACATGTGCTTAAATGTGACTCTTATATAACATATTACATGCACGCACAGTTTTAAGGCAGCTTCAGTTGCCTTTTTGATAAACTTCATGACTTAACTGACCACAACATTGCATGCATGTAGTTTATTTCGTGCTTTGCTATTAAATCACTACAGCGAGCCGAAGCCTATGTGCATGCAGCTACGAGCACAGTACCTTTCCCATGTTCGTTTGACTCGCGCCTGGTGCTGAAGTGAAGTTGGAACGCATCTGAAACGTATTCGGTTTGATGTGGTCGTAGAGACTTTCTGTGACTAAATAAATGCACTTCTAGGCAAGAATATAAGAGATGAAAGCAGCAGTTGTGAGTGGGGTGGCCAGCCCCGCTCCTGCGTTAATTGCGTTAAATATTTTTAATGCGTTATACTGAAACATTTAATCGTCTGCGTTAACGCGATCATTTTGACAGCACTAATATATGTAGGCTATATTGAATATAGCCATTCTATATAGGGCTGTGATGATAAATCGATGCGGATCGCTTCTGAGATCTTCCGAATGCATCGCGATTTCTCTCTGGAATCAATTCTGAGCTTAGATTTTAACAGACAATAAAATCAGTTTAAAATGGCCATTAATAAAATGTATACTATTTGTGCCAATTTGCCTAAAAAGGAGTGCATATACCATAGGTTAAACCAGTAGTAAGAAGTAATTACTGTTTTGAAAATAGGTATGACCAGGTTGTTTATAAGATGTCAAATTAGACATTCAAGATTCATCCATTCATATTAATTGAAAGTCTAAGAGAAACCAGTTTGTGACTTGTGTAAGATTTTTTTTTTTTTTTTTAGTGTAAAACATATTTTAATAGAATGTCCATGTTGATTTTTTACTCAAGAAATATATTAAAAGTAGTGGTGTCAAAATTAGCGCGTTAACGAAGACAATTAATTTTTTTTCAGTTTAACGCGTTTAAAACGCAATTAACGCAAGGGCGGAGCTACCCCACTCACAACTTCTGTTCATCACTTTTTCTCTTGACAAGAAGTGCATTTATTCAGTTGCAGAACGTCTTTACGAGCACATCAAACGGGAGACATTTCTGATGCGCGCTCCACCTCACTTCAGCGCCAGGCGCGAGTCAAACAAGTGCGGAAACGGTACTGTGCTCGCAGAGCGAGATCTTCAATTGCACGCACAAAGGTGCCGGCGCGCGCTGCAGCCTGTATCATTTCATATCAAAGCGTGAAATAATCTACTTGCATGCAATGTCGTGGTCAGTTAAGTCATGATGTTACCAAAAAGGCGTTAGCTCATTATTAGAGACTTCATGACCTGAAGTGTGTCAGGAAAGGTAAAAAGAGTTGAGAGAAATATGATGCGTGTCAGATCCGCGTCACGTTCAGCAGTGGCAGCTCTTAAAGAAACAGCAGCCAAAAAACCTGCTGTGATGTCGATTAATCAAATGACAAAGAAAAAGAAAAAATAGGAAAAAAAATAACTTTTAAAGCTTTAAGGATTCATCTATATTTAATTGAATATTTAGTGTTTGATAATTTCAATTTCTGTATATTTCTGCTGAAGGGCACAGGTAAATATGACATTTATTATAATGGGTTTATGTGAAGATTGTTTTAAGTTCACTTAAATTAGAAGTATTTTTTTAAGTTTAATAAAAGTTAAAATTGATAGCTCTCAATTATACTGTAATGTTAAATGGCTATAATCGATAGATAAATATTGGGGGGGGGGGGGGGGTTCAAACAACATACTGTCTTTATGTTGTTTGTACATTAATTTGAAGATTGAATGTGAAATTAATGCAGTATAAAAGTATATTTAAAAACTTTAATGTTAGGTGGGATTAATTGTGATTAATTTCAGAAAAATGTGCGATTTAATTAGTTCATTTTATTTAATCGATTGATAGCACTAATTAAAATACATTTTTAAAATGGTCTTTCCCAGAATTTTTGTCGATTAAGCTTAAAGATTATATATGATTTTTATCAGTACTATTGTTACTTGTATGTTTTTGTGTAGTGTTTGTTTCTTGAGAAAATGTTAAGTTATTGTAAATGATGTATTGAAATGATACTGTTAATGTTGCCATGAATATAGCTATTGTTGCCGATATAGCGTTAAAACAAACAAACTAACATTTCTAACATTCAAACATTTCTAATATTTATACAGTTTTGTTTCAAGAAATTAAAAATAAAGCAAGTTAAATATCAGTTGTTTCATAACATGGGGCAGTCGTGGCCTAATGGTTAGAGAGTCGGACTTGTAACCCAAAGGTCGCAGGTTCGAGTCTCAGGTCCAGCAGGGATTGTTGGTGGGGGAAGTGAATGACCAGCGCTCTCTCCACCCTCAATACCACGACTGAGGTGAGACCCTTGAGCAAGGTACCGAACCCCCAACAGCTCCCCGGGCACCGCAGCATAAATGGCTGCCCACTGCTCCGGGTGTGTGTTCACGGTGTGTGTGTGCATGTTTGTTCACCGCTCACTCGCTGTGTGTGTTCACTTGGATGGGTTAAATGCAGAGCACAAATTCCAAGTATGGGACACCATACTTGTCCACATGCCACGTCCTTTCCTTTTTCCTTTATGTAATGTAAAGTATGGATATTTATTTGGACATTTGTGAGTGTGCTAAAGTAATATTTATGTAAAAAAATAAGCAATGAACATGCACAATTAAATATGTAATATCTACTGATAAATTAAAAAATAATTATCAAGAAACAGCCAATATGTTAATAAAAACCTCCAAACACTTTTAACAAGCATATAGCCAACCCAGGCAGCCACCCACAAGGATGCTAACATCATAACATTCTATTAGTGAGGATTTCCGCAATAACAGTTGCATAAATGTGCTGTGTTATGTCTGAATTCTTAGGAAAACCACTGTCTGCGGATCAAGATCCTGGGGGACTGTTATTACTGTGTGTCTGGACTTCCGGAGGCAAGGGCAGATCACGCGCACTGCTGTGTGGAGATGGGAGTGGACATGATTGAGGCCATCTCGTACGTTGTTCTTCACATCATTTTCTATATCGATATCTCTCTCTCTCTCTCTCTCTCTCTCTCTCTCTGTCTCTCTCTCTCTTCCTCATCAACACATTTTTCAATTAAAACACATGCGTGTTGCTACATGTGCAGATTGGTTCGAGAGGTCACAGGAGTGAATGTGAACATGCGCGTGGGAATACATAGCGGCCGTGTGCACTGCGGGGTGCTTGGCCTACGCAAATGGCAGTTTGATGTCTGGTCCAACGATGTCACACTGGCCAACCAGATGGAGGCGGGAGGTCAAGCAGGGTAAAAGTGAACACCACCCCTCAAAAATGTGATCAGTAATAAGTTTTGTATTCAATGTTGGCTGTAAAAGATGTAGAGATTTGTGTTAAAGGAGTAGTTCACCCAATCATGAAAATTTGCTGAGAATGTGTTCACCCTCAGGCTTTCCAAAATGTAGATGCATTTGTATTTTGAGATTTGGAGAAATTTAGCATTTCATTACTTGCTCACCAATGGATCCTCTGTAGTGAATGGGTGCCGTCAGAATGAGAGACCAAACAGTTGATAAAAGCATTATAATAATCCAAACGACTTTATTCCATCAGTTAATATCCTTTAAAGTGAAAAGCTGAGCGTTTATAATAAACAAATCCATCATTAAAAAGTTTTTAACTTTAAACCTTCACCTTCGGCTAAAATAAGAGTCCTCTATCCATAATATTGCTTTCTCCAGTGAAAATAGTCATCATGTCTGAATCAGAAGAGAAATATGCACAGATTAACCACCGTTTACTAGCAAAAACAGTTTAAAATATTTCTAAACACATGTTGGTGGATTTTGAAGGACTTTTTCATTGGAGGAAGCGTTATTGTGGATTAGGCATTCGTATTTTGGCCAGAAGAGATAATTTAAGGTTAAAATGTCTTGATGAATTTGTTTCTTAACAAACACACACCTTTTCACTTCACAAGACGGACTGGAGTAGTGTGGATTACTTGTGAATTATTATTGTTTTTATTAGCTCTTTGGGCTCTCATTCTGACGGCACCCATTCATTGCAGAGGATCTATTGGTGAGCAAGTGATGTAATGCTAAATTTGAACAAATGTTTATATGAAAAACTAGCAGCAAATTAGCAGTAAATTAGCAGCAAGTTTTCATTTATTTGGTAAAACTCCTACTGTTGTGAATGTTTACAGGCGGATCCACATCACCAAAGCCACACTGCAGTATTTAAATGGCGACTATGAAGTGGAACCAGGTTTTGGAGGGGAGAGAAATGCATACTTGAAAGACAACAACATAGAGACGTTTTTTGTCCTGGGCTGCAGTCAAAAAAGGGTCAGTCAAATGTAATCATATGGACATTGTTTATACAAAAACTCATTGCAAAAGTCTGTGCTGATCCCTGCAAATTCACAAACAGGGGATCTCGATTGCATAATATTTGAAGGTGAGGGCTGTGTTTTGTGCTTTGATACAAATGACTGAATTTCCCTTTGGGGATCAATAAAGTTTCTATTTATTTGAGTTTGCTGGAGTACAGTTTAATTTCCTGTGTGTGTCCTTGTGCCAAATTTCTCTTGCAGAAAGAGGAAAAAGCAATGATGGCTAAGATGCAGCGTGCTAGAGCCAACTCTTCAGAGGGTCTGATGTCGCGGTGGGTTCCTGACAGATCTTTCTCCAGAACTAAAGATTCCAAAGTCTTCAGACAGATGGTGAGGTCCGCTCCATCCGCTCTCGCTCCGCCTCTGACAGCTCACGCCGTCTGATCTCCCCTGCACTTCTTTATGAGTGTAGCAACAAGTCATAATTGAAGCAATTTTCTCCGGAGCTTGGCAGTGCCTATGTGTGAATTGCTTTTTCCCCTTTCCAGGCGATGACTGTTCTGATTTCCATCAGTGTCACACAAAAAAAAAGCAGGGACAGTAATAGTGTGACAAATAAATATTTCGTCAGATGGTTTTAATAGGAAAAGAACAAGTGGACAATATGGACAAAGATTATTATTTCAAATAGAAGTTTATTTGTAGAGATTTAATTGGTTTACCGGTAGTTTTATACTGTATGTTAGAAATTCTGTGCTTGTTCATACATCATTATTTCATGTAAAAACATATTTAACAAAGTTGTATGAATTCATAAGATTTAGTTAAAAATAGGGTGAGGAACCTTGAATTAAAAATGATTTAAATTGATATTTTTTTAAATATACAAAATATATGTTAAAAATGGTTATGGTTTTCATATTATGGTTTGTTAAAAAACATTTTAGGATAAGAACACTTCATTAGATCAAAACACCTTTCTATATATATATATATATATATATATATATATATATATATATATATATATATATATATATATATATATATATATATATATATATATTCTTTAAAATAATTTGTAAAATAATGTTACATTATAAATTGAAAGCATTTTATGTGTTTATTTATATATATATATATATATATATATATATATATATATATATATATATATATATATATATATATATATAATGCATTATCTTAGTTTTGCTTTGCAAGTAAATTTATATAGTTTTTAATCAGTATTTTTGGCTCATACGAAAAAAATTGTCTCTGGGGTTAGGAAACGAAAAGAAATTAAAACTTATTTCAATATATTATTTTAAATACTGTGTATGCAAACATACTGTTAATTAAACATTTTTATATGTATTTCTTTATATTTACTATATTAATAGACAGATTTGTTTTCAAGTAAATTTATCTTGTTTTTAGAATGCTTAGATATAAGAACGTGATTATTTGCAGTGTAAGACCCATTCCTCGTCTCTGTCAAGTTCTCACTCTCTCGCTCTGAATGTAATTTGAAGTCCCTGAGTGTTAATTAAAGCAGCAGTGGCTCTGTGGGGTTGGCTTTGGAGCTGTCTGAGATGAAACCCAGAATGTGTTTTTCTACTTCCACTGTGTTTTTACTACCCACTGTAACTAATCTACCTGTCTGTTTTCAGGGCATAGATGAAGCCTCCAGCAAAGATAAGTGAGTTCTGCTTTTATTAGGACACAAATCCATTTTCTCTGGCTCTGAAGGGGCTTATGGGTTAGATTTCACAGGCTGTTTTCACAATCTGTGAGTCGCTTTAGAATAGAGCCAACATAAAATGTACGGTCTAGATTAGGTTTCAAGCATGTTTGGCCACCACTAAGTGGCCACCAAAGATAGTAGCTTGTTATGAGGATAGAAACAGAGATATTCTGTATATGTTCTTAATATCAAAAGATAAATTTTACGTCATCACCTTTTTATGCAGTACATTAATGATTTACATTAATGTAACCTTTTTGCTCTCACCAGCCGCTGTGCCCAAGAGGCCTTGAACCCAGAGGATGAGGTCGATGAGTTTTTAGGACGTGCCATCGATGCTCGAAGCATTGACCAGCTGCGGAAAGACCACGTCAAGAAGTTCCTGCTCACATTCCAAACACCTTTTCTGGAGAAAAAGGTCCATAGACAGCTTGTAAAATGTGTTTAACACTGTACAGCACTGACACAACATTTATAAACTCGGAGTACTGAACAGATTTTTGTGCTTTTAGTATTCAAAAAAGGTGGATGATCGTTTTGGTGGTTACGTGGCCTGTACACTCGTCGTCTTCTGCTTTATTGTTTTTATACAAATCATCATATTTCCACAGTAAGCGATGAAGTATTCTTTATGCTGTAATAATGAATTTGAATTTATGTTAAGATATATATATTTGTTATATTATATATTGAATCGGTGTCGTGTATTTTGTCTTGCAGTACACCGTTAATGCTGGGCATGTTCATCAGCGTCTTTATTATTCTCGCCCATGTCCTCTTTATATGTGCCATTTACTCCTGTGTTAAGGTCAGTTACTGCCTCCCTCAATCCTTAACATTTATCTGAAATCTAGACTACATTTTCAAATAAATAGCTAATGTGCAATCAATGATTTTCTGATTTATACACAATTTGTGTCTCTCCCTCAGCTTTTCCCAGTTACCTTGCAGACAGTGTCAAAGAGGATCGTTCAGTCCCGTGTCAACAGCACGCTCGTCGGAGTCTTTACAATTCTGCTTCTTTTCATCTCTGCCTTTGTTAATATGGTAGGAATTTGATCCGAGTCTGCTGCTGGCTTTGTCAGTTTTTTCTTCCCTGTATGTCAGTGTAATTCTACACTAGCATGAGCACTAATTTCCCAACTTGAGCTGGGCTTTCAAACTCAATTTAGCGTCACTTTGATTAATTTTGGTTTATTTATTTATTTAAACAGGTGGAGATGACTTCATTCCTCCAGATTTAAAATGATATTTAAAATGCTCCTCATTTTAAATCTGGAAATGTTGTTGCTGCCATTCTCTCCTAATGATAATACTAAATAAATAAATAAATAAATAAATAAATAAATAATAATAATAATTATATATATATATATAGCTCTGTAGTGCAGAATTTATTTAAAAAACCATACAAGAAAAAAATAATACCCTGGATATATATTTGTAGGATTATTAAAAGTGATTAAATGTTCAAATGACTTAAATTTTCATAAAATGAAAATAAATTTAATGGATGTTTTTTCCTCTGATTCCTTGCTGGAAACGCTTGTTTTTAATTTAATGTTTAAAGGGGTCATGACCTGCCTTTGTTTTTTTATTTTGTACTGTTCTCTGATGTCCACTTTTATAATGTTATCAAGATTTTTACATCAAAAAACATCATGATTTGGAAGTAATAAGCTATTTTCTGTCCTGTTTTTAACCCCCTCATCAGAACGCTGTTTGAATAAGCATGGCGGAGTGTAGGCTCGGAAGTAAACGCCCACTGCTGGCTGATTGGCTAACAGTTGTGTATGTTTGACAGCCTACATCTGTAACAGATGGACACTGCTGGGATTTAGGTCAAAAACGCACAAGTAACTCAATACATATCAAACGATCTGTAAGGAGAGACAAAGCAATAGTGACCAAGTAATAAAAACAGTTACTTACACTTGTGTATTGTGACATTACTGCTGGATCCAATATAGTCGGCACATCAGTCACAATGTCTTTTAGTTTCAATCTTTCTAAAAAAAAAAACCCGCATTGAATTGTGCCTTGTTTGTAAATGAAGCTGCGGTAAAATGAAGTGAACACAGGATCAAGTTCTTACTGTTCATGACCCCTTTAAGTAAACACATAATGTGCACCTGTTCTGTTTTGCACTTCTACACACACACACATATATATATATATATATATATATATATATATATATATATATATAATTTTTTTTTTATTATTATTAATTTTTTTTATTTTTTATTTCTCTTTCAGTTTACCTGTGACCGGGAGGATCTGCTAAAATGTGTGGCTGGACAGCTGAATATTTCTGGTTCGGTCACGCTGTGTCTATTATATAATCTGACTGGACTAGTAGAGGACCCCTTCTTCTGTCCCGGGCAGCCTTCAGCATGTCCTTTACCCGAGGTCAGTGTGTGACCATCTGTACATGTATGATGTGTGCACTGTGCATATATATCCTTGTATGTCTCCCTACTGCATCAAACTTTTGCAAAAACTCAATGATTTATTTTGAAACTTTTATGATTTGGCCCCTGTTTTTGTGGTAACAGTATGAATGTTGTTTCTGTGCTTCTAGTATTTCACATACAGTGTGCTGCTGACTCTGCTGTGCTGCTCAGTGTTCCTGCACATCAGCAGTATAGGCAAGCTGGTCCTCATGCTCTTCATCCAGGTCTGCTTCCTGCTGCTAGTGGAGTGGCCTCTGGTCACACTGCTAGACAACGCCGACCTGCTGGTCACCGCCAATGCAATGTGAGTGTTATTCTCTGCAAACATATAGAGTGGATATGTAAAAGTCAATGGCATTAGGTCAATACTAAAATAACAAAAACTACAGTATCATCAGTACAGAGTACAGTTGCATATCTACATATTAATAAAATATGTATTAATAAAATGAAACGGTATTCACAAGAAAAGAGAATGTTATTAAGGAATTAATATTTATATTAATATTTAACTCTAAACTCTTTAACTTTAAATAATGGAGTGTATTATGTATCATAATATTTTATTGCTGTGGCATTGGTTTAGATTTTGAGTTAAACATTATAATTTAAAAAATATTATAAAGACATTTCTGTGCCTTTTGGGGGGTTTAAGAACTGCTAAAATAGCCAGTGGTTGTAACACATGATTCACAATCATTATTTGTTTTTTTCCCACCATAAGAGTTTATCTTGACAAAGCCGATAAATGAATGTATAATCATATTTAAAAAAGAAAAACAAATTAAGACTTAATTTGATCAGTTTCCGCTGTTTGAATCTTTTAGTCATTTTATTAGAAATTTAAGGACCGAAAAACATTTGACAGTTAAAGCATGATATTTTAATGTTAAATAAAATTTTTGTTAAATGTTTAAAAAGTTTATGAAGAATTTTCCCATTAAAATGTAATGGTGATGAATGGGCACGTGCAAATTGTACTGAAGTTACTTATTAAAAAATGTAATAGCATTTAAAACAAGATTTCCTTTAAATTACTCTGTCAACAGATTTAAATGTATTGAATGAAATGATGTATACAGGTGCATCTCAATAAATTAGAATGTCATGGAAAAGTTCATTTATTTCAGTAATTCAACTCAAATTGTGAAACTCGTGTATTAAATAAATTCAATGCACACAGACTGAAGTAGTTTAAGTCTTTGGTTCTTTTAATTCTGATGATTTTGGCTCACATTTAACAAAAACCCTCTCAACGCAAATTTCAACGAATTAGAATACTTCATAAGACCAATAAAAAAAACATTTTTAGTGAATTGTTGGCCTTCTGGAAAGTATGTTAATTTACTGTATATGTATTCAATACTTGGTAGGGGCTCCTTTTGCTTTAATTACTGCCTCAATTCGGCGTGACATGGAGGTGATCAGTTTGTGGCACTGCTGAGGTGGTGTGGAAGCCCAGGTTTCTTTGACAGTGTGAGCCAAAATCATCACAATTAAAAGAACCAAAGACTTAAACTACTTCAGTCTGTGTGCATTGAATTTATTTAATACACAAGTTTCACAATTTGAGTTGAATTACTGTAATAAACTTTTCCACGACATTCTAATTTATTGAGATGCACCTGTATGTGGGGACACAAATGTGGTACACATAACCTTTTAATGTGAATGACCCGTATTTTTCTGGGTGTTTATTTTTAGTGGGCCATGTTGATCACTAATGGAAATATGTCTGTTTTTATGCAGGTATTCTTTCAATGAAACAAATTATTGGTGAGTTCATGTCATGCTTTTTGTACTATGACTGTAAGGGAGATGGTTAGAAGGCAGAAGGAACTTTAGAATATGAGCACAAATTAGATTCCAATCTTTGCATGTAATGTGTATTTGTCTCCTCTTTTCAATTCTGTCAACATATTTCAAAAACTATTTACTGTATATATGCAAATGAAAGTTGTGAGATTTACAAGATAGATAACTGTAGTATGAGCTACAACACAGAAACTTTAATTTGATAAACAAGAACTAATACTCGTCACGTTTTTGCTCAGTCTCTGATAAACTCCAATCTGTATGTGTTGTTGTTTTCCCACATAGCCAGGAAACGGTGACTAAAGTGTCTCTGAGGGTTTCGATTCCAGTCATCCTCACTGTATTTGTACTGGCTCTCTATCTGCACGCACAGCAGGTCGAGTCCACCGCACGCCTTGACTTCCTGTGGAAGCTACAGGTGTGTAATCCGTCTCTGAATCGATCACTCAGTGAAAATACATTTCCAGTAGGATCCCAGCATAGTCGATGACTTATTCGCTGTCATTCTTCACCAGGCCACTGAAGAGAAAGAGGAGATGGAGGAGCTGCAGGCCTACAACCGTCGTCTCCTTCACAACATCCTGCCCAAAGATGTGGCTGCCCACTTCCTCGCGCGAGAACGCCGAAACGATGAGCTCTACTATCAGTCATGTGAATGTGTGGCCGTAATGTTTGCCTCCATAAGCAACTTCTCGGAGTTTTACACTGAACTGGAGGCCAACAATGAGGGTGTGGAATGCCTGAGACTGCTCAATGAGATCATCGCTGACTTTGATGAGGTAAGAAAGTTGTGTCACTTGCTTCTGAAATGGAAGTATCATTTTGTCAGATGTCAGAATTTGATTTTACAGTAGCCTTTGGCTTTATACTGACACCTACTGGTGTGGAGACGCAAGTTCCATGCAAAAGCAAATGTTTTTAGTTACCAATGCCACTGTATAGAGGACAGTATTCGTCATGCATGATTAATTTACTGCATGATTACAAATGTGTTTTACAGTTTGGAGGTTACCAAGACAAAGCAAATAAAACATGGCTGCCACCAAAAGAGGTAGAAAATAGCTTTTACAAATCTTATGTTCTTTACTGTTAATAGATCATTTCTGAAGAGAAATATAAGCAGTTGGAGAAGATCAAAACTATTGGTAGTACGTACATGACAGCATCTGGATTGAACGACTCGACGTACGACAAAGAGGGCCGCACACACATTCTTGCTCTTGCTGACTATGCCATGAGGCTACGAGAACAGATGAAGTACATCAACGAACACTCATTCAACAACTTTCAGATGAAGATAGGTAAGTAGGTCTTCACCGTGAACTTTGTCTGATATATCTAACTTAGAAAGTGCAAAGACAGTGTTTATGAATTGGCTTGCGGACTCAGAGGCTCAGGAGTTTGTTAGAGCAGACAGTGACAAATGCATTTTCACCACAGGTTTGAACATTGGGCCAGTGGTTGCTGGTGTGATTGGAGCCAGAAAGCCTCAGTATGACATATGGGGCAACACAGTGAATGTGGCCAGTCGCATGGACAGCACAGGTGTTCCTGATCGTATCCAGGTAACCACAACATAATAAACTCTTTGCTTATACAAGACTATTTTTGCCAAAACACAGCTTAGAATCCCCCATTAATTTCCTTCTTCAAAAGTGCAACACTATACATCAATTACTATGTGCAACATTGCATTTATAAAGATGGTGCTGCCCTCTCTCTTCTTGTTACTGCAATTGCAGTTTGCAGGAGCTTTTTTTGTGACTTTTTAGTTATTTAGTTATTACTTAAAGTGAAATGATACTTCCTTCTCCAGTTAGATGTGTGGAATTAACAATGATTTTGTTAGTTGAGTTCCCTGAATAGTCTAAACGCTAACTCTGTGGTTGTTTAAAAACATTGCTCTGTTTGTTTGAGCATCTGGACCAGTCTGGCATAGCAACAATGGTTTAACCAATGGCCTGAGTTTGGGGCGTGGCTATCTGTTTCTCCAACCAATGGCAGACAGTTGAATTAGCCATTTGAAAACTAACTTTATGTTTGCAGTTCCCTTTGGTGCTGCAGAAATTGCACACCACATCTTTAGTTTTTGGCTAATTACAATTCAGTGTGTAATGTTTATGATGTTGTTCTTTATTCCTATAGGTGACCACTGACTTATACCATGTACTAGAAAGTAAGGGCTACCAGCTCGAGTGCCGTGGACTGGTGAAAGTGAAGGGGAAAGGAGATATGACCACTTACTTCCTCAACAGTGGTCCTGTCTGCAGTTAACACTGACCAAATGCCTCTCAATGCACTGAAATGAAGGAAGGACAACAAAAGGCTCTGAATGGGATTTGAGCAGATCCAAATATAACCACTCACTCAAGTTCTCTAGCTCACAAGCATTAGTGGGCTTGTGTGGTATTTATATATGCACCTATTGGGAATAATGAGGTACGCTCTACCTGAAAGATTTGATGAAGAACTGTTGCCTTAGATGGAGAAGACTTTGAAGAAAGTTTGGTTTTCTTTTTTTATTTTGTGGGAAAGACTTCTTCCATACCAAAATTTGAATTCTTTATTTATTTTGACAGGTTTTAAACCATGTAAATAAAAAATGATTATATATGCAAGCATCAAGAAGCAAGAAGAAACTGACCAAAGAACAAAGTATTTGATATAGGAACACTACACACGCCTGGTAAACTGTTTGAAATGTCCGAACAAGTGTTATTTGTTTTTCTGGTTTTCCTTTTTTTTGGCCTCCTGTCACTCTCTACCACATTGTATTCTATTATAAACACTAAAGCAAAAAACATCTGTCTTTATTGAAGGCCTTAGAAACAGGAATCCTAATACAAGTGACTTGTATTTATAGTTTGTATGATTTATGAGTGATCAACTTGTTTTTCCCTTTTAGTATTTGTGTACAAATGAGATAAATGAAGGATGAGAATGGTACTGGACACATTTTCCTTGGTCATTTTGTTCATGTGTGTGGAGGGTGTGTAAATGTGTCTGTTATCTTTAAAAGGGCATAATAGCTCACTGTGAGGTTTATAAAATGAATTTCAAATAGATTTTTTGCAAGATTAAGTGCTAATTAGATTAAATTCTTTGCATTTATGTGTTCCAATGTTAACTGATGTCATTTCCTTCTCATTTGAGTGTTACACAAATTTCAGCTATTAATTCGTTAATGTATAAATCAGTGAAAAAAATGAACCCAAATATGACCGAGACCTCATATAATTCCAGCACAGTATGGTCAGCAACGGTATAGTCTTCTTAAGACCCTTGTAAATAAGTGTAAATGTGCTGACAGAGGCCCGTTGGGCTTAGCGGTTGCTGACAAAAGTGGCTGGATTGCAGAGTTGTTCGTTTGACAGTGTTCAGCATAAGTCCGATTTCAGCATTTCCTTATGAGCGCTCTTAGTCATGCTTGCACATTTGTCAACATTTTTTAAAAATTATGCAATTATCGGTCAAACACATAGGTTAGCGCTGCTGCAGAGCATTTTTGTCATATTCTGGAATTTACCATTCCCACTGTATAGCTGCATCTTGATTGTGGTGCAAGAAAAAACATCCTTCACCGTCCTTAACATGAATTTCCCAATATGAATGTACATGTATGTTTAACATTCTCACTTTGTCATAGACATAAAAGCACATTTGGTTTTTAGTTCAAATATGTTTGTGGTACATGGACCTTTCAGGACCTTTTTCATTAAAAGGTGGCAAATCAATAAATTGGGTGTTTTATTTAAGCATAATGTATTTGTATCCAAACAACACTAGTTTGTGCAATTTGTCGTTCATTTCTTCTCATTTTAATTGCAAGTGGACATACAGGCCACAGTCAGTATATTATTAGGCACTTTCCACAAATATGGTATAAAATTGAACCTAAAATATTTTTCTCAACGAGTGGTCAGTGAAAGCAAAGCATAACCTTCAGAAGCTGATTGTCGACCTCAGGAGGCCAAGCTAAATTTTATGTTAATTTTTTTACCATAAATTAATAACTGTAACGGTGGTGTGCAAAATCTGTCATTTGTTTACAGGTAACCTACATATGGCGTTTTTAGTAATTAAAATTATTTTAAAACAATTAATTAAATATGAATTCAAAAGATTGTTTTTTTTTTGGATTAGTTTTTGTGCTGTTAGATGTTTTATTGAACATAATAGGTAAAACGTGAAATAATGAATATAGTGTACATCATATGGAGTGTGCCATTTGTTAAAAAGGTTTCCTTTTATTTTCAACCCTTATACTGTACATCAAGAGAATTTAATACCTCAAAACGAAGCTATCAGGTAGACAGACAGGCCATTGTTGGGTGTGAGTGGCTCTAGTGATTGTTGTGTTAATGGACTCTTCTCTTTGTTCATGCTCAGCTTGGTGTCTTTTCTTCAAGTAGCGGCAGTCTCATGTCAGTCGATAGTTTGTAATCACGATTCTCTCCTACAGAAGTACCGACCCCATTTCCTCTTAACCTGCCTTTCTCAAATGTCTGAATAAATCTGTATTCGGTTACACGTACGCGACACAAGAGGCATTGAATTTAATTGCATCCCAGTTAATAATTCATATATGTTGAGGTATAGTTTGTTAACTTACCACATCCTTTCCTGAGCCTTAATTAAGTAATCAACATCATCCAATTTTGGACAAGTGCAAAGCAACGCTGAAATCTCCCTACGTTTAGCAGAAATTTCACTTGGCTGAAAAAATCTGTTATCCCAATCTGTTATATTTCTGTTTTTGAATGAATCTTTAAAGTGAATCATTCTCGTTCACTTCCATGGGCTGAACTACTTTAGCAGTTTTGGACACGCAAAACGACTCTTTGTTTTGAACGAATCGGTTGATGAATCTTTCAGCGACTCACTAAAAGACAAGTCGCTACCTGCAGATGTACAGCCCAGAAAAGTATCCGTAAATGAATCTTTTTGGTGAATACGAACACCCTCAACAGATTCGAATCACTGAGATGAATCAAAATCCTCATCACTATAAGGAAGATCCGGCTTTAGGACCCAGACGACTTTCAATCATTTGAACGAATGGCACCTGTTGCGTTCAAAGGGAAGCCGGGAGGCCAGTGCTGCTGGTCGCGTGAAACCATCGCGCGCTTAGTGAACCAAATACATCTAAAACGCGAAGTTACAGAGTAACAATATCCGTCCATCGACTCACAGCTCACACAAACGGTGCCGCGTTAGACGAGGAACCACGTATCTATCTAGATAATCTGCCTCTGGGAGAAGCACATGATTGACTGAAATTATTACAGGTAAGTTTTGAAGATTTAATTAAATGAGTCCTTTATTTGTTTCGACGTGTTTCGCGTCATGTATTTTGTCAACAAAATATAACCTCGGCGTATCTTCCTTTCCTCCTTGACATGAGCGGGTTTCATCTTTATGTTTAATAGTATAAGTTACCCTTTTCTAACAAACAAAAGCTCGTTTGTCGTTCATTATCCTCATTTATTCGAAAATAAGGCTCCTAGAAGGATGTGAGAGATTAAAATTTGTGTCATACTGTTAATATTTTAACCATCATATAGGCTATTCTTCACTCACTTCCTTGTCTATTCAGAAGTTTCGCTTAGTTGTCATGTTGCGTGGCATTTATTCTTTTCTTTTTTTTTTTTGTTTGTTTAAACTTTAAGGAAGTGCTTGGTGTTTGCGAAATTTGCGAAACACTCACATTATTCAGTAAGGAAGAATGCAGTTTAACCAATATATGTTGCTTCATAATTTGTGGTTGTAATGTCCATCTGAGCTCATAACCATTCAACTCACTCAGTATTAATGCTGGAGAACCAGTTTTAGTTTGAATGATTGGGGAAGTCTGAACACCTACGCAGAAGAATAGCAGAAGTCGGCCTGTCTCTGTTGGCCATTACCCGTCTTGGGATTTGTGATGTAGATGTTTTTAAATAGACTGGTTCCATGGGCACTGAGGTTACTGATTCATTTAACACCATACGTTCCACTGTCCTGACATTTCCTATTTTGAAAAAGTAATTACTTGAGGTTGAAATGCAAGAATAATAGTTCTTTAAATGCTCCAGAACTCAAGATGACCATTAAACTTGTACCAAGCAGATGGTGAGATCCAGTTTTTTTTTTTGTCCTGTTCAGTTAGTCAGATCACAGGCGACGTGTCACAGTTTTGAAGTGTATTTATGCAAAGCTTCCAACGCCATCCATTAAGTGTAGTGGGAGTGTGCGTTGAGCCACCTGCTGCCACGTGGATCCAGCAGGGCGAAGGAAGGATCAGGTGCAGAGGGTGTTTGTTGTCAGGTGAGGTTTGTTTGCTCTGTTGCTGTGATCCGTTTGAGAGTCCACAGTGCAGCCTTTCTTTGCTAATTAAGAGTGGGGCATGGCTTGCTTTGTTGTGGAGTTTGTGTACATAAACTATCATTTTCCTTCATAAGTGATCATTGTGGTCTGTTTTCACAGTTTGGTGATCGAGCTTGGCCAACAGAATGCGTCTGAGACGTCGTCTCTCCCCCCTGAAGCTTACTGTTCTGGGTGGCACACTTTTTATGGTCATTCTGGTGGTGCTCCAGAGGGATGTTGGCAGCGGTTCGCTTCAGGACCCCTGGCTACAAGACCTCTCTAACAAAAAGGAGAGGGTGTTCGAGATGGTCCGTGGGGCTGTCAATAACTTCGCCTTCCAGATCGGAGCCCCACAGCCCCCATCGGTGGGAGTGGTGCCCACCCCGGACCGAAACTGCCCCCCGGGTTTCTACACTCAGGTAGATCTCAAACCGTGGATTGAGAGACCTCCTCAGGACTCTCAAGCACCGGGAGCCAATGGCTTAGCCTTCCAGAAAGACAGCATGACTGCGGAGGAGGAGAAGGAGAAGCAGGAGGGCATGACCAGGCACTGCTTTAACCAGTTTGCCAGTGACCGAATCTCTTTGCACCGCAGTCTTGGAGATGACACCCGTCCACCCGAGTAAGAATGGGCACATTGTTTGGCCCTATGAGAAAATGTGGAATACAAACAATTCATTCAAACCAGCAACCGATCAGCCATAATAATGATTCCCTTCATAGGTTAAAGTAAGGCAGCACTCATGATGTGTTATAATGTTTGCTGGCATTTTAGATGCCTTTTAATTTACGTTGACTCATTTGATCTGTTTACACAGAAACATAAGGGTGCAGATTTATCTGTTGATTTAAGGGCTGGGGATAAAGCCATATAAATGCTGCCCAAACACTCATTGTAGATTAGAGTCTTTACTGTTTTGCTGCTTTGGCAGTTTCTAATTACACCTTCACTTGTTGCATCACTGAAAAATAGGTTAACGTCATAACGTGTTATGTTTCCCTTTGAATCTTATGTTTAAACACTGTGTTAAGTAACAGACCTTGAGCAATTTGCATACGTACTCATATTTATAATACAGATAATTACAATGTTTATTCGTGTATTTTGGGAATTATGTTTTAGAATATTACCTTCTACTTTTTGAGGTGTGTATGTTTGTCAGGGTTATTATAGTTAACCAAAAATAAACCATAAAAATGCTTTCATTATTTGGGGGGAAAGAAACCTGAAGTGACATAAAACAATGAAACTTATTTTATTTATGCTAGAAGGCAAGATGACATTTCTCCTTTACATTTACATTAACATGATATACCTAAAATGACAAAAAACTGAAATGTGTGTGTGTTTTGTAAATATGCATTTTATTTATTTATTTATTTTTCATGCGTCCTTTTATAGGTGTGTTGAGCGGAGGTTTCGCCGATGTCCTCCACTCCCCACCACGAGTGTGATCATTGTGTTTCATAACGAGGCATGGTCAACACTTCTACGCACTGTGTACAGTGTGCTGCACACCTCCCCGGCGGCCTTCCTCAAAGAAATCATACTGGTGGATGACGCCAGTATGGCAGGTGGGACTGGCCTTATCAGTTCATGCTCTAAAAATTAACTACCTGTAGAAGTAATGTCTATGAAGAAATGCCTATGTTCTTGGCTTAGTGGCAAACAGTTTTATTTAGTGGAATGTTACTTGTATGAGTGCATCTTCAGGTGAATGGAAAAATGTCACAAACATACAGTAGAAAGATCAAGGAACCAGTTAATGATGCCAAAAAAAAACCCGTCTGAGGTAACGTAAAGGAAATCATATTGCATTGTAGAGAAAGTATTAATATAAACTTACTGGCAATTAAATATTAATTAATCATATTATTAATCTGCAAGTAAAACTTTTTTTTTTTTTTTTTTCTCTTCATTAGTTTAATTGTTCTCATTAATCTCCTCACTGGTTTTAGGTACTTTGTTAGTGCAGTAAGTGATAAGATAAAGGAAGTCTGTCAGTTCCTTTGAAGTCTCACCACAGGAAGCAACATGCTCTGAATCTATTTTTAGACGTTGTCAATTGTAAAGTGTTCAATGTGGCATTTTTCAGTGTTACTCTTGTGCTCTACAGTTGAAAAATTTGATTGCAAGTCATTTATCCTCATGAAGTAGAAGTACAAAAATACAGTAAACCAGTAATATAGTGAAATACTATTATATTAAATAACCAATTTCGTTTTTGAATATTTGAAATATTTTTAAATTGTATTCATTTCTGTGATGGCAAAGCTGAATGTTCAGCAGCCATTATTTCAGCCTTCAGAAATCATTCAATTATGCTGATTTGGTGCTCAACAAACTGGATTATGTGAAAAAGTATATAAGAACAGCATTTATTTGAAATATAAATATTTTGTAACATTGATCAAAATTGACAGCAAATATATTTATAGTTTAATGTACCTTTGCTGAAAAAAAAACAGGTATTATTGGTAGTTTACAATACAGAAGAAACAAAAAACGAGTTTACACTAATGTCTGTCTTGTACATTTGCTCTCGTATGTTCTTGCAGAACACCTCCATGAGAAGCTGGATGAGTATGTGAAGCCACTGAAGATTGTGAAGGTAGTGCGTCAGCCGGAGAGGAAGGGCCTCATCACCGCGAGGCTTCTCGGAGCCAGTAAAGCTCAGGGAGAAATCCTCACCTTCCTAGATGCTCACTGTACGTATGTCATCACTCTTCATGGCTTGCCCTGCCCAGTTCCGTTGTCTCACACAGCAGACCAGTTTCTGTTAACACGTCATTAACATCCATCAGTCTTGCTGTTTTTTTTTTTTTTGTGACTGGATGGAAAGTAGTTTTTCAGGAACCTGCTCTTCAGGTGCAAAGGCATGAGCTTAAAGTGGTTACTCCCATGACTTATTTGATTTTTTTTTTTTTTTTTTTTTTTTTTTTTTTCTTCTGGCACTCATGTCATTTGCAAAGTTATGCGCTGTGACAAAGGGCTAGAATGTGATGCTTATCTGGTTCGCTTTGAGCCACTGTAGGCGGGATTGAAGCCTAGCAACTCATGTTATACCTGTGTAGTGTTTTCTGATGCCTTGTATAAGATAAAATGGTTGAAATATGTGACATGTCATCTTAGCATATGTGCTTGAGTAGCGTATTTATGAACCCTCTTTTGTCATATTTTTATTGTTCCAGGTGAGTGTTTCCATGGCTGGCTCGAGCCTCTCCTTGCTCGCATTGTTGAGGAGCCCACTGCTGTGGTGAGCCCTGAAATCACAACCATTGATTTAAACACTTTCCAGTTCCACAAGCCTGTGGCATCTGCTCGTGCCCATAACAGAGGCAACTTTGACTGGAGTCTCACATTTGGCTGGGAGGCCATTCCAGATTACGAGAACGCTAAACGCAAAGATGAGACATACCCAGTAAAGTAAGTAATGCTTGTTTTATTTACTTTTTTAACCTTGGTCTAACACAATTTTGTGTGTTCATGTTGTTGTGATTGACACCTCAATAATTACCTTTCTCAAGACAGGTGTGTTTGCTTTTTAATCAGTTAGAGGGATTGTTTCCCCAAAAATAAAAATTGTCAATTACAAGGTGATCAGATGGGGTCTCGTATTATTCTCAAGGCTTTTTGTGATAATGATCTGGGCCCATATTCTTAAAAATTCTAAGAATCCTTTTAGAGAGTTCCTAATTTAGCTTAAAAGTGATTCAGGACCAATCTGAGAGTAACTCTGAGCGAGGGGAAAATGCAAAAACTTTTATCTTAGTGAGGAGGCGGGGCTGACCCCGTTGCTAGCTATGACACAGTCTTTTGAAGACTGTGATTGGTTAGTTGTCCAAGAAGGAAATAAGAGCGCTTTATTTAAGAGTAGGGTTTATTATAAGCTTTCACTTTATAGGCATAATTTTTCCTGTTTTACCTCACTCACTCACTCACTCACTCACTCACTCACTCACTCACTCACTCACTCACTCACTCACTCACTCACTCACTCACTCACTCACTCACTCACTCACTCACTCACTCACTCACTCACTCACTCACAATATATGTATATTCTTTATTTTTTATTTACCATGCTGTCATACTTGACTTATTTTATAAGAAATGAACAGCGACACAATGAGGTTCTGAAAGTGCTGTAACAGACCGAAATCACCGCTGCGGCAGAGTTGCATTTTTCCAGTTGCCAAATATGTTAATGTAGTGATTACATCCATTTCTGGCACTATGGCATTTCTGCGCGGTGTCTGAGATGTTAGCGTGTCTCTAATAGGATCGGTCACAAACATGATTCCTGCACGGTCTAATATGTAGCGTCTTATTAACTCATTGTGTGCAACACATTTCTTCTCCCTCTTCATGTTTAGTCCGTTTTCTCCACTGCTAAAGAAACTCTTAAGCCTCTTAAGAGTCCTTGTTCGTACTCCTAACAATTTTGGACCTTAAGACCTTTTTTAAGGGTTAAGATGCTTTCTGAATTACTTCTTTCTTTACTAGGATCTTTTCTTTAATTTTAAGAGAAAACACTCACATTTCTAAGAATTTTCTTAGAATTTTGTTACTAGGAGCAGCTCTTAGCACTAAGATTTTTCATGAATATGGGCCCTGGCCATTATTCTGTTTGTTTACTTGTTACTTGCCAAAAACCTAATAAATGGAAATACTGACCAACCGCAATTCCAGAGAAGTTATGAGATGTGTGATTTTACATTTGTTCTGCCTGATACAAGTATTCTGCTGCATCTGAACATGATGTAGCACTGCTGGACATTCACTGTGATTTTGTTACTTTGCCTTTACACAGTGTGGTGTGTTAATGAAATGCTTGGAGTTTTTTTTTTTTTTAAACACTGTTCATTCATTGCCAGGTTCTTCCTGTCAATCTGATTTTTATGAATGAAATGTCTTGGCTGGTTGTATCAAGTTTCACGGAGTATCAAATGAACCACTTTCTGAGTTTACTATGGCCTTGCCTTAAAAGAGATTACTAAGATTAGGCTACGTGTGTCCTCAGCTAATTAAACGGCCTATACTATCATAAAGTACATTGGTAACACTTTTTGGTAGTCCACTTTAAACATTCTACTAACAGTAAGTAACTTTGCAACTACATGTCATTAGCATTAGCAGTCATTAGAGTATTAGTAGACTGTCTGCTTAATATCTTCTAACGCTTTTTGATGGGTCCACAACATACTGACTATAAGAAGCTTTGCAAGTATGTCAACTTATTCCACTAACTAAACCTAATCTAACAGTCTACTCTGGCAGTTAGTAGATATGCAGTTGCAAATGAATGAGAATTAGTTGATATGTAGTTGCAAAGTTACTTGTAGTTAGTAGAATGTATAAAGTGGACTATCAAAATAAAGTCATTCATAACCTATTTTTGTATACAGTATGCAACTGGTCTTGAGCAAGTGCAGAAGAATTGCACATTTAAGATGCATGATGTCTCACACGCATCTTATGTCACTACATTGTTTGTATATACAGCGATTTCCCTTTAGCAACAAGCTGGTGAAATATCTGGATAATTCGGAATAACCATTTGTGTGAACAAATAAGTGAGAAATTAATGACATGTATTTGTTTTACAGTATCGGTAACGCTATGAAGTCTGTTTTCAGAATGCATTATAAGGGTGTTCTTACTTGGGCATTATAATAAATGCATAATGCCTTTTTAATAATCATAACGGCAATTATGCTTGCCTGTATGCGGTTATAACTTTTAATGTATGATGATTGATAACATTATGAATACTGTTATCCACTTAATTGATTATAGTTCCAATAGTTATGTTGTAAATCTCCTACTGTACATCTTTCTACTGTACATGTTAACATTTTGCATAGCTTCTGTTTTTAAAAAAGAAACTATTTCCCTCTTTGTTTTATGTAGAAAAATATTTATTTTTATTTTTTTTGCATACCAATGATTTTTCTGAGGTGAAAAGTAATAGGATCTGACACCTGCCCTCTGGCTACAAATCCTGCTAATTGTATTTGTCCTGTTCTTTCTTTCAGAACTCCAACATTTGCCGGTGGTTTGTTCTCTATATCGAAGGCCTATTTTGAGAAAATTGGGACCTACGATGATAAAATGGAGATATGGGGTGGAGAAAACATCGAGATGTCTTTCAGGGTCAGTTCCAGCTCTTCAGAATTCACCTGCAGCCATAATAATGAGACCTGTTAAAACATGGATGTGTTTTGTGCTGTCAGGTGTGGCAGTGTGGCGGACAGTTGGAGATAATCCCCTGCTCCGTCGTGGGTCATGTGTTCCGCACCAAGAGTCCTCACACCTTCCCCAAAGGTACAGAGGTCATTACACGTAACCAGGTGCGCTTGGCTGAGGTGTGGATGGACGACTACAAGCTGATTTACTATCGCCGCAGCCAAAGTGCAGCTAAAATGGCCAAAGATGTAAGAACTGCTTTCGCTTTCAAGGGATTAAAATATTAACCTTGTGTATACAGTATATCCACTGTAAGTGTAAGCAAAGGGCATATGATTAACTGCATGACTTTTTTTTCCTGTATGCTTGTGTAGAAAAACTACGGTGATCTATCTGACCGTTTGAAACTCAGAGAAAACTTACAATGCAAGAACTTTTCTTGGTACCTAACCAATGTCTACCCAGAAGCCTTTGTCCCTGATCTCACCCCTGTCAAGTTTGGAGCTGTAAGTGCAACATTTATGACGATTAGCCATTTTTAATACAGTCTGGGGCTAACAGTTTACTTTTTTTCATTTGTGTGTGCGTGTAGCTCAAGAATAGGGGATCACAGCAATGTCTGGATGTTGGAGAAAGTAACAATGGGGGAAAGCCTGTGATTATGTATGTATGTCACAACATGGGCGGCAATCAGGTATAGTACCATCACTCTCATTCACGTTGATATTAAGAGTAGAGGTGCTCTTAAAGGCACTTTGACTATGGTTTACTTCTTGATCCAAAGAGAACAGATGTTCATCATGATGTGTTTGTTTTCAGTACTTTGAATATACATCCCATAAGGAGCTGAGGCATAACATAGGGAAACAGCTCTGCCTACACGCGTCTCCTTACCCAGAGCCAGTGAAGATTGAGCTCTGTACGCTGAAGGGCAAAGGCAGCAGTTTGACTCCGGAACAAGAATGGGTGTTCACAGAAGTAAGTGTCCTCTCAGAACACAAATTAATTACTCAACTGCTCTTTCTTTGTTTTTGCCGTCTCCATTTGTTATCAGATTCTACGTCCGTCCCCTTCTACTTACTGTCTGTTGCAATCCTTTTTAGCAGGTGAACTTGATCAAACACTAATGTCATGTCACCAAAACTGTTACAAATATTGTATATTAATGTAAACAATTGTTCAAAAGTGAATGGACAGGTTTTTTTTCTTCATTAATCGGTTTTTATTTAGACTTTATGTATTTTAATAAATAGTTTTTATTCCGTTAGGAGGCATTAAAGACAGTAAAGACATTTATAATGTAGCCAAATATTTCTGTTTTAAACACATGCTGTTCTTTTGGAACTTTTCTGTTCGTCAGAGAATCATGAAAAATATGGAACGTTTCCACAAATTTAAGCTGTTTTTAGAAATAAGACATGTTTCTTTTTTTCATGTTATGTTCATTTTAGGAGGACCTGCTGAAAAATCCGTCCTCTGGAAAGTGCCTCCATAAAAAAGGAGACAAGATATTAATGAGCCCCTGCAATCCAGCAGACCATCACCAGCAGTGGACTTTCAGTTGACCTCACACTCCAGTCAAGGAGCAAGGACGTTCACTCCCATAAGACCCACGAGGGAGGGCCAGCAGCTACAGCTCAGGCTGACAAACTCACTGTAGGCCTCAGCGGATGCACTGGGAGTGTATTGGATAGTTCATATCCATAAGCTCCTGAAGACATTATGATCAGACTGGGGTCAGGATGCTCAGGGAAAACAGTGGAGATCATGCACATCAACCCACTGGAGCATTACAGAGTGAACAATCCAGCAGCTAGATTGTTTACTTGATGCAATTTATTGCCTTATTGATGATGTTTACTGCTGCTTTAAAATGGTGTAGGTTTTATTTATTTTTAAAGAAATGGAAAATTTAAATATTTTTGGAACATTGTTAGTGTTAAGGCCAATGAATGGCTGGCCTTGCCAACGATACATGTGATGTTTGTATGATCCCAATCATTTGCACATGCTGCAGGGGATGAGGGTTTTCTTCAGCTCTAGTAAACTGTCACAAGACAGCAGTAGTTTCAGATCCTTCTCTTGTATTTTTGAAGCCGTCAGTATGTATAAAGCAGCATGTGACTTGCATTCCTTGATTGTTTCAGTGTGCTGAGGTCTTTTGGGGGAAATCATGCTCTAATAATGTATACATGTAATTAACCGTTTCATCCTCTTCACCTCTACATTATTATTCTTTATGAATTTTGACTGCAGATTTGTTCTTTAATAATTGGAAATTTCAAATATTTGACGATTTTCATGTATAAAAAAAAAAAAACACACTCCCAGATCATTTGCTTGTATTGTTTTTCAAAATACATTCTGTTCTGGTTGTTAACGGTTTAAAAAATGTGTTTAAAAACTATTCAGCAGGTTACGATTCTTAAGGTTCACTGTCCTGCGGTATTTATCTCCAACACTGATCAAGCACACCTGCTTGTAATCTGCAAGTAATCCTGAAGACCGGATGAGCTTGTTCAGGTGTGTTTTACTGGGTTTGGAGCTAAACTCCTACAGGAGCAGAATTGAAGAGCTAGATACTGCTGTTATCATCACAATGAAATTGATAACGTGATATTGACCACTATTATGATCAGCAAAAGAAATAAAGCATCCAAAATCTTCCGAAACGCTTGCATTGTTTTATGGAGGTCCTTTACTTTTTTTTTTTTTTAATGACTTTACAATAGTAATAGTTCTAGTTATGGTATTTTTGTGAAAATTGTAGAAATTTAGATTTTACTTATTTATTTTGGTCTGTTTAGCGTATATTACAGGGGCCTTTTTGAATAAAATTATTTATTAGGTGGTCACATAGACTAAAAATCATGGTAGCTTTGTGGCCAACGGTTGTGAGAGCATTACTCTCGTTCACAAATAGGTGGCAGTCAGCGTCACATTTCTGTTTTAGAGGATTGTAAAAATAAGCTCTGAGAAATGAAGGGTGTTCCTGGAAATGCTGTAAATACAGGTAACTCTCTTTCACTGATAACCTAATCCTAAAACGTGGCGTGAGAGTTAGTGCTGTTTAGCCAGCATGTTTGTACTGAAGTCTTATTCCATTTCAAACTGCAGCGCTCTGTGTTTGTATAGTTAGAAGCTTTTCAACCTTTATCTCTTATACATGTTTACCATGGTTACGCCAAAACACCAACTGTTGTAAAATCTAGTTCAACGTAAATGGCCAGTCAGTTATCAATATCAATTTCACAAAGGTATTTTATAGCAGCTGCCTATTTACAGTAACTGTTACATTGTGTTTCGATGCATACTTGAGGAAACACCAGGTGCGCACATGCTGTGATCCAAGAGGAAGTGTTTTTTTCTGTCTTACTGTAAATGCAACTTTAACTTCCTCTTTTTGGTGTAGTGCGAGGTAATCGGTTTGCTGGTTCATGACATAACCAGAATTATCATTGCGTGAGTGATTCTTTTGTAACTCACAAAATGGTCCATAATGTGATAACGTTGATCATGCTTCAGCTGAACTTGCTGGAGTTTAAAATGTTTAGCGCCAAAAAAAGAAAAAAAGAAAAGCTAATTATATTTTGTAAAAAAAAATAAATAAAATGTCCTAACTGGACAATTGAAAAAAATAAATAAATAAATAAAAATACATATCATAAAAAATATAAAATGTGTTATTTTTTTTTACAAATATTTGTACATTTAAAAAAAAGAAAAGAAAAGAAAGTGTGCTGTTTTGTATTTTGAGTATGATAATTGTGGTGTATAATATCTATGTGTGTATCTAGGTGAAAGATCAACATTGTCAGTGATCTTCAACAGAGGCGTAGGTTTTTGGAATCCCTCCTTGAGGGTAAAAGATGATATGAGACATGCAAACTAGTTTTGCTGTGATGATCAAAAAATAAAAATAAATAAAAAGGATCCGGATTGTGCAGATGTTTTGGTCCCCTGGCTCTGTTGTTATGCAAGAGCAGTTTATGGTAGATTTTGGAAGGAGAGGAGGGTGATGCTTTTCTGCATATTTGATGTCATTTCACAGAAATGATCCTCTTACTCTTTTTGTTTCTATTCTTCTATTCTTTCTTCTTGAAATGCGGCACAGCTGTGAATGCGCGTGAAGCTGATGTTTCTGTGGATATATTTAACTCTTATAGATCTGGTTGTACCGGTGCTGCCAGAAAAGGCCCTGAATGCCAAAAAGATGACCAAGATGTGTGGAATGTACTTCAGTCCTGAGGATCTACTGCTGAAGATGTATCCAGTAATAATGAAGCACAGATACAGTTTTGTCATAGATCATACAGTGCTAGATTTTCATCCTCCTCCTCCACCAGGTTGAGGGAGAAAAGATACCCTCTGTCACTTACATTATTAATTAACCAGGATTACAGGGTTTAAATCTCATCACAAGGTTATTATGAATAACCTGTAGTTGATCAATGTTTAATCAGCTGTTGACAGACAGTGATGTTACAGTCGATCATCTTTCTTTGTTTGGTTGCCAGAAGCGGCGATTTGATGATAAGAGTGGGATTCTGAAGTAGGCCTAACTTGCAAACTAGTTATCTATTAGATTGTTAAAATCGAACCCTAGATAAGATGAAATGTAATGCATTCATGAAAACACCTTATTTATAAGGAACTGCATCACTTAGGATCTTCTAATTCACAATATAGTTCCTTGATTATTACGCCGGAATGAGAGTATAGTTCCTAGCCAAATCGGACTAGAAAATCGCAACTTTTCATTTTCCGCCGGTCTTAGTACACGATATAACTACAGAAGAGTCAAGTTTTAAATAGGAAAACTATCGAAACTCTTTGGTCATTTTTGAACGCGATGCTACTGGTCTAATCGGATTCAATGATCTATGCTAAGCTATGCTAAAAGTGCTCTCGCCAGACCCGGAGACCGGCTGAATGGATTCAAAAACGGTAAAACTCAACTTATTAACTCTGGGGGAGTTGGAGAATGAGCCTATTTCCAAAAAGAGTGGAGTGTTCCTTTCAGACAGGAATAATGATTCTGAATATTCAGCTTATTCAGCCCAAATTTTAAAATATGTTAAAAAATCAGTTATTTTGAGTTGTAATAATAAAGTACTTAACAATATTTCTGTTTTCACAGGTTTTTTTTTTTTTTGATCAAACAAATGCTGTCTTGCTCTTACCAACTTGTCAGTCATAATATATATATATATATAGTTGAAGACAAAATTATGTACTGTCATCATGGCAAAGACAAAAAAAAATAGTTTAGACTTGAGAAAAAGAATTATTAATGCTCACAAAGGAGGAGAAGCATTTACAAGTGCATCAAAATGTTTTCAAGTGTCAAGAACAGCCATGAGAAGTATTATCAAGAAGTTTGAAGAGGCCCACACAGTGGAGAACAGAGGCAGGGAGAGAAAGATTTCAAAAACTTTGTAAAGAAGAGGTTTCTAAAGACCAAAGAACAACTGCCAAGACACTAGTGAATGATTTAGTCAAGTCTGGGACTGATGTATCACTCAAGGCCTGGACAGGAATTGACTGTGAGGTTGCTGACTAAGAAAAACTCCTCTTCTGAAGAAAAACTATGTATACTAGAAACGTGTCCTTTGGTCAGATGACACAAAAGTAGAGCTCTTTGGCCATAGAGATGTTGCCTATGTTTGGAGTAAGAAGAGACAGGTGCTCAACCCAAAGAACACCGTCTCCTGAGTGAAACATGGCAGTGGGAGTATAATGCTGTTGGGATGTGCGTTTGAAACTGGGAATCTCGTCGGGGTCAAAGGAATCATGAAAATGGAAGACTACGAGAAGATTTTGAAAGACAACAAAAGATTGTTTCGGTCGACGTTTTGTCTTCCAGCATGATAGTGACTTAAAGCATACCTCATTTCTGGTGTAGAACTTCCTCCAAATGAGCAAAGTGAACGTCCTTGACTGGCCTGCACAAAGCCCAGACTTGAATCCAATAGAAAATCTGTGGGGCACACTGAAGACCAGAGTCCATGCCAGAAGACCAACAAATCTGGAGGAGCTTATCAGGAATCATTTAGTTTATAAAAATGACTTATTTCTTATCAATTATGAATGTAATATTTTTAATTAAATCACAAATTGATAATCTGCCCTTTTCTAAAAGAAAAACTGATGTATTTTAATTTTTTGTTTGTTTTCATGTAGTGTGTGTGGTGTATCTGATAAGTGAATACAACTTTTCAAGCATATCAAGGGTCTGTATACATTTATGACACTTTATTTGGACAAACACACATATTTGACCCTGGATCACAATACCAGTCTTAAGTCGCTGGGGTATATTTGTAGCAATAACCAAAAATCCATTGTATGGGTCAAAATTATACATTTTTCTTTTATGCCAAAAATCATTAGGATATTAAGTATCATGTTCCATGAAGATATCTTGTAAATTTCTTACAGTAAATGTATCAAAACTTCATTTTTGATTAGTAATATTGACACTTAAGACAGGTTTTGTGGTCCAGGGTCACATATGTTAATTCATGATTTTGAACATTAAACCCATTGACATCCTGTACATGCACATTCCAGCGGAGCTGTTAGAATGCTGACTGGAATGAGTCCACTCCCTCAAAACTGGTCATTCACTCTGTTTGTGACTCCCATGTCACTCCCATGTACAAGCCCTAGTGTTCTCACTTGTGTGCAAGTCCTCTATTAAATAAACTTGACAAAAACATTTAACATTACCTGTCAGATTGCACTAAAACATTGCATAATTATTTTTTTTGCTCTGCAAAAAATCTATGAAATCAGTGAAATGAACAATATGACAGATCTAAAACTGATCCATCACCCAAATGTGTTAATTATATCACTATTTTCGATATTTCCATGAAAATATAGGAACGGCTGAAATATTGCGCTAACAAATGTGAAACGAGCTTAAATGACATCTCTGCTTCACTGCATGTCTTATACGTGCACCTTTCAACACTCTCACCCATCATACATATTATTTACATAATATTTGATCTCCCTTCCAATGAAGTCCTCACGAAGAGTGCAATAAAGAGATCATCTGTTAGGTTGATCAAATCTTTTTTGTTAGATTGGTTTCATGGCATTGTTGAATCCTCGACGCCCCTGGCAAAGAGACGCACCAGCTGGCCATGAACTCTGTAGAGAGAGAGTTATATCAGGAAACATTCAAATGAGAAGATGCAAAGTTTTTGGTTTCAAACTCCTATACTTCTACTTGATGTCATAAATCAAATTTCATATGATTTGCTTACTTCATTGGAGCCAGATAATAAACAGGCAAAGTGCTGTTCAAATGACTGGGGTCGAATTTTATGTCATGGTAACGATATATATCACAATATTATTTTTGCTTTAAATGATTTTTTTTATACCATAGAAATTTCATAATTCTTGTCACCAGTGTCAATATCACAAAAAATAAAATACACTCAAGCTCACTGAAGACAAGTAAACAGTCAGCGATTAAATAAGAATAAGAAACTAATTTCAAGCAATAGTACAAAAAGTACAGTAGAAAAAATAAAGAAGAAATGCTACATACATTTATAAAGAAGGCTATCAAATATATAAAACACTGCATATTCTTCACTGTGTAAATTAAATATATATTTCTTCTTATTAAAGTTACAAAAGTGATTTAGTTTTTTTTTGTTGTTTGATTAATATGAATGACAGACAGCAGGAATATTAGACTGCTGTCACTTTAAGAGCTGCCCGGATCCAATGTACTGTTAAATGTTTTCTTTCTCAGCTGTTTACTTTCACTTAAGACCTAAATTATAGTGTTTACGAGGATTTAACCGTTCAAATCATATAAAAAGGCAAAAATAACTCCATTCAATACTCCCACGCTCAATGGCTTCCGTCTTCGCGTGCCTCTCATAAACACTCACTCTGATGGGGCGCGCATATAGCGAAATGAGTTTGCTATCACTGCTGATTGCATTGTAACAGCTTAAAATAACTTGTTTTTAAACCGCAATGCTTAAATGCGTGCATACCATAAGTTTTCATGACCACTTAGCACAGCAGTGTCACGTGAGTGTGTAACCACGATAGAGAAGATAGTCAAACATCTCTACCGGTTAATCGTGTATATCACCCCTGTTTGACTGCATTTTAAAATGTTATTTATTCCTGGGATGCAAAGCAGAATTTTCAGCAGCCATTAGTCTAGTTTTCAGTGTCACATGATCTTTGATCTTTAATTTGATGTTCAATTATTATTGATGCTTCAAAAGAACAGCACTTTAAAAGGTTTTAAATAGAAATCTTTTGTAGTGTTACAAATGTCTAATCAATTTAATTAATCCTTGCTGAAAAAATGAATTTCTTTAAAAAAAAAAAAAAACTATTACTAAGACTTTTTAAGATTACCAAGCTTTTAGAGCCTGACATCTTTAAATCTTACGGCAAACTTTTCAAAGATAATATGTGATTACTATATATTAATAGCAGGATTGAATTTTTCATGCTAATTTCTACTGAGTAACTGGATTAAAATAACTTTTTTTGCATGTTAGCTATGCTTCTCCAATTAAATAGCTCAGACTTGCTCAACAGACTGATCTCAGTACCTGCATGATATCTCGGTGTGAGGTAGAATTTCTCCATCGCAGTTCCACACTGATACCGAGCGAGGTTTAGTGCAGCAAGGCCCACACACGAAGCCTCGTCTCTTTACTCTACTCGTTGTCACATTTCCTCTCTCCTTCCTCCCTGCCAGATGCTGCTGTGAGTGGCCTGCAATGTTACTACTGCTCAGTTTCTCAGGATCCTCCAGTACTCTCTCAGCGGAGGCCTGAATTTCTCTATCACCCTCCTCACCCACCTCCTCTTCTTCTTCTTCTTCTTCTCCAGGTGGTAGAGAAAACCGAACAGCCTTGACACGATGAACTTCAACAAAGGGCAGGTCAAACTGAAAGTATAGAAGTTTTGTTTTTCTGACTGATTTAACTTTTGCTGAGAGTTTATGTTCTTGAATGTCTTTTGGTTTTACCTGATCCTGTGTGTTTGTGTGCCTGTGAAGGTACGTGAGAAAGCCCAGAGGGTTTGTTTCTCGCACCAGGATGAGGTCTGCCGTCCCATCGGCCAGGTGGGCGGATGGCGAAAGACCCTTTGGGCTCCGTGGACATGAGCTTGAAATACAGGTGAGAGAGATACACTTGAACCTGCCTTCAACAGTCACCCACTCACCTGAGATAAAAACAATAATAAAAGGTTCTATTTTATTTTTCAATCCTAAAATCATTTAAATCAATAACTCTTAACAGTCTACATCACAAATGCATAATGTCTTTGTACTATAGGTCTACCCAAGCACACTTTGGTACTTACATGACAACGGTCAAATACAGACATACAACATATGAACCTCATAGAGACACAGCACAGTGTGATCCCAGTAATAGGTCTCTAATGAGATGACACAGACAATCATTATACAAACAGGCAGCAGATGGTCTTACCCTCTAACTCACTGCTGTACTGGCTCACATTAGTGCTGCAGAGGGAACTGGAGCTGTCAAAGTGGGGGAACAGCCTCTCTTTGCTCTCTGAACACACTCGGCACCTGCAAATACACACACAAACATGCTTTTAAAACATTTTTCAAGCTGTACAAACCAAGACGGAGTTATTCCATAGGACTGCCTTTCTTAATAGTGGATATTTGTCTGATGCAAAACCCCCAAAGTATGCTATTTAAATCCTGCTATCTTTGCTCATGGGGATGTAATTCCACATACGAGAAAAAAAAAACATAAAAACAAATAAAAGATAAATGAATTAGTATAAAATATTAGTACATTAAAAATATAAATAAACATGAACTTAATAATTAAATAAATATTATTTAATTATTATTTTTATTTGTTAATTTATTTTTGATTATTTTCATTATAATACAGATTTATTACTACTATTATTTCTATTACTATTTATTAAATAAGCGTAAAACATAATTTCTTAATTATACTGTATATACAATTTGACTGACATTAGGCACTTGTGAGTGTTAAGAATGTATTAAAAAATTGTATAAAATAGTATTCAATACATTTAAAAAATTACAAATAAAATGTATTTATAAATATACATTTTTAAAATGTTATATATATATATATATATATATAATTACATTTTTATTGAGTTCTTATATAATTATTTGTATTTATTTTTCTGTATTAAAAGTAATTCATTTATTTGTATTAAATTTATCAACTCATTATTATTATTATTATTATTATTATTATTACTACTACTACTATTTATTAAATAAATGTAGAAACATAATTTCATAATTATATATCCAATTTTACTGGCATTAGGCTTTTGTGAGTGTTAAGAAAATATAAATAAAGGTTGTATGAAAAGTATTCAATACATTTAAATTATAAATAAATTATAAATAAATATAATATAAATAAATAAATAAATTAATTTTAATTTATAATAAATAAATAAACATTTAAATTATAAATAAAAATGTATTTATAGATAAATATTTTTATAATGCTGTATATATAATTACATTTTTAGAGTTTATTACTGTATATAATTATTTTATAATTATTAATTTTAAGTTGAACTATTTTCAAATTTTTGTATTTTAATTTTAACTATTAATTTTATGTATTAAAATGTAAAAAGTTATTTTTATTAATCCTTATTAATTATTATTATTACTTGATAAAGCCAGTTTAACTCACATTAGGCGCTTTGCGAGTGTTGATTCTGAATTTTGTGTCAGTGTTAATTAAAAAAAATAACACATAACGCATTATATCAGGTTGAATAACCCATAATAATCTTCCTTTGAGACTAGCAACTAGCTCTTCACCAGCTACTCTTCTTCCATCATTAGAGATCATATTCCTTGAGTGGTCATGGTAACAGCCCAACGGAAGGATCCCCACTTCAGAAAAACACTGAGGAATTCCAGCCACCTGTGTTATGTCGATGAGGCACCTGCCTCTAATCAGTACACTAATATCCATACATATGAGCCCAACACTAGTCTATCCAGATCAGTCATGTGGGATTTGTTAATGTTCATACACAGTTCTGAGTTAGTTGTAACCTTCCAGTTCCTGGGAATTTGCACTGTTGCTAGGGTTCCCAAGGTCAAAAACAGAACAGGAAATACTGACCATACAACCTACTTAAAATGCTCCTTAAAGTCAGTATATATATATGAGAGAGAGAGAGAGAGAGAGAGAGAGAGAGAGATGTTTTACAAGAAAATACTATTTCAGCCTTCAGCCTTTCAGTACTTCAAAATTTCAAGTTTACCTCACTGTGTTACTTGCTGTTTCTGTGAAATTTACTAGCAATTTCTGAGTGAAAATTATTTCACTGTATTTCATTGTTATATATGCAAATAAAATGTTTCTAATGTGATTTCCAGGTAAAAAGATGAATGCAAATCTTTACCCTGACAGGCAGCGAGTGTTGTCCCTTGGGCTGGAGATATGGGAATCACCAGGGAGATATTGCACTAGTCCCGGATAGCTCCTGTTACACAAATACACCATACAACCTACAAGCAGAGCAAACAGACATGGGAATATGAGCAGAGATGGGACTGAGGTCTCTTTCTCCTCTCACCATTATGATTATATGTATTAAGGTAAGTAATAAATGTTGACCTACATATCAGTATTCAGCCTAAACTATATTTGCAAGTGATTTAAAGACAGTTGACTCATGCTGTATATACCCGAATAATCATATCTGAGAGGGCCCATCCAGCGGTGCCTCTCGCTCTCTGCCAAAACATCTCCATAAAAACCATAGCCCACCATAGAGACTGAATAACGCAGTGTTGACTGATAATGAACAGAACATACATCCAGAGGCTGAGAGTCTCCTGGTGAGTTAAAAAGGAAAAAGATTGAGTTATATAGTCTAGTCTTGACCGACATTTTATTGTTTCCATCTCTTAAAAAATTGAATTTTTGATGAAGTGCAGATTACCAATGATGATGTGCAGCGTCGATGTCACAGGGTCATTTATGCCTATGGTAGTGAAACACACACAATCTGTAGAGCCTGTGGAGAAGAGTAAACACAGGGAGGTAAACTAACACTCCTCTCAGTATCTAAACCATGCATCAGTGCTGTAAACAGACCACAATCGCCACCCTCTTCTGCACGCATGTCAGTCACGGAGCTATGCAAACGTTCACCTGCTGGAATAATACCAATGTGGAGATCACACGGCTGCAGCATTACGGTAGGGTCATGTTCTGAAATTCCCGCCTCCTGTTGGGTTCGTCCAATCACACCGTGCAGCAGCTCGCTGAACATGCCGTCTCCACCCACGCATATGACTCTGAACGGGAAAAAAGATAAGACTGTAAATATGCAAGATCTTTTAATAACCCCCTAAAACCTAAATATAGAGTATTATCAGCAGACTTGATTGAAATATAGTGACGCATATTTCTACAATTGCCTTGCAGGTATTTAGGCAACACTTCTGTTGCCTAAATACACACCAAAATACGGAGGACAGGGCGCATGTGACATGAATTATTACAATGACACCAAACATTCTTGAATCTTTATTCATAAGGAATGACCACTGAAGGATCACTTACCCATCAAACCCTGTTAAGTCTTTCTTCAGGATGTAGTCTCGGGCCTGATTTGCTCGTTCAGTCACTAAAAACAAGAAACATCCCCCAGTTTTATTTCAAATAGCTCTGGATCTTTTTAAAGAGGTTATATAATGTGAAACCTAGTTTTCCTTGATCTTTTGAAATAAGAGAGTTGTTCTATGTAAGAATTTTCAGTACACAAAACCAGTCCAAAAATGTCATTCATTAAATTACTCCTACAATTATTGACAAATGAACAAAAGCACTTTTACTTATTTCATACTTTTTACAATAATTAATCATAATAAACTAATCATAAATATTTGTTATTAATAATAATTAAACATGCTAGGTATATTTATAATACGTTTAACACGCGCACACACACACACACACACACACACATATATATATATATATATATATATATATATATATATATATATATATATAAAATTAAATAAATATTACACCATTCAAAATAGAGAAAATTTTTAAGATTTTTAAAATTATTTATTTATAAATAAATAAATAAAATTAATTCATTATTATTTATGTTTACCAGTGCTGCATTCATTTGGTCAAAAATACAGTCAAAACATATACAAATATAATTTTTTATATGAAATCTTCATTTCATTTTTATATGAAGTAGAAATCTTTTTTAACATTATAAAAGTATTTACTAATAATAATAGTATTTAATAATAATAAAAAAACAGTCTTACTGACCTCAAATTTTTGAATGATAGTGTGCATGTAATGTAGTATATATAGTATAGTACACTGTTTTTATAGAATGATGAAATAACCCCTTTACAATGTGTTGCATATTTAGTTATAAAAGTAAAAATAGACTATAAAATAAATAATGTAAACTATTAATAGGGACATGCTATTTTGTCATAATTTCATTCGATTGTATAACTTTGCCAATTGAGACCTCTTCCGAAGTCTCGATAAAGATCTACAGATGTTACTTGAGAACCGTACTACCTGACGTGCACGGCGTATCAGAGACCAAGCGGGGGGACACTTGATAACTGCTCAGTTATTGAACGCTACAGATAGAGTCTCAGTATCTTACCCACAACATGAGAGCTGATGCCAGCCAGCTCAAACAGAGGGGCCACTAGAGAGTGAAAGATCTGTTTCCCCCTCTTCTTTCCTCCGAAAGGATTAATGAACACCAACAACCTGTGAGGACGTGAGGGGCCTGATAATGGAGCAGCAGATGAAGGGAGAGATGTTAATGAGTCATTAGAGAATAACGAGTCTGGATGAATGATTAAGGGTTTTATTTTCTGCTTTACATACTGTGGGTTTTGAGTGCGGTTCGGAGCTGAGTGATCCATTGATCCCGGACGCCCCGGGTTGGACAGCAGAACTGGGCCCTGCCCAGACTCCACGGCGCTCCAATACCGTTTCTTTTACTGCTGCGCTTCACATAGAATACTTTTGTAATAAGGAAAAGACAAAAACATTTTTAGTCTAACATCACTGTATGTAAAAATTCCTTTTCAGAAACTTACATGTAAAATCAAGGTCAGTGTCTTCAACTTTCTTCTGGGGTTGGATCTCGACTCGACCCTCCTTCACCCCAATCACCTCTGACACTGGCACTGAAACTAAGAACAATAGACAGACACTTTACACTCTTGCATAAGTGATATACCCGTTTCTCATATTCTCAAGAAACATTCCACCATTCCTACTTTTTTTATGCAGACGTCTTTTATGTTCAAGGTATACTGTGCTTATTGTCAAGCCTGGCTGGTGCTGTTCAACTTGTTTTGAGGTCATCAGAATGCAGACAAAGACAAATTGCAAGTAAGGAAGGACTTATTTTCATTCATCAGCTGAGTGTTGAGCAATACACTTATATGTTTTTGGATTATTCTATTGAATCCAATCTAACTCCATCTCTGGATTATGTAGCAACATCTATATTTTAATGCAAATAAATTAAATTCAAATAGAACTGTGGATATATAGCGCACACAGCATGACTAATCTTTTTCTAAATTTCTTGTCAATGATTAAACTAATAATAATGATACACTCAGCATCAAATCATTATATGGTGGTTAATCATCTACATATAAGCGACTAATGTGTCAAAGGTACAGTCAGTTTTTTTTTATGTTTATATTTAATGTCTCTTCTTCATCCAAATACTAATTCTTAACAGCAAATTATTCTATTATTATTTTCAGAGTTTTTTTTTCTTGTTACTTATTAACAGTAAATGCTGGCTCTTATATTATTAAACATATTTTTGTTATTAAAATCAGTACCTCAGTCCATTACGTACAAAGGTGGTCTTTTTCTTTAGAAGACAGCTTCATCTCATGCGAGTAAATCATTTCTCAAAAGTGCCGTTTATTTCTTTGCACAAAGTGTTTATAATGAGCAGAAAATGACTGTGGGTGCCATTAAATAAAAAATAATGGTACATTATGCATTTTAATTATTATATTGCAATTAATTATCTACCAGAATAAGAGTGACTTTAAGCAGCTGATGACTGATGTCAATGGTGCACTTGTGTTTCAGTGGCTCTTCTTCATTCCAATACCACACTAAAAAACAAAAAAAGTTGAGCTAACTTAAAATTTTTAAGGATTTTTGAGTTTGCTCAACTTATTTTTGTGGGAGATTCTCAAATTTTTGTTGTATAAACTTAAAACGACTTTTAAGTTGGCTCAACTTTTTTTTTTTTTTTTCTTTTTTTTTTTTTACAGTGCAGTAATTATCAGCAAATTATTTAAAAAAAAATGTTTTGTTACTTATTAAAAATAAAAGCTGTTGACTTGGGCTTATAATATTAAACATTATTGTTAATAAGATAAGTAACACAGTTCATTAAGCACAGCTGGACATGTGAGGTCAACGTGGCAGCGCCCAAGAGGGGGCGACCTGCTTACAGATACATTAAAAAAAACAAAAAAAAAATTTCATCTCATGTGAGTAAACATATATTTTTTTATATTTCTCAAAAGTGCTATTCATTACGTTTAAAATTATCAAAAAATGACCGAGTGCGCCTTTAATCAAATAATAATTCAATGCATTTAAATGATTTTGCTGTTACTCATCAACATATAATAGTGACTTAAACCAAATAACATTCACAGCCAATTATTACCTCAGTCAGTATAGGATCTTTCTTTACCATGCAATTTTGTCATAGACCCACAATCTTGAGTAGGCTACATAGCTTTTTAACCGATTAAGAAATGTAGAAACAAGATCTAAACCAAATATTTCTACCAAGCTTTCTGATTTAAATAGCAAACAACTTAAAACTTAATGAGCTGCCTACAGCACCTAGATCGCATCAGCACCTAGGGCCTCAGGTGTGTGTTTAGAAAGATAATGACTGTCGTACTTGTTTTCTTCTCCCGGTTCCTCTTGTCGATCTCAGTCCAGCTGAAGTACCATCCGCTTAGGAAAGCTCTGTACCGCTTATTACCGATCCACAGACTCGACTCGACTCTCACCGAATCTATCTCCATCGTCTATCTTTTATTTTCATTTATCTATTAAATTTCATGGTCCCACAAGCATTCAGCGGTATTTTTATTCATGCAAGAATTTCGAAGTTGGTCAAGACGTCTACCATTTGAAGCGAACAAATATAAGCATAATGTGTAGACGTTGGTTAAAATAGTCTCCGAGTCCGAGGGCAATAAGTTTAGGTAAGGTAAGTTCCTATAGCCTACATTAACCCGGCTCCGTCTTCTTTGCTATCATGTTCTTTACCTGTTTGACTGTTCGTTACAGGTTTTGTATAAAACAGGTTCCCTTCGCTGTGAGGCTGCGCACCTGTCCTGGAAATTTGCATACGCAAATCTGATTGGATAAATATCTATGAATATGCAGAGGGTAACCGTAATTCATTGTGTCAGCCACTTTCAACTCATTCAGAAGCGTTTTAAGTGTTCTTATAAAAACTTTATAAAATATAACATTTAATTTACGCGGTCTAGTGTTATTAATCAATTATGTTTTATGAATTCGAACTTGTTAATGTAGGAATAGCTAAATAGTACTGTTTGTGCAATGGTGGGCGGAGCTAGAGACATAAACACATTATGAACACTAGGCCTAAATAGATTCTCTCGAGATATGTGGATAGATTAAAAAAAAAAATCACTGTATATCCTGCTGTAAAGCTATGACAAAAAGGATATTTATGTAAGCTTGTCCTTCTGCAACCTTTGTTTTTACTGTCAACATGCAGTTGGTGACTATCTGGTATGACTAGATGACATGAAGGTTGAAATGTGTTTTTTTCTTTTCTTGTTGCGGATACAATAGATTAGTCTGAAAACATAGGCTAATAAGAACAGCAGATGTCAAAAACACAAGTGCCAGGCTTGCTTGACTGCATTAAGCACACCTTACTCATCTTCGGTCTATTTTTATGTTTATTCTCTTCCTTTATATAAACCAAGAAAGTTGACTTTCCTGAAAGGCTGCTTAACTCGCCTGCCTGCTAAAGTTCTGTAAAGACTGTATCTCCAAACAGAAATTAAACAGTCGTCAAATTGTAAAAGTTTTACGTGCTATGTTGGAATAAAAATGTTGCATGCATCCTTTGTCACTATTAATATTTTTATTTTTATATGATGACATGCCATAATGTATATTGATGTAGACCTTAATTGCAATGGGAATGACACAATAAGATGTATACCCTTCCTAAAGAAACCAGTTTTTGTGTTTTCCAGTCTGTTTTGTAATGTACATATCCAGTCTGATTTGTAATGACAAGCCTGTACCCTGTATTTCAAAACAGTTACTTATAACTTCCAGTAGGTGGAGACAACGGTTTAGATATGCATAGGCACTGCTAGTAACCAAATACACCTGATATTGGTTTTGTCAATTTATTGAGATACTAGTTATAATAAACAATATTATTCAATGTTTTACTTTTACGTTATCTCATATTGTTTTCCGATATTCATGTGTTTCTTCCAGGCATAATTTCTCACTCAAGCTCTCATTTTGACAGCTTTGCTGTGAGGGCTCAAACAAAGTTAATCCGAAAGGACTGTAGCACAAATTATTTAATTACAGTGAGCTACATTGTCAGATGTAACGATCTGACATCCATTTCGTGTCGCAAGCAATGTGCATCTGCATTTTCACAGATACAGTAATGCATCTTGGCTTCTTTCTCAATAATCATTCTCTACAGTCTTGTTTTGAAGTTGCTAGAGGAAATACAGCTGGGCAGATGAAGTCTAAATTAAAAACAGCTGCTCTAAAAACTCACCGCAAGACAGAGGCATACTTTGTCCCCGTTATGGATGTGACTGGGCATGTAAACAGATCCTGTGCAGATGTCCTTGTGATATTTGGAGAAAATTCTGAATGGCTGAACAGATAGAGTTGACAGAAGTGATCAGGGGGAGTGTTGTTTTTTCTGTGGGAAACTACTTTTGAGATTAGGTTTGTGGTCTAACTGGATCTACTGACATACGTTTTATAGATATGTGGCCATAAAGCTACATTGTAACACATGATGTCTAAATGCTTCTTGATGCACTTGTTTGAGTGAGTTTCTAATATAGCCAAAGATAGGGAGTCACAGTTGTCTTCACAGTTTTATAGATATATAATTTGCTCTTTCTTTCAAGAAAAAGGAGGTCAATATTATTGTATGCTAGCTGTGCCAGGATGATATAGATCTTAAAGACTATCCTGATGAGTCAGCCAAGAGAAATGTGAAAAATATGTAAACTGAACAAATATGATGTAACTCAAGTTTACATTTTTGACAGAGAGAGGTATTTTTGGGCCAAACCATAAAAATATATCCAGCTGTAATCAACATTGACATCTTCAGCAGAGAGTTTTAAAAGCATGGCATGTTTTGCGTCATTAGGTGGTGCTACTGCCACAAAGTGATCTAAACCAGAGCACATTTATTTGAATAGCAAACAAACTTTAAGCTCATGAACAGGCATCATAATCAAAAAGTGATAACTTTGGTTTTAACTTTTGAATAATTTTGACTTTACAAAACAACCATACTTTCAGAAAACAAATAATACAAAAAATAATTACCAAAGTATTGTAATAGACATTAGAATTTGTTCACATTTAATTATAATAATCAACTTTATTAATGTGTCTTTCTGCATCTTTCAAAATCCAGCTGACATTTTGCTTATAGCAAATATGATTCATAGATGATTCATAGATGTAGAGCTGTAAGTGAGACGCTTTCTGATTATTTGTCACTGGTTTTGTTTTAAAACGTGATGTCAAATAACCATACCATTTTAAATAGCTAAAAATCTCTAAAAACAGCACTACACAGGTAAAATTATTAAACAATTATTATTTAATATTTTTACTATTATAAGTGTCCCACATTACCTGGATTCTCCCTTGGTGTTACACGCATGAATAGGCACGAGGTGAAATGTTTTATTAAATATTTAGCTTATTTTTTATAATACAAAAAATTACACAACAGGCATTGCAGATTAATTTTGTTAGCCTACAGTGTAGGATTTGGGTTTGGTATATTTAAGAATTTTTTTAATTAGCTTATTAAAGTCCCAGTACAAAACATATGTTGTGTATTTTCATGTAAACTTTCATTTGGTCAAAAACATTCATGTAGTAGGCTATTTCCCCTTAGAAGAGGCGTAGTCCAGCTGTAAGATCCCGCTCCCAGAATTCCATTACGCCTTTTTACGCCATTCGCTGGTAGGCTGTGTCTCAAATCCTAGTGAGCTGCCTATCTAGACAACATATTTGGGGGACATACTTCTGGGCATCGTATAGCCTACGTTCCGAGTGTCTTTTCGCGTCTGCTGAGCAGACCTCAAATATGCTGTCCACCTAGGCAACTCGCTAGGATTTGAGACAGAGCCATCGGCAACAGTTCAACATCAACGCACTGGAGTGATCCTCTAAGGCAGTGCATGCTGAACTTTCTGCTGCCCATAGGAAAGTGGGACCAAGAGAACAAAACGGATATTCACAAGTCAACCATCAGTTTCTCTTCGTGTTATCTCACAAGGACTCAACAGCAGACGGATTTCTTTCTTTTTTGGTAAATGAAGTCCCACCAAGTGTGGGACGGAGAAGCGACGGCGGCCTTGCTGTAGAAGAAACGCTTCAAACTTTTGCGAATATAATTCTCAGTGGCTTCAAGTGACGGACTTTGATTTTCCCAGCGGCGTGTTCGGAGTCGTGCTGGGTTGGCAGAAATGGGGACGAGGATACGTGCCCATAAACTCACACTTTTTATCATCCCTTTGATATTTACGTCGCATCTGCTTAATGTAAGTGACTCGTCTGCATTTTTATAGACTTTTAATATCACACTGCCCTGCCATTTTGTAACAGGTAACTGTATCAATGGAAAATGCAAGCACAAAGTTACTTTGCAAAACTTTGCATAACCCATAAATGCAAAACTTTTTAGTTATATAATCCATTCATTTTCACCCCGTTCTTTTTGCAGCATTTAGTAAGTCGCGAATTGTATCATGCGAACGTTATGTTAAGTTGCATTGATCTCACGCGCGTATCTAAAGCTCGACTCAAGTGTTGCATGTGTGTTCTAGTCCTGGTCTAATTTTATCCATAGAAACGAGCTATTCATAGTTGGTCTCACTGGCGTCTTGCATGACTGTATACTTGATTAAGTTTATTTCTTTGACACTCATTGATTTAGAGCACTTTCACTGCACACCAACTTCATAAAAAGTCATGGCTTCTGAATTTAAACCCTTATTATTAATGTTATATACATTGTATAAATCCTATAAGATAGGCTACTGTTAATTGCCATCATACTTCATATCCAGTTATGCACATTAATTTGTTTCACCTTAATTAACTGATATATGTGTTATGTAATAGTTGCATAGTCTATTTTTGTATTTTTATTGTTTATTATAGTTGCAAGTGAAAAAGGAAGAGGGTTATCTTGATTAATCCTATCCCGTGATTGCTTCCTTTCTCATGTTGTCATGACTAAAGCGATGCATGTAGACTGCATTTTTCTCCTATGCTTTTCATAAATCGCATAAAAGCACAACTTCTGCGTAGACGTGCTTATTGACTCTTAATGTTTGTGTAAGGCACTTGCAAAGAAATTGACACACAAGTGAAAACTGTGTTTGAATTCTTGCTTTTATTATGGCATTGTACATCAACTTGAGAGGTTTATACAGCAACAGTTTGATAAACTATATTGCGATTAAAATAAACAGTGTCTCAATGAGACAAATCAGCCATCAATCTAATGAGTAGGTGTGAAAGTTAATGTGAAAACCAAATATCTACATCTCATCTTTCTTGGTACCTGTAATACTGTACTATTTCCAGCTTGCTGGTAGATTCATTTTGACTTTATTGCGCATGTAGGTGGAGAGTTACTGACTGGAATTGATCCGTTGGAATGGCATGTGAAATTACTTTAACACCACAGCTTTTGTAATTCTGCACTTTGCTTAAAGTTGAACTATACAGTAAGCTATTGTTGATCTGTTCCTTGTCAAGCATATACAATTTACTTTACCATAAACCATACTTTACATAAATTTTTATTTTTTCAGAGGAGAGGTTCTTAGCAGGCTGTCAAGTCCTTTACCCTCCTCCTGTACCTTTTGGAGTTAGTTTAACTAGTTAGCTCAAATTAGTGATGCCTTGGAAAGCCTTTGATGTTGAATCCTTCAAAAATCCTCTGCATCACATGCTAACGGAAAGTCTTGTCATGTATAACTTGAGATTCTTTAAATCGGCTTGTGTTCATCCTGCATACCATGTATAATCCCTCTCTTATCATTCAGACACTAGTGAACATGAGCCTCTCTTAGTTTACTGATGTGTGGCAGGGGCCCATCGCCTTTGGTAATTTGAGATCTTCGCTGCTTCGTCTCAGGGACCACTGTGTCAATGGCAGTATAATTGAATTAAATGGAAGCAGTGCCATGTGTTTTTTCCATTACAAGCCTGCCTAAGATTTGACAAAGAGTTCATTTCATTCAGTTGAACACTTAGGGCTTCAGTTGCCGCTGGCATCCCTGGTGTCCTACTGGAATTTCAGGGTCATAAGTATCAATCAGCACTGACAAAACCCCAATAAAAGCACTTTATTACCTTTTAGTTTACTGACACAATCAAGTGCTCCCTCCCTGCTGTTAACTATCAATAGCTTGGTAATTGAGAGACGATTCTTTGCTATTTATTGACGCATGTCGTTTTTGGGTTAAACTGGCTACTTGTGAGGTCGTTGAAGTTTTGTGTGATGATAAAGAAGGGTTGTAAGTGGGTTCACGCCCACTGTGCTTTTGATTTTAGCTTGTTTGACACTTATTTGAGATGAAGAAAAAATTAAGAAACTCCTTTGAGAGCTGTAGACCGGCAGTTATCGATTAACAGTTTCAGTTCACTGAAGCAAATCCAGTTTTTGTTAGTTGGGAACGGTTTTATCGTCAATTTTAGTTAATACCAAAGCCATGATTTAAAGTGATAGCTCACAAAAAGAATCTGTCATAATTTACGTTATTCCTAACCTGTATGATGTTTTTCTTCTGAGGAACACAAAAGAAGATATCTGGAAAAATGTTTCCATGTTTATTATTTTTGTCTATACAGTGAAAGTCAGTGGGGTCTTATTAGCTATACGAGCAAAAACTGTTCTTCATAATATATTTAGTTTTTTAACTTTTTAAAATCACATGAGGGTGAATAAGTGATGTCAGAACTTTCATTTTTCTCTGCAAGCATCCCTTTAAAAGTAGGTAGTTATTATTAGCTCTGTTTTCGACTCTTCAAAGCCTTTTAAGTGTTGGAGCTTTGTCCCATGATATCTAGCGTTATGACATACTGTTTTATTTTGAGATGTCTCTCTGATTAGAGAGTCACAAGTATACTCTGACTTCATCTGGGTTGGATTTTAAGGTAGGTCTGGATTCCTGTGGATATATTGGGTTTACTGTTCCAGACCGTAGTTACAAGCACATTTCTGTTGTGTCTTTCACCGTCTTGGCCTCCCTAGTATGCCCACATTTACTGTATCTTATGCAATATCTAGATATAGTCCAGCCATCCTGGTCAATTTAACACCCACGTGGTCTTCCAAGTAAGAGCAGAGGAATCTAGCGCACAGCGCTGGGATAACTGGGCCCACGCTCAATGAGATTTTGAGGACAGGAGATTATTAATGGTCTCAGTGTGCTCTTTTATATATCTTGTTTGTGTGCTGTTTGGCAACCTAATATGGTCTGTTACATTCAGCAAATGCTAGGTACTGGAATTTATCGCAGTAAAATCACACATTAAAAATAAATGTTCTAAAGTGGGGTATACGCAACAATGCCATTTTGGATTGGTCTTAAAAGAACCATTTTACTTCTTATTGTGAAGAACATTTTAATAATCAGAAGAAACTTTTTCTATAAAGTGCCTTTTGTGCAATGTAAGGCTCTGTGGATACGTCATGGAACTATGGGTGCCAATAAAGAACCTTTATTTTTAGGAGTGTAGTTTAATCTAAATCCTCTTAGATTAAAAGTTTGGCATTTGGCAGAAGCTTTTATCCAAAGTGATTAATGTTGCATTTAATTGATCTAGTTTATTAGTGCATGCACTCTTTGGGAGTTGAACCCATAACCTTCTTTAATCTTTAACAACAAACAAACAAAAAAATCGGTCAACAAAAGATGGACAGAATTAAGTCTGCTCAAATTTGTCTTTTCTTTTTCACAATATGAAAAAAGTTCATTTTTAGTGCTTTAGCTTGGTTTAGATCATCTTTTGGCTCTTGTTGTAAATGCTGTGGCTTATTTATCTGTGGCTGAATGTAAACGTATCGGCACACATGGAGAACAGCCTGCTGCTGTTATTTGTTCTGTTGTGAAGCGTGACACTGGTTTGGAATGAGGTCAAAGTGGTTAGAACCACATTTTTAAGTGCTGATATATTGACTTGACTTTTAGAAATGCCTCTTTATTGTATTGTTTTGTATTATAAATACATGCTTAATTTTAAATGTACACACAAAATGTTGTTCTTTTGAATACATTTTGCAGAGGATTGTTCCCACCCGTATTTGTGACTGTACACACATCAATTCATCCCTCTGTTACGCTTCATCTGCAGGTAACCTGCGGTACATCACGGTGGGAATCTTCATCTTTTATTTGCCAGCTGTCTGTGATAGAGCAGCAGGCAGACTCCAAACACAGCTGCAGCTCAGCTGGTATTGTAACCCTTGCAAGTGCAGACATGAGTGTTCATAGTCATTGTGCGGCTTGATGCTTTGTAAGATGCGCACTTAATCTGACCACCCAGACCCATAAATACAAATTTAAGTTTGTTTCTTAATCCGTTATGTCACACTTTACAATGCTGCTTTTGGAGAACAGTCCAGAGGGTTGCTTCAGCAGAAGAGCTTGATATATTACTGCCATTTTAATGCATGGATGACGGGTAGATGACCTTCAAAAATGTTTCTGTAGCTCAAGTGGTAGAGCATATCAGCACCGGAATCAGGGGTTCAATTCCTAGAGAATATGCGTATTGATCAATTTTGTAGCGTATGTGCACTGCAGGTGAATATGTCTAAATGTTAAAAGCCTGTGCACATTAAGTGCTAAGTGTAAGAAAGTGCTTTGAGTTTTGTTTCTGTTATGAAATGCTAAATAGTGTCTCAGACCCCTGAATGACTTTAGAGTTATCTGTCTGTCTGGAAACATTTGACCTTTTTAGTCTCGTATGGGAACCTGAATGTTTTGTTTTTTATTTTTTAACCTAGAGCATGGCTCATGTATTGTTATGCATAATTGGCTGTTCTCAAAATATCTGTATATATTTTGGCCAAAACAGAAAAAACTATTTATTTATTTACGTGTTTATTTATTTATTTTTTTAAAGCTGCACAATATATTGGAAACACATTGGTTACTATATGCTCCTTTACTTTATTTTTTTTATTTTTTTTTTCATTTAGATTACCTTTGCTGTCATATGTGTATATATGTATGTGTGTGTGTGTGTATAATATAGTATATTATTTTTTACTACTCCCATTACTCTCTTATCAGCCGCAACATGAAAATCTTTTCATTTATCGCATTCTGAATTCTAATATTGTTCTATGGCTAATTATCTCTCTAAAATCCACCATTATCGAATGATATTAGAGATTTTTTATGTTATCATTTTATTTTTAAATTAGTTTATACTCATTTACACAATTTTTACTATTTTAAAATGACCTTTGCCAACATCTAACACTCACTAAGTTAAGTTTTAATAACAGTGTTGTGTGTAATCTTTAACAGATCTCAAAATGAATATCCATTTTTCATTCAAGCATTATAAAGATTTGACGCCTAAATTCACTAGTAGAAAAAAAAAAAACAACTACAGTTAATTATCTTAAATGCTACATTTGTAAGCTTTCATTCATAACATTAAAATAATTATCTATTTACTGCATCTAGAGTTCCAATGTTGGTCTTTCACCAATTTTTCCTTTTTTTGAGTTAAACGTCTACAGTATGTCTACCTTATACATGCATTAAGTACTGCCATCTACATGCATGATATCAACGTTTCCATATCACTCAATACATGTCGTCATCATAGGTGACTTTTGTCAGTGCTTGCTGTATATTTATGGTAAGATGAGGTTGTAAAGAGTGTCTCGCTCGATCTTGTGAAAACGGCGTGTGAATGGAGTTCTCAGCAGAGACCTCTTCTTCCATTAATCTACGACAAGCCTCAGCTTGCCCCAGAAAGAAAGGCGCTACTTTTTCCAAGCCTCCTGCAAACCCCCATAGGATGCAAGTTCTCCCAGGCAGTTATTACACCACTGAGATCATGCCGAGAAAGAAAAAAAGAATTTCAGTGCCCTCTGGTCACAATATATGTCACAGCGAAAGGAAAATAAAAACGAGAAGATGGATGAAGGTGCATTTGATTTTGTACAAGAAAAGGACCAAAAAGTTAAACCCATCTTTGTTATGTCTGGTCTTCGGTGAACATAAAAGGCCCACAAAGACTTGCTTTGCAGTGTTTAACCAAAACAAAAGTGTAAAGGTGCGTCTAAGTGACATTTTAACAAGAGCCATTGACCTAGTGTCCCCTGGATACGGTGATTGAGTGCACTGTTGGTAATATACTTTCTTTTGAAGTGGTTGCCAGGGTCTGTCACGGTTTGCTGTGCTGTGATTGGCCCCTTTGAGCATTCAGGCCACTATTCAGAATATCTGCCACCTTCTCTACACCACTCTGCCTGCTGGGTTCAACCGAAGAGGCCACAGATAAAACTAGTCGAGCCACCCAGGAGGCTGATGTACATTAGCATGTCAACAGCTCCTTTACAGGAGCCGGGCACTTCTGGCTATTGGCCGTTGGCAAGCAGAGCTTCTCTTTGTCATTCAGATGAGAGAGTCGAGATGTGAGGTAATTCTTGTGTTGGCTTATGAGTGAGGATGTGGCTGTAGAAAGATTCTATTATATCTTACCTGAACAAATTCTTGCCGGTAACATGCCATTTGTGTTTCTTTTGGCAGATTGGCAATTGACATTTAACACAGAAGGACTTTTTGACATTTGTGAAGGACTTTACAGTCCCTGGTCCCTTTCAATGTGTGCTGTATGATAAGAGAGGAAATCTGCATCTCCCTTCCAGTAGAGGATATCTACATGGCCAAAAGTGGCGGTGCATTGATTTTAGGGTCAACAGTGAATCTCTATTGCCAAGTTGCTGATTCATCATCTTGCCAGGGAGATTGAATTCAAAATGATCTATGAGAGGCAAAAGCCCCTTCCCAACAACAAAGTTTACTCAGGCTTTCCTGTGAGTCTTTCCTGTACCATAGATGCACACAGAAGCAATCTAAGATTTCCCTTCCCGAATTCTGTCCTTTATACAGTGGGTTCCAAAAGTCACATTCAGTTATTTCTCTCTCTCTCTCTCTCTCTCTCTCTCTCTCTCTCTCTCTCTCTCTCTCTCTCTCTCTCTCTCTCTCTCTCTCTCTCTCTCTCTCTCTCTCTCTCTCTCTCTCTCTCTCTCTCTCTCTCTCTCTCTCTCTCTCTCTCTATATATATATATATATATATATATATATATATATCACTTCTTGTGTTTTCTCCCAATGTATCTAGTTATTCCCCTTCAGAATTATATCATAGTCCTGCCCATTATTAGATGATGTATCCATATAATGTCAGGTGCAAATGCAAGTGTCAGGCAGTTGGTTCAAGTGATCCTTGCGTTTGCAGCCACAAGCTCTGTATCAAGCATACCTGATTAGTATTAAGCATAGCTGGTACCAAACTATAAGAGCAAACATGTTCAAACTGGAAATGATGAAATTACTAGGGAGCCACCTGCTCTTGATAGTGCCAAAACCACATCCCACACTGCAAACTTCTCATCTCACATTTATATTTCCATGACCAGACGTTTCAGTGCTTTGCTGCAATGTTTTCCATGTAGGAACTTTGCCACTGATGGTTCCAGGCTACATATTTCATGCCAAAGTCCTCTAATGGAAAAAGTACAATCCCACTCTGAAACCTGTTATTGCAGACCACTGTGTTTGCGTAAGGCACGTTATGATTGGTGCAGATACCACAGGCTTTCAACTATGTGCTTTTATCCAACGGCAAGGGAGTAGCTGTCTGCCTTTGCTCACTTTATTTAAACCTGTTCAGATATATCTATCCCTTCCTATATCCATTACAACTGCTTTGGGCTCCTGTTTGATCAAAGTTTACAGGGTTTTTGACTGACTCGCAAGTGTGATTAATGCTGGCATGAACAGTGGGAAAGAAACCTAAGCTATTGTCTGATAAAGGAGGAATGTGAATCCTGTGTGTTTAAGTGCTTTGCCAGATTTAAATCACCACAGTGCATCAGTTTGGCCTCTGTTGTTAACCTTAAATGCTTACTAGACCCTATTTTAAAAGTGTACTTAAACCTATTCCAATATTTTCTGCATTGTAGTGTTATACTGTCATGAATCATAGCTCACGCAAGTTTATTACCTTTGCATGAATTGACCATTGTTATAGTGTTAGAAACCAGATGAAAAAATTTAGAAAAATTGATTCATGCAACATCTGACTCATCGCTAACAGTAGACCGATGAACCATGTCTTGTGGGCATAGACGACTTGAAAAACAGTAACGGTATCATGCTTGTACTAAACTGTTCTTGGTTTGAACGAATTTTTGTGGTTTTCAGACTAAACTGGCCTAGTGCAATTTTGCCTCCACCCACACATAAACACCAAAACTGCAATTTAATCCTGTCAGTGACTGTCTTTAGAGTCGTCTCCTTGCTGTAAAAGCTAAGTATATTTCAAAAGGAGGACTTTTAATGTGAAAGACTTTATCGTTTTTGTTATGTCTACTTTTTTTGTTTAAAACATGAACTACTCTTTTGTTTTTGTTCACTAGAAACCAGAAAGCTGTAAATTTGATCTGGGGGAAAATTGTATCCTTAAGGTGCTGTCCCATTAGTGAAATTTATGCAAAATGTTGTGACCTATGTAAACTTTGCTCACAAAAAATACATCAACCAACGGTAAATGATCTTTGAAGGATAACAAGCTTGATGACTTTTATTGCCCATTTATGATTTTAACTAGCCTGCAATTGTTCTCCTCTTTGATTTTATCTTGATAATATTTGAATTTTTTATGAAATGAAGATAATTCCACTTAACAGTTACTAAATTTAAATTTAACTTATCTTAAAACTGTAGACCATAGTTCTAACAATGCCAAGGTCATGGGTTTGATTCCCAGGGAAAGCAAGAACTGATACAATGTAAATGTGTACCTTGAATGGAATGTTGGATAAAAGTATCTGCCAAATGTATAAATGTAAATAAGTTTCCAAATCAGAATCAGAATAATGTGGAACGTGGAAATATAATGTAGATGTCCAAACAGTAAACATTGCATTCCTATGGCAACTACCCGCAGTTGGCGAGCTGCAACAGGGAGCGACATTTCAAACCAGAGGTTCTTAATTACCCTGGACTCTATAAAGACATACAACTTAGAGCCAGCAAAAGCAATTATCCTTTAAACCAGATAATTAAACAGCCCTTCCAGTGGTGATTGACGACTAACCAGAAGTCCTGCTGCTGTAGAGTAGGTTTCTAGCCGCTGGAAACTCGAAGTCTTGGCGTTACCTCCAGGCCTCTGTTGTGGTCTTGACATGGGCACAAAGGGTGGTGTCAGGGGCGCATTACTATTGAGATCTGGCACGGAGGAAAGCCTTGCTGAGTCAAATTCCTTGGCACGGGTGCAAGACCTGCCTGTAGGCACAAGTTTAATGCACTTTCTTCTTTTGTGGGGAAAACCTGCAGTGTGGAGACTATAGGAATAGAAGAATGGGTACGGTCTTAATTACTAGCCTTTTGTTATGTTTTTTGACATGATACTACAGAATGAAATATGCCATAATTGCTCATTATTTTATTTGGAACAGAAAGTGCCCAGAAGGGTGACTTTAGCCAATATGAAATCCAAATTTACCTGAATGTTCCTGGTCTTACTGTGCATGATTTATTGGTGCATATTATTCCAAATAAGCATTTATAATCTTTGTGACTAGAAAACTATGTGGTCAAATTATGAATCTTCATGATACTGATTGATCATGCCACTATGAACAGTTCAGTGGCATTTTTATGTCTCTGAATCAACCTCCTGAATGTAAAAACCCTGTGGGACTTAACTTAGGGCTAAATTATTTGTAACCGGTAACTATGAGAGTTCCCGTGAGATCTGTTGGGAGCCTTTTCTCTTGGACATCATTTTGTGTGTGTGTGTGTGCGCTTGTAATTAGCCGGAAGGAAATTAAATGCTTCACATCTGTTTCAAATGAATGGGCAGGTAAGGCCCCTCGCTTTCCTTTATAGTGAGATAACTCCCCTGGCACACAGATGTTTGGCTGTTACTGTGAGAAGTTAAAAGTCTGGCGTATTCCTTTTAAATGGAAGGTCAGAAGTCTTTCAGTAGCTTCTGGTTTGTATGTTTGACCTTTTTCCTGTTACCTAGAGATTCCTGGCTCAACGTGCAATGAATATGTTGCTAATAACCTTGTAAGTCTCCTTCTAGCTGTCTGTTTATTTAACACAAATGACTAGTTTTGTGCTCTGGTATTGTTTCTAGCTTCATTATTAAGTGAATGTTTATTCTGGACGATTTAGGAAGGAAGGCTGAAGGAGTTATGTTTAATTTTAGTCTGGGAGCTTTATCAGGCTTTTTCATTGCATGAGATCAAACAGGCGTGGTGCAGTCTGGGGGAATTCCTTCCTTGAGCAGCCATCCTGGACAATAGAGTTGTTACCCACTGTATACTCAGTGGTGTCAGTACATCTACCATCTAAACATCATTGTTAGCGATTTCAGATGCTAAAATGATGTATTGTTGAATACTTCAGTTGCTAAAGGCATTCAATGTAACTCAGTATGGGGAATGCAAAAGCCTCTATTCATTAAGAGTCTGTCTCACTGAACAAATTTGCTCTCCAGTGCCTTTTTGAAAACTCCCAGTGAGCCATTAAGCAGATGCCATAAACCAAACAAGCATCCAGTCATCCATTACTGCCAATTTTTTGTTGTATGTTTAGAGGAGTGGGACAGGCCAAGTAAACGTAGCGATTTCCATTAGCCAATGTTTTGTAATATATTTTTTTCAAAAGCTTTGTCTAGAAGTAACCCTTGTTCTTCCAAGATTCCCTTTAGCCTGCTCACCTTTACTCCTTGATAGAAGCGAGAGTTTACGAAGCATGAGAGTTAGCATCTGGGTGTTCCTCATGTAGGCCTTGTCAGGAAATAATTCAATAATTGCATGTTTAACTAATATATTTTCTAGAGGCTGCCTGGTAACGTTGTGACTTGGCCATCTGTTAAATAAAAACATTATCAATACTAAAATGTATGAGAGTCACAAAATATGTTTGTATGATACAATTCTTTTGTCAGAAACAGTTTACACAATGTTGGCATAAACCTCAGTTAGTTTAACTTGATTTAAATTCCAAGTGAATTTCTGCAGGCTGTGTATATACGATATATTTATCATTGTCACAGTCTCATATGAGTGTTAAGAACAGACGGTTGCATTACGCAGTATTTTGAGACTAGCTAATATAGACACACTTAAGATTAGCATGCAAGATACTTTTAAATGGCTTTGTATCCTCTGGGAAAGCATTGGATATACTGTACTAAGTTTGCCTGTGTAAAATCAGAGCTGATGCATCTGTCTTTTAAGGAAGCTGAAGAAGTGTAATGAATTTAGACATACTTTGAAACTCTTGTTTTGTTACTTTATCACTCAGCTTGTTTTGAGTCATTACAACTTTTTGTAAACATTGCCTACTATTGGATTAAGTTGGGTTAAACACTTAAATCAGGCTCTGACCATTCAAAATGAATGTAAAAACACCAGCTCAAAAAAACCTCAGCTAGCTTAATTTGGACAAATTGTGAGAGTGGATTTATCCCCAGCCTTATAGCTCTTTTTCATTTTCATTTATAATCAAAACCCTTTCCAACACATCCATTGTCTTCGCTTTGTACTAGGTTCTGGCTGTGTTGTCTAACTGAGAGAATGGATGTATTTGTTGATGTGACATGCTTTTTTATATGTCCAGGGTAACAAGGAGGAGTAAACTGACTTAAAGTATGTTTATTTTGTTAGTTATAATTTGAATTTGAAGTACATGTGTAACAGCTGCTATTAAACGGGAAACATATGGTGTTACGCAATCTAGTGGGTTTTAAAGAGACAATTGTTTGGACACTTTTGTGGTAAAGTGGTCTTTACTCAACCTGGAACAATAAATGACTCCCTGAAGGACACAAAAAGGTCAATAGGTAGGTTTTGCCTTGTAACTTCTGCAAAGCTTTTTTTGAAGTTTATAGTTTGTTTGTTTTTTAATTGGTGTCAAAGGTTCATCAGAGGCATGGCTGCCATGTGTCAACTAGCTGGGAATTTTGTTATAGCATAGTTTTGTTTGTCCCAATTAATTTTCAAAAATTTAAGCAGATGTTGATTTGTTACGAAAGGTTAGTGTTTTATCAAAAACTGTTTGTGTATTAATTAGTAGACTCATTCAAATGCTGTCTTTCCTTAATATTCCTTAATGTTCTCCACTCTTTTACAATAAATCAGACTTTAAAGCTATTAAAGCGGACAGCTGTTAAAGCTCATTGAAACAAGACATCTGTCTGATGTCTACGTTTCATGATTCTCAAATAATAATAGTTCAACGGGTTTGTGCTTTCAGCTTTGAGTTGGATTCTCATTGTCGTCTCAGACCTCTTACAGTGGACTCAATTTAAGAAGAATCTCCTTTAGTTTGTTCTCACATTTGGTGGAAGTGTTTCTAGGCCTTAAGATTCTCCAGAGTTCTGACCCAGCCAGTGTAGAGATAATCCTGCAGATTCTGACCAGCCAACTCCTTGATCCTTTGTCAGTGGGTGACAAGGGGAGGCTAAACCCAAGGATTTAAAACAGAGAATGGAGCTAGGATGAGCCAATCAGAGGCCAAGAATTTCAAGCAGACAAAGTGGGCACCTGATCCCCTCTCACATGCACAAGTGAAATAATTGGCTGCAGGAATGTTCATATACAGTACCCTTCAAAAGTTTGGGGTCAGTAAGGTTTTTCTCCAAAATAAATTATTTTATTCAACAAGTGTAATTGATTAAAAGTGTCAGTAGACATTCTATTTCTATTAAATTCTGTTCTTTTAATGTTTTGTTAATCAAAAAATCTTGAAAACGGTTACAAAAAGTAAATAAATGGACTTGGAAGTTGTACATTGAGTTGATGTTCTATCAGACTTTGAAAGGAAGCAAACAGGTTATGTAGCTAGATGTTATAAGGATGTTCTCCGTGTATCTTTTCCATGTGTTTGCCTGTTTGTAGATTACCTGAATCTTGCCCCCAGAGTTTATGTTGATGTGGTGGTCTGAACTGCTGAGCAATGACGGCTGTTCCCAGAACACCTTCACCACAGAAATGTTAGCAAAGCCACTCTTTTCTGACTTGTTTACTGATGGGTGGCCAGAAATAACCCCAACTGCAGCGCAGTGCTGCGAGCTAAATGTACAGTATTGAGCTGAGATGTCAGGAACCTTCAATCATGATGCTGAGGCTGTAGGCATGAGGTCTAACAAAAGAGGCTTTCAGTACATATGCAGTCATGGCTTCCTCTTGAACCGCAAGCATCCGCTCATAAAAATAAAATATCCATCATTGTATGTGAAACACAGAGCGTACAGTGAGAAATGTTCATGAATTTGCTGGGTGTAAATTAAAGCATGTAGACCAAATATGTTCTCTCTCTCTTGTCTTTGGTAGCAAGGACTACTTGAGGCAGCCAGTGTAGTCTGACTCTCAAGATAATGATTCTTATGAACCAGTTCTTTTTAGTGAATCATAAACAAACAGTTCAACCCATGTAGTTTGATTTCTTGACTAATAAATTGAGTCTTCAAATCGATTCTTCATAGCAAATTCAAAACTTGCAGCGGAACCAAAGTAGTTTGATTCCTGAATCCTAATGAGTCGTTATTTTTGGTAAATAAAACTCAAACTGTGAGAATAAATCATTGTAGTTATTTACTGGTTGTTCATATGAAAACATGTAGTTGAAGATGGACAATATGAGTTTTGTCAGTAGTATTTTATAAAAATGAATTAATTAGTGAAATGTGGCTACAGTGTATTGTCGTTTGTTATATAGTTAAAGCCAATGATTGCCAAAAAAAGTCAATATAAGACCTATATTTGACCCTATAAGACCTTAATGCAGCCTTTTATGCCCGATTTTTTTTTTTTTCACTGAATTTATTTGCATAAGATTGTAAATAATTTCCTTTGGTATTGTGCTTTCTAATTGCATGCATTTTCTTCAAATCCGCGAGAAAGTTGAGGATCAGTAATCATTTCTATATTGACTGGTGACCCTAATTACAGTTTAACTGATAATAAATGACTTGTTGTTTAAAACCACAGGTGTTATGCGTCAAATGCAAGCACTTTAGCTTCCTAGTTGGCTTGTTTTCTGTCCCAGTACTCTTTAATCTTGCTCACAGCCGTTTTGACAAGAGGTTTGATAGTAGGATGAAATTTCACCTGCAGCTACTTGGCTTGAGTGGTATTTTTACCTCCCAGAGGAATGTCACCTCTGTCCGCCCACACAAACCCTACAGTCAGGGTGCGAAAGGGGTCAGTGGAGCTGTAGCATCTTCTGGTCCCTGTGTGTTACCTGCCAGAGCAAATTTCATTCATACTTAATCAGGCTACCTCACTGGGGCTTTATATTCCAAGTGTGGGCCAAATCAGGTCTTTGAAGCCTGCAGCAGCTTGCTGTGAGACCACTAAGAGTCCTCTTTGATCAGACAAACTTCCTCTTTGATTCTCTTGAATGTGCTTTTAAGACAATGCAAATCATGTGCAAACTGCATTTAGGGAACTTTTGATCAGGCTTGTTGTAATTACAGCTCATTTCTGTATCTCAAAATTGCAAATTTCAAAGCACACACCCTCTGATTTATAAGAGATATCAGCTTGCCGCACTCTTTCAAGGCTGCAGATCACAGTCAGTTCTCGGTATTGTGATTCTCAGAGGGATAAGTCACCCAAAATTGATTATAAAATTAATCTGGTTTAAAAATGTTCATTATATATTATGTATTATTTACTTTTAAAGCACCACAATACTATTTATATTACTATATAAACGTGAATAATATGAATTTGACCATGTTAATATTAATATTGATTGTTATAATATTATTAGTGCTGTACTATTAGTGTAATAGTTTAATATATATATATATATATATATATATATATATATATATATATATATATATATATATATATATATATATATATATATATATATATATATATATATATATATATATATATATATATATATATATATATATCATAAATATAATAATAATAATAATAATAATAATAATAATTCCTTACATTTATATAGTGCTTTTCTAGGCACTCAAAGCGCTTTACATTGTGGGGGTGTGGGGGGGGGGGTCTCCTCATAGGACAGCAGCCATAGTGCGCCAGAACGCCCACCACACACCAGCTTATTGGTGGAGAGGAGACAAAGTGATGAAGCCAATCAACAGATATGGGGACTGTTAGGAGGCCATGATGGTCAGAGGCCAATGGGCAAATTTGGCCAGTATGCCGAGGTCACACCTCTACTCCTCTACTCTTTTCGAAAGACATACGGATTTTTAATGACCACAGAGAGTCAGGACCTCGGTTTAACGTCTCATCCGAAGGACGGTGCTTTTTACAGTATAGTGTCCCCATCACTATACTGGGGCACTAGGACCCACACAGACCACAGGGTGAGCACCCCCAGCTGGTCTCACTAGCACCTCTTCCAGCAGCAACCTAGTTTTCTCAGGAGGTCTCCCATCCAGGTACTGACCAGAAAACTGGTCCAAAAACCAGTCAGTATCTGATGTGACCACCATTTGCCTCATGCAGTGCAACACATCTCCTTTGTATAGAGTTGATCAGGTTGTTGATTGTGGCCTGTGGAATGTTGGTCCACTCCTCTTCAATGGCTGTGCGAAGTTGCTGGATATTGGCAGGAACTGGAACACGCTGCCGTATACGCCGATCCAGAGCATCCCAAACATGCTCAATGGGTGACAGGTCCGGTGAGTATGCTGGCCATGCAAGAACTGGGATATTTTCAGCTTTCAGGAATTGTGTACAGATCCTTGCAACATGGGGCTGTGCATTATCACGCTGCAACATGAGGTGATGGTCGTGGATGAATGGCACAACAATGGGCCTCAGGATCTCGTCACGGTATCTCTGTGCATTCAAAATGCCATCAATAAAATGCACCTGTGTTCATTGTCCATAACATACGCCTGCCCATACCATAACCCCTCCGCCACCATGGGCCACTCAATCCACAACGTTGACATCAGCAAACCGCTTACCCACACAATGCCATCTGCCCTGTACAGTGAAAACCAGGATTCATCCGTGAAGAGAACACCTCCCCAAAGTGCCAGACACCATTGAATGTGAGCATTTGCCCACTCAAGTCAGGTTGAGATCCCGATGAGGATGACGAGCATGCAGATGAGCTTCCCTGAGACGGTTTCTGACAGTTTGTGCAGAAGTTCTTTAGTTATGCAAATGGATTGTTGCAGCAGCTGTCCGGGTGGCTGGTCTCAGACGATCTTGGAGGTGATGCTGGATGTGGAGGTCCTGGGCTGGTGTGGTTACACGTGGTCTGCGGTTGTGAGGCTGGTTGGATGTACTGCCAAATTCTCTGAAACGCCTTTGGAGACAGCTTATGGTAGAGAAATGAACATTCAATTCACGGGCAACAGCTCTGGTGGACATTCCTGCAGTTAGCATGCCAACTGCATGCTCCCTCAAAACTTGCGACATCTGTGGCATTGTGCTGTGTGATAAAACTGCACATTTTAGAGTGGCCTTTTATTGTGACCAGCCTATGGCACGCCTGTGCAATAATCATACGGTCTAATCAGCATCTTGATATGCCACACTTGTGAGGTGGATGGATTATCTCGGCAAAGGAGAAGTGCTGACTAACACAGATTTAGACAGATTTGTGACACAATATTTAAGAAAAATAGGCCTTTTGTGTATATAGAAAATGTCTTAGATCTTTGAGTTCAGCTCATGAAAAATGGGGGCAAAAACAAAAGTGTTGCATTTATAATTTTGTTTAGTATATGTATGTATAATCATGGCCAAAAATATTGGCACCCTTGGTAAATATGATCAAAGAAGGCTGTGAAAATTAATCTGCATGGTTAATTCTTTTGATCTTTTAAAAAAAAATTTGTGATTTAAAAAAAATCACAAAAATCTAACCTTTTATTGGATAATAATAATTTAAAATGGGGGGAAATATCATTATGAAATAAATGTTTTTCTTTAATACACGTTGGACACAATTATTGGCACCTCTAGAAATTCTTACAAAGTAAAAGTATATGCCCATCCATATTCACAATTTTGAGAACTCCAGGGTGATTATGAACATGAAATTATCCAGCCATGGCTTCCAGTTTCACAGAAATATAAATAGGAGGGAAAACAAAGCCCAAATTCCCTTATTAATCCATCACAATGAGAAAAAACAAAGAATGCATTTCTGATATTTCTGAGAAAAAGATAATTGAGCTTCACAAATTAGTGAAGTGGCTTTAAGAAAAGAGCTAGAGCAGTGAAAATTCCCATTTCCACCATTAGGGCAATAATTAAGAATTTCCAATCAACATAAAATGTTACAAAACTGCCTGGAAGAGGATGTGTGTCTATATCGTCCTAATGCACGGTGAGAAGGAGAGTTTGAGTGGCTAAAGACTCTCCAAGGGCCATAGCTGGAGAATTGCAGAAAATAGTTGAGTCTCGGGGTCAGAAAACCTTAAAAAAAATTGTCAAACAGTATCTATATCACCACATGTTGTTTGGGAGGGTTTCAAAAAAAATTCTCCTAGCTCATCAAAAAACAAACTCCAGCACGACTGGAACTTCAAAATGGGACTGGCTTCTATGCTCAGATGAAACTAAAAAATGAGCTTTTTAGCAGCAAGCACTCAAGATGGGTTTGGTGAACACGGGGATAAAAAGTACCCCATGTGTACAATGAAATATACTGCTGTATTTTTGATGTTGTGGGGCTATAGTTCTGCTGGAGGTCCTGGACATCTTGTTTAGACATGGATTCTATCAAATAGCAACAGATAAAAAATCAATAAGTGACTGACTCTGTTAGAAATCTTATAATGGACCATGTTTGGATCTTCCAACCGCACGACAATCCAAACACAGACCTCAAAAACAACACACAAATGGGTCACTGAGCAGAAAACCAAGCTTCTGTTATGGCCATTCCAGTCCTCTGACCTGAACCCTGTAGAAAATGGGCCTGGGCTTGAATACAATCAATATTTCTGGAGAAACCTGAAAATGTGCATCTGCCCCCATCCAACCTGACAGAGCTTGAGACATGAAGAGATGAGGAGAAGAATGGTAGATAATTGCCAAATTCCAATGTGCAAAGCTTGTCGTATCATACCCCAAAAGACTTGAGGCCGTAAAGGTGCTTCAGCTAAGTACTGAGTTAAGGGTGTGACGACTTATGCAATGTACTTATTTCAGTTTTTTTTTTAAATTAATGTATGAAGTTGTGACAATTCTGTTTTTGCTTTTGTAATTATGGTGTATGGAGTGTAGATTAATGTGGAAAAAGTCATTCAAAGCAGTTTAACATAAAATGTGAAAAGAGGTACTTTTTATAGGCACTGTGTGTGTGTGTATATATATATATATATATATATAATATAATATAATAAATTAGGGCTGGGCAATGATTAATTGCATGATTTTCTGTTAATTGTTATGCAGAAAATTCAATAATACATTCAAAAATAGTGTATTGTGCACTTTTTTCATTTAAAAGTACTGCTATATGAACAAAAGTGCAGTAACATTTGGTTTGCAAACACTTTAAACAAATAAGGTGCTTTTTTACAGCAGTATTCCTTTTACATAGCAGTTAAAATATTTCTTGTAAACCTCAACTTAAAACATCAATGTAATCGAGTTGAATATAAAACCAAAGATATTTGCCACTGCCAGGGCATTAATGTTTTTATAGAAAATATTTTATAGTTTGTTATAGAAAAATAAGTTATGCTCAGAGTCCATGAGCCTCGATTATAACATTATAATGGGTACCTTCCGAGTAGAGACCTGCACTATCACGGGACCCAATGCAACAGAGTGCGACGCGGGACAACACTTGATTGGGTGGGTGCAGGCGTGGGCTGGTAGAGACTCGTGTGTGTGGGATGCGGGAGAATAAGGGGTGTACTCACACTAGGCAATCTTAACCATGCCCGAGTACGTTTGACCCCCAAAGCGCAGTTAATTTGACTAGTGTGATCACGCCGTGCCACGTTCGGGCACGGTTTGTTAGTCGTCCCTGGCTTGGTTGGAAGAGGTGGGCCAGAGTTATATATAGCTATAACTCTAGGGGGTTCAGTTATATATAGATCAGGAAGTGTGATTGCTGAACTTCTGATACAGCACTAATTATATTATAATAATCAATATTAATATTAATTAATATTAACATGATCAAACACACACACACACACACACACACACACACACACACACACATACACATACATACAGGTGCATCTCAACAAATCAGAATACTTCATAAGACCAATAAAAGTGAATTGTTGGCCTTCTGGAAAGTATGCTCATTCACTGTATATGTACTCAATACTTGGTAGTGGCTCCTTTTGCTTTAATTACTGCCTCAATTCGGCGTGGCATGGAGGTGATCAGTTTGTGGCACTGCTGAGGTGGTATGGAAGCCCAGGTTTCTTTGACAGTGGCCTTCAGCTCATCTGCATTTTTTGGTCACTTGTTTCTCATTTTCCTCTTGACAATACACCATAGATTCTCTCTGGGGTTCAGGTCAGGCGAGTTTGCTGGCCAGTCAAGCACACCAACACCATGGTCATTTAACCAACTTTTGGTGCTTTTGCAGTGTGGGCAGGTGGCAAGTCTTGCTGGAAAATGAAATCAGCATCTTTAAAAAGCTGGTCAGCAGAAGGAAGCATGAAGTGCTCCAAAATTTCTTGGTAAACGGGTGCAGTGAGTTTGGTTTTCAAAAAACACAATGGACCAACACCAGCAGATGACATTGCACCCAAAATCATCACAGACTGTGGAAACTTAACACTGGACTTCAAGCAACTTGGGCTATGAGCTTCTCCACCCTTCCTCCAGACTCTTGGGCCTTGGTTTCCAAATGAAATACAAAACTTGCTCTCATCTGAAAAGAGGACTTTGGACCACTAGGCAACAGTCCAGTTCTTTTTCTCCTTAGCCCAGGTAAGACGCCTCTGACGTTGTCTGTGGTTCAGGAGTGGCTTAACAAGAGGAATATGACAACTGTAGCCAAATTCCTTGACACGTCTGTGTGTGGTGGCTCTTGATGCCTTGACCCCAGCCTCAGTCCATTCCTTGAGAAGTTCACCCAAATTCTTGAATTGATTTTCCTTATCCTCATAAGGCTGCAGTTCTCTTGTTTGGTTGCGCATCTTTTTCTTCCACACTTTTTCCTTTCACTCAACTTTCTGTTAACATGCTTGGATACAGCACTCTGTGAACAGCCAGCTTCTTTGGCAATGAATGTTTGTGGCTTACCCTCCTTGTGAAGGGTGTCAATGATTGTCTTCTGGACAACTGTCAGATCAGCAGTCTTCCCCATGATTGTGTAGCCTAGTGAACCAAACTGAGAGACCATTTTGAAGGCTCAGGAAACCTTTGCAAGTGTTTTGAGTTGATTGGCTGATATTCCAATTAGTTGAGATGAATTGGTGGGTTTTTGTTAAATGTGAGCCAAAATCATCACAATTAAAATAACCAAAGACTTAAACTACTTCAGTCTGTGTGCATTGAATTTATTTAATACACGAGTTTCACAATTTGAGTTGAATTACTGAAATAAATGAACTTTTCCACAACATTCTAATTTATTGAGATGCACCTGTATATATTATGTAAAGAAACTTTTATTTTGGATGCAATTATTTGACAATTTGACAGCACTAAATATTATTCATCTTTTTGGGGAGCTTGACAGGAAGTCAAGCTCTGAACCATCAATGTTTTTAATGTATAAATTTTTTTATGTACAATATTTTATAATCTATATCGTATTTTATATTTCTTTTTTGCATTTGCATTTTTATTATTTTCATCTTTTTGTCTTGCAAAAAAGTTTTAAACAACATGTGGGTAAATAATGACAGAAAATGTATTTTGGGTTGAATTATTCATTTAATAACCGAGAGGCTTCGAGTGTGTTCATTATTTAAGACAGCATCTGTTGTTTGTTTTGAGGAGCACCAGATTTCTGCTGCCACTTTATTTGTCATACTCGTGTAATTATGAGTGAAAGAAAACAGCTGGTTCGTATTTTTCAGTAGCCAGGCTGATCTGGCACGAACAAATGTTCAGTGACCCCTCAATGTGTGTTGAGGATCATCTATATTTCATTAACAAATATCCTTTCAAAACAAAGACAGGTTAAAACTGCTACAGGTTGAAACAGCTACTTTTAGAGTCAGAAACTTGTCAGATCAAGCCAAAAATCACTCACTGTTTATTAATTCCCCTAAACAGGCCTTCTGGTAATGACTAGCTTAAGAACTGAGTCACCATATCAGGTTTCTAAACAGCATTGTCCATAGTCCATGTGATCAAATGCCTGAACTGTTGTCATTGCTGAACATTACAAAGCCCTCACAAAGCCACGAGGCCAAATCCGAGTTAATTATGACATAGCTGTCTTGAATAGAATAGACTTGTGACCTTGAGAACAGACTGCAAGTGGTTATCTAACTTTAAACCTCTCTTGGCAGACTGGCTTGATATACTAAGTAATCACAGAAGAATGTTGTTTTGTTTCAGTCAGATATTTTTTTCCATTATTGTCTTTCGAATATACTGTATCAGACATGGTTTTCTCACAAAAGAAGATATTTTGAAAGTGCCAGCGTTGTTCTGGACTCCATTGACTTTTATTGTTTGGACAAAAACAGCTGAAACATTCTTCAGAATATCTTCTTTCATTGTTTCCACAGAAGAAAGCCAGGCAAACAAGTGTGGAATGACATGGGAGTGAGTAAGGGATGACAGAATGTTAATTTTTGGGTTACGTATCCCTTTAAAAACCACAACGAATGACTACACTTCTACATTTTGTGATGAATGCCAGCATGCGGCATTTAATAATGCAGCTCTTATTAAATTGTCTTTGACCTGGCACAACACAGCACAGTTGGGTCTAAAGCCAAGACAACAGGTGGTGTCAGATTAGCTCCGACAGCCATGAGAATAAGGATCGGAAGTTTGTCACTTTTTGAGAAACCAGAGCTCCATGAGAATTGTCAATAACCTGCCACAACTTGCTTCAGATCGTTTGCCCTACGTGCTATGAGCAAGGCTTGGATGTTCAAACTCTACATATGAATTCAATTGTTTCGCTGTTTCTTAAACACATTCACATGTTGAGAGCACTCATTTAACTGGAAACTAGGCTATGTTGTTTACTATAAGGTGAAGGTCAATTTTCCTTTAAAATAACTCCCTTCTATAAATCAAAACTTCACCCAAAAATGAAAATGCTTTCATCATTTACTCATGTTGTTTTGAAACTGTATGACTTTGTATCTTGCAAAGATTATTGGCTCAGCCAATAGCGAGAGTTGGGGTGGAGATTTCTGTTTGTCCATCCAATAGCTGACAGGGAGAGTTTTCGTGAAAATCTCTTTGAAAATAGTGTGACTTGTCCTGCACTTTATACTTTATACTTTATTTGTCCAAAGCGCTCTGTAACATTCTCCAGTACTGGCTTACTGTCATTGTCTTGCTGTCAAACGTTCATAAACCTTTGCGCTCTCATCTTGACACATCCTTGACACGTCCACTGCTCTGATAAACATTATTCTGTTTGATTGTGTCTATCTTCTCTCTCGGTTCTCTGGAGCCTTGTGGCATCACTCTTCAAAGTATGTTCACTCACTTTGCCAAGGTTCCTTTGGAAAGAGGACAGCGTCACCAAGACAAGAAAGGAAGTTCTTCTTAAATGACAGCTAGCTGCAGGACAGAGGACCTTCCTGTTATAAATAAACAGCTTTTCCCCTGTGCGCTGCCTCTGGCCTCAGCACCTCCACGCTCAGCTGTCGTCTGGGGGAACTAGAGCTGCTCTCGGTCTCCAAAGTGCAGGTCGCCATAAAGCTCTTATTACCGGAAACACTGCTGTATTTTTAGACTCTTAAATTGCTCTGCCATGTTTATGTTTATTTGTTGTCAAGAAAAAAAGAGGCCTTGAAGATTAGATTTGTACCACAGGCTTATGCTAACTAGTTTTAAGGTATTGGGTCGACTGTGTCTTCCTTTATTTCGTTGATATATAAAAGCAGTGTCACATGATGCATATTCAGTAGTTCATTTGAGTTTGTCATTTACCAAAAAAAAAGTGCAAGAATGAATGGATGTATTATCTTTCAGATAAAGAAAGATCTGTTTTGATGAAAAACGGAGATATGGAACTCTTAAGGTATACAAGGTTTCATTTTAAATGTACTTTGGCTAGTGTTTTAAGTTTTAAAATTTGATGGCTCCTCTGGTTCCGTGGCTTTATGGGTTAGCAAAGTGTCCACAGGTGGGACACTTGAAAATTTCAGATGGAGTAGGTCTTCCAGGTATACTTCACTTCATGAATACTGCATATTTAGATATCAAACTCAAAAATCAAAAATGCAGTTAAAATAGTAATGTGAAATATTACACACTTCTTCTATTTTTAAATAAATTTTAAAATACAGCTTATTTTTCTGACTGCAAAGTAGTGTTGTAGTCCAAAGTATTTTAAGTGAAATTTTAAAAAGGTCTGTTTCCCGCTAACATTTGAGTGTTGTTGAGCGGATTTTTAAACACTGCTGATTGGCCATAGTGTTAGCACTCAACCGTTATGACTGTGATTGGCTACAGTGATCATCACTTCATACTCTTCACCGAGTGCTCACACAGAAGCACACGTGAGCATTAGAATGCCATGTCTATCAGAAGATTCATCTATGTTCAGATATATTAGGGATCTGCTGATAGACATGTCTCAATTCTTATTTGTGCATCCTCGTTTCCTTTCCTCGCTTCCTTTCCTCGAGTCTAAGCTCCACCCCCCTTAAGAGACGAGGGAAATATGCGATGTTTAGTCAATAAAACACTTCGCAAAGGATACACCTGTGCATCCTTGTTCATGACTCCTCAAGAATCCTCCTCGGTCCTCGCGTCCTCATGGTGTGATTAGAGAATTGAGATGTCCTACAAGATGGCTGAGCTCGATCGGTTTCCGGGGCATAGGATGGAGGACGGAGGAGCGAGGAAACGAGGAGGGATATTGAGAAGCACCCATGGCTTACAAACACTCCTGTGTGCTTCAGCGATAGCTACTACGATCAATCACAGTCATATCTGTTGAGCGTGTGAACACTGTAATTTTGACAACACTACTGCAAAGCTGAATTTTGAGCAGCAATTACTCCAGTCTTCAGTGTCACTGGCTATCATTTTAATATGCTAATTTGGTGCTCATGAAACATTTTTTATGTCATTATCAATGTTGAAAATCATTGTGCTGCATAATATTCTCGTAAGAGATTGTGTACTTTTTCCAGGATTGTTGGATGAACAGAAGAAAAAAACTGCATTTATTTGACATCTTTTGCCTTGTTATAAATGTCTTCACTATGACTTTTGACCAATTTAATGTGTCCTTAAATGGAGCAAAATATGTTCCGTGAAACTGATGTATTGATAATAGAATCGTTTACCAGCTAAAATCTTTTACTGAAACCTTTTAAAACACAAGCTTTTGTAAGAACTCTCTGACCCATATTTTACGACCTATGTTTTATCCTCTGTGACATAATTGTGTGAAGGTCCGTAAACACGGGGTGCTGTCAGAACAGAACATTCCAGGCTGAAACCGTGGAGGGACTGTAGCTCCTCTGTGTTGTTTTGATGGTGTAAATTGGAGTGTGGTGACAGTGTGGTCTGAGGCAATATTGAAACCTTGGGGTTTCGTATATAGGTGGTCTGCAAGTGCAGGAGCTCTATTGGTTCCCCTGCTGGGGTGATAATTGAGGGGAGAGTTGTCCTATAGGTGCCATCTGGGCCCCCACAAGTAGGGAAAGCTGCTTCCTCTGGAATGCGCTCACACATTCGGCCCACCCACACACATCATTAGGACAATTAAGATGGTATCAGTTCACTTGATTAAAACTGAGTTAGATGCAATCAGACTGACTTGAGCATGATGTCAAGGGAGATAGTTCCTATTTAATTGACTGCGCCCACTCCCTTAATTTTCAGTCGTATGGCGTCAAGTTGTCAACAAACTGTCTGAGTCATGCTGTCAAGCCCAGGCAACTCCTATGATGTTGCCATTATTGGTGTTGGATATAGTCTGCCTTCTGGCTTCAGACCTAGTTTGAAGAGACACGTAGGCTCTTATTTCATGACTGTCATATGAGCAGCTGGCTCTGTCTGGCCTGAGCGTCACCTGTCACCATTTCTGCACTTAAAATACATTACAGATGATGTCATAGTAAAGGACAGAATTATATGTTGAAAAAGAACATGGTCTCTTAGTCTCTTAGACTAGGAGGTTTTCCTTCGTTGCGTAGAATCATACTTTCCATAACAGTGAAGCAAATGATGTTTAACCAAACTCATCTTGCATGGCACTTTACAGTGAGGTTTGCTTAAGACATGAGGTATGTGTAACTTGACAATGTGCACACAATCACTCCTTTGGAATGACTTTTCCAAATGTTGGGTATTGACCTTTCAGTATCAGTAACTTGGTGAGTCAGACAGTTATTGTTAACGGAAGTGATAAATAAACGCGACTCTAATCCTTAACCACAAAACCCTGAGCCTTCAATCCCGGGATTCCAGCAGTGTGAGTAAGACTTCCAGATGGTGGCTGAAGTTACCTCAGTGTGTACTCTTCAATACCACACTACTTTCCTACTGTACACAGTCAGATGAAGCTGCCTTAGCACCCTCTTGCATGTTGTGAGTGTGCTTCAATAAATAAGTGGGTGGTTGTTGCCATACTTAACCACTGAAGCAGGAGCATGCAGGCCCGGAGTGGCCATCGGGAGAACCGGGAGAATTCCCGGTGGGCCTCTCTGCCCCGCTCATAAATTGGGCCGGCAGACTCGCCTGCTTTGTTTTTTTTTTTTTTTTTTTTTTTTTTTTCTTCCATACACAGAATAACGTATATGTGTTTAAGTTACTGTGTGACTGATAACTAAGCTAATGACACTAGATTTGAATTTAACATTAAAATGTGACGTTTTGTCCCAGGTCGTTGCCATGGAGACAAACCGACGCCATTAATGCTGTGGTGTGAGTTAGCGAGAGTGCGATAATCGCGGGAAGAATAAAATGGATAGTTAAAAAAGATGCCTGGAGGAGCTGAAAAAAATACAGGTTAAAAAAAGGCATTGGAGGATGACGCGGCCAAATGTGCCAAACGCACAAATATTTTTTCAAGAAGATAAACGAGCACACGTGAACTGGCGACTCAAGGTACAGTGACTAGCAACATTTACAGTTAGCCTATGCATTTGGCAAACGCTTTTATCCAAAGTGATTTACATTGAAGGAATTTGTTTTATTCAGTTCAGGAACCAGTGCACTGCTTAGGCGGTTGTTGGTGCTGTAAAGCTTTGCCATTTTCAGTTCTAAGTGTAAACCAAAACTTGTGAAGAATGGTAGAAGGCCTGCCTTTCTTTTTCTTTCTTTTCTTTCTTTCTTTCTTTCTTTCTTTCTTTCTTTCTTTCTTTCTTTCTTTCTTTCTTTCTTTCTTTCTTTCTTTCTTTCTTTCTTTCTTTCTTTCTTTCTTTCTTTCTTTCTTTCTTTCTTTCTTTCTTTCTTTCTTTCTTTCTTTCTTTCTTTCTTTCTTTCTTTCTTTCTTTCTTTCTTTCTTTCTTTCTTTCTTTCTTTCTTTCCAGATGCTTACTGATTTTCCATTTAGTTATTGATGAACTTTTTTATATATATTGTTACAGTTGTGTGTTTTGTAGCAGAAATGTTTCATATATTTTGATTAAATTGACATGGATATAAAAAAAAAAACAATAGTGCAAAAAGTATATTTCTTACTGCACTATTTTTTTTAATGCAAACCATTTTTTCATAATGTTACAGTTGGACTCTTTGTTGCAGAAAACTCAGTATGTGATTTGTTATTGATATTTATGGCCATATTTACATAAAACATGTAAAAAATAAATATAACAGGATAGTAAGAACAGATCTGTCACTTCATTTATCCAGATTCCACCACGGTGGGAGGGGGTTGGATGGTGATAGGTGGTGGGCTGGTCTTGAGCATTACACTCCCTGGCTGAAAATGGATCCCACTCCGGCCCTGGGAGCATGTATTTCCAAACCATTCTCTATGAGAGTTTCAGGAAAAGTTGGGAAATGCTGAATTTTATGCAAATTAGGTGAAAACAAAATGGGTATCAGGTAGGGCTGGGTGATTGTATCGCATGCGACACGCATGCGCACCTCGTCAGTAAAGTGTGGCTCTGTGTATGAAATGCCGCTCCATTTGAAAACAAGTGATGGAGATTTACCGCTATTCAAGGAACTGGCTTTACTGACGAGATGTGCATGCATATCGCATACGATATATCGCCCAGCCCTAGTATCAGGCAGTTGCAGGAAGTTCGGGCAAGTTAAGACTGTGAAATCTGTCAAATTGAGAGTCAAATGCATGGCGAAAAGTCAAAGTACACACCTAGAAAAGCTCTCAGATTCCGTCAAAAATACAGTCTTTTAATTTGTGTTCCAAAGTTGAACGAAGGTCTTGCGGGTTTGGAATGACATTAGGGTGAGTAATTAATGACAGAATTTTCATTTTTGGGTGAAATACCCCTTTAAAATCCTAAATTAAATGTTCACTATTTAACGGCATTGTTTCGTCAGAAAGCTTGGATTAAACCACTTAATTAAAATGGATTTCTTTTACAATGCCTTAGTGAACTTTTCGCATCATGAAAGTGTTGGGGAGGCGGTGTCAAGTAAAGCTTCTTGAAAAAGTGAACATTGCAACTTCTACTACTACTACTAACGTCCATTTCACTTAATCTGATTCTAAGTGGACAGTGCTAAATACAGATTAGCAAATTGTCTCAAGCATTTTGCGATGGAATCACTCAAGCAATACAAGGTGGTAGTTGAAAACCCATGTGACCACATAGCATTTGTAGTGTAAGTGCTAATCAGCCCTAATGAATCCTGGACAGGACTGCTTGCCTACAGTACCTATCATTCATTGCATTAAAACTAGAGCTTTACCAGGTGTAAAAAGTAATGTTGACCACTTGTGACCAGGTCACCTGAGACTTTAATACCAGGTGCAAACAGTGCCTAATTGTGTCTTGACCTTTCGTTTTTCACAATGCCGATTCTCCCATGCAAGCCTGCACAGGTCAGCTGCTTATTCACAAAGCCTGGTTCTGAGTAAATAAACCTGGAGATCGGTTTGACGCTGAGCTAGATGACTGCGCAGATGTGCTCATTGTGATGGAGCCACTCAATAGTGAAAAGTGAAGCAGGAAAGAGTCTCTCTGGGAAGGGCTGTTGAGAGAGTGGAAAAGAGGAATAGCAAGGAAACCTGATTGTTTAAACAGTGGCAGAGCGAAACTCCCAGCTCACAGCTTTGAGTTCAGCATGGGAAACAGCTGTGCTGGGCACATTAGGAAGCATGTATGTCAAATCTTGCCCAGTACTCATTGGAATGCCTGTGGGAGTCCTCACTCAATCCCAAATGCATGCTTTGGGTCTACGTGGGAACGCATGCATGACCTGAGGGACCTGCATCTTGTTGCCAGAAGTATGCTGTCAGCCTTTGTCCATCCTTTTCTCCCCCCAGGCCCATATGGAAGACCGTAACAACTTGTTTAAGAATGTGCCTCATCCACTGAGTATGCTATGGTTAAAGTGAATGAGGCATGTGTTTGCTGAGAAGGTTTGGTGTCAAATCCTGTCCAGAGTGCTTTGTGTAGTTGAAGGGTCTCTCTCATCATGGTCTTTATCCTGAAGGTGCTCAAGCTGAGGTTTATTGTCAAAATTGGCAGCTCATCATCACCTTGCATTCTCCTGCTCCGAGAGGTTAAACTTGAAGAGGAATCTCTGTTCCTACCTTGTATGCCTTTTGATATTTCTTTCACTTGCGCATTCATAAATCTTTGCTGGTGTCTTATCTCTGTAGTCATCCCCTGCCTGTCAGATGGATGTTTTTCTATAGCCCCTGTAGATAATAGGTGTGGAAAAAGTGAATTTCACTGCAACTCCCTCATCATTCACCCTAGCACTACTCCAAAATATAGTGAGCTGCTTGCTTGGGTAACCATTGCTAACGGTCACAGAAACTCATAAGTGTCTGATTTGGAACATTCTAGACAGAAGCTCCATCTACATGAGCAGTATGAAGAGTTTGATGTTAGCATGTTTCTAAGCTAACAAGCATGATGCGCTGATGAAGTAATTCATAGCACACCTATGTAAAAGTACATTTTTATTTTCACTGAGGTAATTTTAAAAAAAAATTTTTTATAAGTTTCTTTCCTGCCATTTTTAAGTTTATTTTTCCCTGAGCTCCTCCAAGTGATTTACATGCAGGAGATGTCCAGTGTTTTCTTCTAATTTGGCTAAAACAAGAAATCTTAAATCATTAAGATTAGGTTTTGGAACAGTGCACCAGTCAACTATTCACTTCTTCATTTCAGTTCTTCTCAAGAAAAGAACATGGCTAAAAGTAGTGCAATATCAAGAGAGGAAGTGCATTTTCTGATAGGCGAAGGCTAATGGAAATTTGCTAGCACCTCTGGCCCTGCAGTATACAGCGAGTTGTTTTATGGAGGTCAGGAAGTTTGCCCTCCGGTTTGCCTGTATCAGGCTGTGCTTTGGTGTTCTGGCTCAGATGAGGGTATAAAGTGCATATCTCAAGCTTTCACCTACTTACCGCTCTACAGTTTACATTCCATTTGAGTGTTTACAAGAACCGACATCCCCTTCACGTCTATGAAATCCTTATGTAATACAGTTTGGCGAGTCCAGATTTCATGTACTGGAATTTGTTGCCACTCAGAAGCATTTTATTCAATTTTTCCATTGCCTTTTAGATAAAGACTGGTAAATTCAATAGTCAAGAGTTTGCATTGTCTTCAGTATAAATTGTTTAATTAACAAACAGTGTGGTATGGCAGTGATATTTATTTCTGACAGCACTTTGAAAGGGAAAAATGTTGCAAATATTAACTGCAAAGTAATTGCAGAGTTTTGAGTCATTGCTGCAACAGCTGCACTCCAATGCGAAGAAAACCCAAATACTAAAATCCTTTTCTCACGCTGTGCTTATAAGGCCTTGGAAATTGGAAGTGGGTCTGATTGGGGGTTAGAAATGCCAGAAAGGGGTGTGTGTGGGAGCGGATAAGCCTCCAATACTCCTCGGCAGTGTACATCTGTCCTTTCTAGCCATCATTATTGCTCTTTGGAGGCTGAGTGTGAGTCACTCATTAGAAGTGTGGAAGTCTAAGCAAACTGGCCAAGACCATATCATTCCCTTTGTATTCCATTTGTGTCGCCCTGTTCTCTCAGCTTATTAATTGTCCCTGGGCATAGACATGGCAAATTTGGTTTCTTGCCTTGTAAACAGCAGCTGGGGAAACCCTAGAGTAATCTTGAGGCTTTCCACCAGGTTGAAACATCTTTTGCAAAACGATAGCGCTTTGTCTGTTTCTTTGCCATTCCTGCAAAACAAATTGTGAATGGTATTGTGAATGGCATAATTAGAAAGTAAACAGTTGGATTCCTTTGACAGTGGAATGCGGTATGTGTGTGTTTGTCTGGGCTATCATTTCCTTGCCTAGGTGAACTCAAGCCTTTTAAGGCTGGAGAATGACCTCAGAGTTTAAGCAAGTTAGCCATTTTCTTGGTTTTACATGAACCATCCATAAAGTGAACAGTCTGTCATCCTTTACTGACCTTAACTGAAACCTGATTGTATTTCCATACAATGAAAGTGAATGGTGACCATGACTGTCTAGTAATATTTAAGTTAATAATGAATTGAATTTCATTCTATTCATCACATACTGTAAAGCTATCACTTGGCTTGGGAAAACTGGAATAATTTTTGGGTGAGCTATACTTTTAACATTTATACCCTGTAACAATAGTAGATGGATAAAAAATAGTCCATTTGAATTGTAAATTCTTTCATACTGTAGTGAATTGTTTCCTTCAGTTGTGCTAAGTTGTGTGTCCTATCTGGTGACAATGAAATTGACACATATACTTTTTCTGAATCTTCTCACCAAAAGTATGCTGCATTACAATTATGGATGACAATAATGACAGAGTGTCCCGTTTCGGGAGGACTCCATCCCAAGGGACATGATCACACCAAAAGTTCGCTGGGCAGATCCAATTGAAAGAATTTTGCCAGTCAGCGTTTTCCCTTTGAAAAAGCTCCAGGATTGTTGTTTTAGAGTGTGCAGTCAGGGGAGAAAGGATTTGGGGGGGGCGGATCAAGTTATTTATTTGCGGGAGCCATTTAAATGGAAGCTGCGGCCATGATGGAGATGCAGGGAAATGAGAACTGGCGGGCTATGAAGACCCGAAAATGCCAAATGTGGCATCTTGCCAAACACGTATACAAATGTGAAGATGAGAACCAGGGTGCAGAAGAGACATGATTGTATAAAATCATCAAAGCTTTTGTTGCTGACCAAAGAAGAAGTGAATAACAAAGGGCACTGCTGATCAAGTTCAATTTTCCGCTAACTATGCAAAATGCTTCCAGAGAATCCATGTATAAAGTTAATATGTTCATTTATTCATACAATTTTTGATTTAAATTAAAATTTACACTTCCATTCAAATGTTTGGGGTTTGGTTAGATTTTTCTCTTATCTTTTATGTTTACCTAAGCTTTCTTTGATCAAATATACAGTAAAACAATTTAAAATAACCGATTTCTGTTTTTGCATATATGTGATTTTTATTAATTTTGTTGGCAAAGCTGAATTTTCAGCAGCCATTACTCCAGTCTTCAGTGTCTCATGATCCTTCAGAAAACAGTCGAATACGCTGATTTGCTGCTCAACAAACATTTATTATTATCTGGTGTTAAACAGGTTAAAACAGGTGTTCTGCTTTTTTTGCTGTATTTTTAGCAGACCTCTGATGAATTGGAAGTTCAAAAGAACTGTATTTATTTGAAATAGAAATCTTTGTAACATTATAGAAGTCATTACTGTGATTTTTGATAAATTCAGTGTTTCCATGCTGAATAGCAATTTATAAATTTCTAAAAATCTTACTGACCCCGAACTTTTGAAGTTTGAGTACAAGTTGTCAGTGTCTGTTTGACAAATTGTCAAATTTTACTTTGACTAGAGGAGTGACAATCGTATATTTAGTGTCATGAAATGCTAACCAATATTAAACATGTACTTTGGAAATCATGCTGTAGTTGATAATATTTCAGAGGTTTTATATATGCCGTTATATCTTTTATCTTTTATGTATGTGTATATATAATATATGCTATCTATGCTAACCTTGTGGGGACTCTCCATAGGCGTAATGGTTTTTCTACTGTACAGACCGTATATTCTATTGCCCTACACCAACCATACACCTAAACCTACCCCTAACAGGAAACTTTCTGCATCTTTAGATTTTCAAAAAACTTCATTCTGTGTGATTTATTAGCTTGTTTACCCATGGGGACCTCAATTTAGGTCCCCACCGTGACACGAGTCCCCATGAGGAAAAACTGGTACACACACACACACACACACACACACACACACACACACACACACACACACACACACACACACACACACACACACACACACACACACAGACAGACATGTTGCTTAAAATTGTTTCAGAGGCAAAAGCTAGCTTAATTTATATGCTGAGACATTGACATTTTGAAGTGTGACTGTAGTTTCCAAATACTTTTTAAGGACGACATTTGTACTTGCATTTCCTGTTCCTATGATGTGTGCGATATGCATTTTTGTGCATGCACAGAACAAAGGCATGATATTTATCTCTTCTACCTTCAGTGGAGCCAGAAGGCATTGACTGTTGTTTTTGCCTCTCTCTTCTGTAGGTATCTCATAACTCAAGATGTGTTTGGAGATGCCGATTTCAATCCCATAAATTGTGGTTTCATTTGTTTTGACTACAGGTAGTTCAGAGCTCTAAAGTGTGGGATGAGGTGCCCTTTCCAGAGGAATTAGAAGAGGAAAACAAGCGGCCGGGAGGTTATGTGGATGATGAAGAGTACTATGATCCTTCAGGAGGTGGGACTATCTCAATGCTGCACTGTTTAGTACTTTATAAATAAGGAATTGTAATGTTCATTATGTGGTTATTCATTATGCCTAATTGAAAGTGACAGTAAGGACCTTTTATAATTTTGCAAAAAAAAATCATTGTGAATAAATGCTGTTCCATTGTGAATACATGCTAAATAAATTTCTACAAAAATATTAAGCAACACAAATGTTTTCAACATTTATAATAATATGAAATGTTTCTTGAGCAGCAAATCAGCATATTAGAATGATTTCTCAAACATCATGTGACACTGAAGACTAGACTAATGGCTGCTGAAAATTCAGCTTTGTCATCACAGGAATAAATAACATTTTCAAATATAAAATATATCAAACAATTATTTTTAAATTGTATTTTTTCACACTGTTTATTTTTTTTTGGATCAAATAAATGCTACCTTGGCGAGGATAGGAGATCTCTATAGGATAATTTCTTTTTTCCTTTAGATATCAGTGGAGAAGAGGATGGAAGCACCCCTGAGCCAAGCACGGTTGAGCCAGGCGTGCCTATAACAAGTGAGAATCCTTTTTATTTTTTTAATTTTTTTTTTTAATTGAAGAGGCAGAATTACAACATGACAGTAGTCACAAATTTCATATCAGTGTGATAAAAGAGATGCATCAACAATTTCTGCAAACATCTTGCTTTAAAACATGAAACTGTTTTGATGATCTGCTGAGGCGTTATATAGAGTTGTTGCGTCTGCTGAATTTGTGTCTCAGTCACGTCCTGTCACCCGCCTTTGCTCACAGTGATGAGACAGCAGCTTCATCATAACAAGGGCCTCAGATTTGTGCCAGAGATCCAAACAATACTCATTTCTCCTTTCATCAGCTGAGATGCAGAAGTGTAAGCATTGCAGCCAACATGAAAGTCAGTGTAAGAAACAGCAGCTGGAACAGACGATATAAACACCGTCATGTATGGATTTCCTTACGTCCCATGTTTTAATTCTCGCCTTTCATGATCTTCTCTTTGAGTTTTATTTTATGGTAAGAAGTTTTGTGTAGTTATTTCATATAAAGTGGAGTTTAAATTCCACATAGAAAATAATGGATTCAAATTATAATGTAAATCTGAACTATTTTAGTTTTAGGATTCTTTAAATTTAAAAAAGTTCAAAAAACCATTCAAAAGTTTGGGGTCAGTTTAATTTTTATTTTTTTATTTATTTATTTTTTAAAGAAATGTATTCAATTAGGATGCATTCAATTGATCAAAAGTGACAGTATACGTCATTGTTTTACAAAAAATAACAAATTTCAAATGCTGTTATTTTGATTCTTTCATGAAAAGATATTGAAAAAAAATTAAGTATAAAAATCCCCACAAAAATATTAAGAACTGTTTTCAGCACTGATCATAAGAAATATTCTTGAATAAATTAAATGTTAAAATATAATATAAATAAATGATAAAATTGTAAATATTTCACAATATTATTGTATTGCTGTGTTTTTAATAAAATAATTCAGCCTTGATGAATATGAGACTTTTGTTCAAAAACATAAAATCCTACCCAAACCTTTAAATGGTATTTATATGTTATAAAAACAAAGAAATATTTATGAAACTTTTAGGCCAAAGTAGGGGGACTAATACAAAGAAATTATGAAATTTATGTGCATTTTTAATAGCACTTTCAACACACATTGTTAGGTTAATGAAATAATTTGTAATGGAAAAAATCTGTTATTTATTATTATAAAATGAAACAATAGTCACATATCTCATTCTTTATTTTGTGTGGCACCCAGCCTCATTTTGGAAACAGACCTTGCGTTATTTAGATAACAAATACCGAAAGTGTCTCAGCTGCGGTGTCAAGACTCCTGCATGTTCCCCTCTATCTTTTCTATCTTTGGACCTCTTCTTTGGAATGACTTTTGCTTCCCAGTCTGTCCTTTTGGAGTCAGTCTGGGCCATTGTATAGCATGACATCATGGTGGAATGATTGTTTTGGTAAGAGCTCTGCAGCCCGACACCTGAGCTGAACTCCCAAAATAGCACTGCATGGACACCTCCACACAAATATGCTGGCTCTTAAATTAGAAAGGGATATTTCAGCTGTAGCTTTAGTGTATTCAGAAGATAAAGTAGCAGAGGTTGACAGTGTCAACTAAGAGGTGCCAGATTGATTGGGTCAACTCTTAAACATCTCCTCTGTGAGTTTCAGTTACAACGTGACCTCCTACAGACTCTAAATTCTCAAAGCAAACACACAGTTTGCTAAATGTAGACCCAAATTCAGCAGATGAAACTTGAATCGTCTCTCTAAGTTTGAACTGGAGCATAAAACTGATCTGATGACCCACTGATGATATTTGATGTTCAAGACACCACATGAGGTTGGTTTGAAGTCAGGATGTCTTCATTTATCCAAGCATATTTCTGATCTCAGTAGAATAACAAATAACAAATCAACATCTTTTAACAAAAATATCTGCCACATAACGTTTTAAGGCTGGATAGGTTGAGACCATGAGTCAGCCAGTGGTAATCCCTTTTCTAAAGGGGGAAGTTTATTCTCTAAAGCCATTTATAGATCCGTGCCTGACAGCACTTGGGAAAGAACATTTGGCTTCCTGGAGTGGAGTATTTGTGGATGTCTAACCTGTGCACTCGTTTTTCAAGAGGTCTGTGTGACCACCTTTCCTTCCCTGTCGCTGATGAGAGTTCATATCCTGCTCCTGTAGCATATTACACAGCATCCTGTTTTTCTGATGAATTTTCCAGATCCATATTTTGACATGTTAACCTAAAGTTGTCTTTATTGTTAATTATGAGATTGAGAGATTACCTTTCATTTAAAGGATCGTCTTAGTCTGAAAGATGGTTCTTAGAAATATTGAAAACAGAAACATAATTTGATAGTTGTTGTGACTCAGATTTATGTAATTATTTCATATTCAGTGAGGTTTAAAAGTCCTTGAAAACAATGGCTTCAAAATCTAATGTAAACCTGAACTACTTAAGTTTTAAGATTCTTTCAAATTTAGAGCAAAGAGAAATTACACTACTTTTCAAAATTTAGAGCCAGTCTGTTTTTTTTCTTTAAATGAAATATTTGTATATTTAGGATGTATTAAATTGTTCAAATATAATAACTGTCATCATGATTATTAGATTTAAAATGCAAGGGTGCTAGGACCTGAATAGACCTTTAAATCATCATTTCAGTCTGAAAGATGTTATATAAGACTAGTCGAGAGACATATCACCAGATATGTGCTCCACCCTAACAGAACTTGAGGGCCATAACTCTCAAGAGGGCAGGGGGCGCTACACAATTTGGGGGCTCGTCCGGGATCCCTAGAATTATTTTTCAGCTAAGCAAAATGTTCTGTGAGTTTAAGTTTAACCTTCCTGGGTATTATATCTGAACATAGTTCTTCACAGTAACCCATTAATTCAAGAGGAACTATCTCACTGGTGTGAGAAGGTCGCTGTTGATGAGAAGCATGCTCTACTACTGCTTGGAGTTCATGCCAACACTGAAGTGTCATCTGTTGAAGAAGCTGTACAGAAGGTTAAAGCCTTTGGAAGCAGTCTGCTAGTACTGTGCGAGTGTCGAGAAGACTCCACTCGTATACCCATGGAGCTCCAAGTTGCAGATGCAGAAGAGACTTGGAAAATTATAATTTCTAAAAAGTGTGAAACCAAAAGCATGAGGTTTGAAGAAAAGGGACAGTTTTAGCAGAAGTCTTCTAGGACAGTCATTCCACCTAGCGACAGCAGCGGATACAGACGATTGCACACTTTTTCAGCCACTGTTCCCACTCCATCTGGAGAAGAAACCATGGAGAATTGGATTGAACAAGCCCGCCTTATGATTTCAGAATGTGAGTGTCCTGAAAAAGAAAAAAGGAGAAGGATAGTGGAAAGCTTAAAGGGTCCCGCTCTTGAAATCATCAAAGCTGTTCGAATATTTTTTTTTTTTTTTCTAGTACAGATTCCAGTGCTCTTCAATACATTGAGGCATTGGAAAGCACCTTTGGAACCTCTGAATCTGGAGAAGATTTGTATTTTGCCTTCCTCCTCCTTCGTCAAAGTCGTGGTGAAGCTCTATCAGAATTTCTGTGCAGAATAGAGAAGTCACTCAACAAGGTGGTGCAGAGAGGTGGACTGTCTCCACAGATGATGGACCGAGTAAAACAGCTGATACGAGGTGCTGTTGAAGCAGTTATGATGCTTTTACAGTTGTGGTTGAGAGAGAGGAAAGAGCGCCCACCCATGTTCTTAGCTCTTCTGAATGAAATTCTTGAAACTGAGGAAAGTGAAGCTGCCATAAAGAAAATTAGTACCACAGTAAAAACGATACAACTGAAGGAGGAAGAAACTCTCACTTTATCTGCTGTGAAACGCTGACATTAGTTAGATGAAGGCCTGACCTGTGTATCAGTTTCTTCAGTGTTGCAAGGGTTTAAGTCAAAGATAGATGAGAGAAGTGAGACAAATCAGCTTTCAGAAGTACACATGCTCAAGAAACAAGGACAAGACTTACAGCAGCAGATAGCTGTTTTGAGTGTGAGTCACAGCCAGTTCAACATGTCCAGCCTCAAACCAAGTCTACTCCTTTTACTGTTAGGAGACCTACCAAGAACAAAGATGATTATTTTTGTTAGCATTGTGGAGAAGATGGCCATATTGCTACGAAGTGCCAGCTCCAGAAAACTCTACATAGGTCATTCAGAAGCTGGTACGTTCCATACGAAGAGGTAAAAGGGAGAAAGAGAATGTTAATCCAAGTAGTACCAATGAGAACCAAGATTGTTTTGCAAACATAAATCAGACTAGAACCAGTGGGTCAAGCAGCCTTCCCAAGGGATTAGTGGGCTCTGCGTCAACCGTCTCAGTAAAAATTTACGGATGTCCTTGCCAGGCTCTATTAGACAGTGGATCTCAGGTCACCATTGTGTTTGATACATGGTATAACAGATACCTAGCTAATGTGAAACTGCATCCTCTCACTGGTCTGTCACTTTGGGGAGTCAGCTCCTCTAGCTACCCATACAAGGGGTACTTCATGATTGATGTGTCTTTCCATTCACCTCTCACAGGTTTTGAGGAGACCCAGTCACTACTGGCCTTGGTCTGCCCCGAACCGCAAGGTTCACAACAGGCTCCGGTTATAATTGGCACCAATGCTCGTTTCTTCCAACGTCTTGTTACCCTTAGTCAAGATACTGGATCAACCAATGTAGCGCACACTTTCCGAATCCAGACATGTCCTCAAATATTCAGTGTACCTTATCTGCTCTACAAGGAAAACGACACTGACTGGCCTGGAAGGAAAGTCAAGTGGAATGGCCTAAGAAAGGATAATGTCCCTTCCAGAGGCAAGCAGTATGATGCATAAAAGCGAAGTCTGAAAAGCACTTTAGAAATGATATCATTGTAGAGGACGTCCAAAGACCACCTGTGACTCAAGCCCTAGCTGACAATAGAAAGAAGAGAAAGCAGTCAAGGAAAAAGGAAGCAACTTCAAAAGAGAGTGAGGTTGTTGAAGCATCATTGGACAGTGATGTTAATACGAGTTGCTTTTACAATCCAGACAGATTTCGGAACTCACAAAGACCGATGCATACCAGAGCTTCTCGACCTAGAAGACGACAAAGAAGAAGAACCGTAGGTAAACTAGTAGATAGACTAGAAGACATTTCACAACCTGTCCCTGGACTGGCAGAGATACAGGAGTCTGAAGGAGACGACAGTCAGTCCAGTCATGCTTTCAAAGAGGAGACCAAACAGGTGTACCGTCGACCGAAGAGGAGAATAAAGCCTATGGTCAAGTTAAGCTACAGTGACTTTGGCCAGCCCAAGGATCAACAATTAACCATTGTGCATCAAGGGATGTGATTCATAGTAAAGATTCGTCAGAGTGGAAGAATCGGCAGTGTCAAACTTTATAGCTGCTTTTCCACCATCGTGCTGAATGGTTCTCTTTACATAACCGGTCCATTCCGTGCCGATCCGAGCCGGCCGGTACGGTTATGGTTTCATTTTCCACTGCGGGGCTGGTAACGGATCTCTTTGGAATGCAATTCAAATGCGTCAGTCGTTGCCGTGTTTACATATGATATGAGGTGTAAATAGCCACCGCGTTATGGAGGATGATCAGAAATTTCTTTAGATTTTATTACTAATTTTTGTTTACATTTCTCAAAATAGCGCGCTTGGCAAGCTACGGAGAAACTAGCAGCCAGGCAACAGACAAGTGATAGATCCAGAGTGGTGACGTCACGCACACGCACTCAACCAGCACTTGCTAAAACTTGCTATTTTGTGATAAAGTAGGTGTTTTCAGAAATAATTCATCTGTCAGTGTTTTGACAGCATTTCTGGTGTAGTTTGCTGTCTAACTTGAGTATTTCAAGCGAGTTTTATAGACTAAGTGTCTTGCATGTGGCATTGTTTACATTCGGGCTGGAAGCCGGTTGTTCTGTGTACGGATCGTCAAGAGAGACGGTGAGTGTGTTGAGGACATCACTGGACGATGAACTACAAGAGTGCTAATCGGCGTGTGTTACAAGTTTCTCCGGCATCGATAGAGAAATAAACTAAATAAGTTAATAAAGCTAATCTACTTTTATAATGATTCTTAATGATTTGGTTATATTGAAATCTCTGACTTTTGATGGCAGACTTTGTTGTTGTTGTTTTAGCAAATTACCATTTTTGACTTTTAGATCTTTTTTTTTAAAACTCTGGAACATGAGACTTGGGCCTTTTTCCTCATGAGAAACATTTCATTTTAATCTCATTGCATTCTGTGAGATATATAATAGAAATTTTCATTTTGGTTTTCCTTTCCTGGGGCTAATTCGTGGTAAATTGGAGTGGTGGTACTTTAGCTTAGTGGTCAGACATCTGTGCTGGTAACCCAAAGGTTATTGGTTTAAACAACAGAAGGGATGATTTATGAACTGTAGAGCATTGGGGTCTGTCAACAATCTACCCGTGAGCAAGACACTTAAGCCCAGCTTACTCCTGAGGAGCTGTCCTGTAGAAAGGCATTTGCTCAATGACAAAAATGTGATTATTTCAAAACACATGATTATGTCAGGCACCGGATAAGCAGCCTATAGAGGTGATATCCAGCTTCTTTTCTTTATCAGTCACATCCTCTTAGCATACAAGAAGACTCTTATCTGAGCCACTGCATATTCCCGGCCTGTTTGTTTGTTTTTCGCTTGATAAAGCCTGATATAGACGTGGGAGATCTCCTCATCCTCCTTTAGCTCAACAGAACTTCAGGAGTTTCACAGGCCCTCGTACAGACCCTGAACACTGGGTCATATAGCCACTTCAAGCTGAGGAGACAAAGGTTAGCACAGCACACAGATGGGCTTTCAGTTAGAGAGAATGGCTGGGAGATCATTTCGAAGTGAGGCCATGAGAATGCTTATCTCAACACCCCTACACGGAATTTGTGTTTGATTATGGTGCTGACTAGGCGAGAAGCTCTAAGGACCGACTTGTTAATTTGTGAAGTCATAAGCGTAATCGGAGGTGTTCAGCCAAAATGAAATCATAGTTGTAAAATAATCTTATTCATCTCTGTTTTTGGATTCATGCAAATGTTATCTTTGAAAGCTCTGGCTTACTCTGGTGACAATATAATAATATATATATAATATATTAACCAAAAAAAAAAAATGTTTTAATACTTATGTGTGTGTGTATATATATATATATATATATATATATAATGATTTTAACAGATTCTGCATTTGTATCATTTATCTCAATCCTATTACGGAGTCAAAATGGTCCCTTGCACACAAAGATTAAGTGCCACTTGTACATGACTGGAGCTATGCAAAGTGAACAGATGTCAGAACATCTGATGTAAGATGCATAAGTGTATAGAGTCCTAAAACCTTCCAGTAAAAAGGCCACCCAGCTTTCCATTTCTGGCTGTCCTGGTGGTGCAGTTGATGTAATGTTGTGTGTCAGGGCTGCAAAGATGATAGTTATACAGCAGGATTGGGAGACGTGGAGGGGCAGCTGCGGTTATTTTGGTTTCCATGTTGTTGTGGTCCAGCCTTCAGTTCACAGTGGAGGCCATATACATTCTGTCAGAAAGAGAAAAGAGAAAAGAATTGAGAAAATGAAGAGAATGTGGAGAGCAGTATTTCTTGACTTGGTGGGTCAAGACCTAAAAACAGTCACAAGTCTGTTCTGATTGGGTCATGAACAGTAATATATATAAATGTATATAAATTAATAACTATTACAAGAGGAAATATATATATATATATATATTGCTAATAATTTTACAATTACAAAGAAATGCTAAGTAACACATTTGATTAAACAAAATTTTGACTTAAAAATAATATTTTCTTGTAAAAGGTACCCCAATTCTCTCTCTCTCTTACAGTGCATTATTATTTTAATATTGGTTTTATTAGACTACCGCTTTTTCTTTCTTTTTTTTTTCTTAATGCAAAATCTGTGTCCTGAAGCAAAACCAGTTGAGAACCACTAGTTTATTGAACAGAACTTCCTAAATATCTTTCCTCATGAACTTCAGCTTTCATGCATAGACACTGCCACTCATTGTTATGGCAGCAACACATGCGTTGCCTTGGAAAATCTTGTCCTCCTCCGTAGGAAACATTGCTTCATTTCTCTCACTGGACACATTTGCAATCACAAATGTCCTTGCAATATGAGACTCGCAAAGATACAGACAGAATTTGAAACTCATTGAGGTTCTAACCCATTGTTGGATAATAATCCGCCACATCTGTAATACATGCAAATAGTTTCAGTTCAGAAGTTATGATGATTGCAGTCGTTGACCTGCAGTGAATGAGCTGATTTTACTGCTAATGGAAACATACTTGCATTTCACCCCAGTCGAGCGTTTTTATTGTGCTTCAGGGCTTTCTTTCATAAGGCCTGGGAGTGGACATAATGAAAGTAATAATCCATCTTATGGGATTTATAAAACAATTCGCAGCTTGGGTTCCAGTGGCCAAACTAAACAAATAATATTCATTGTTCAAGCGATCAAAAGAACTTAGTGGAAGATACAGTAGCGAGAGAGGGCGACAGACGAAAAGAGAGAAAGAATGAAGTGTGTTCGCGCTTGTTTTATCTTTAAAAGAATAAAGAGTGCTTGCTTTGTCTCTCTGTGATAGCACACTGAGGGCTTTGTAGTGTGAAATTGTCAGTAGCAGTTCAGTACATAAAAGGACAGTTCTAATAGTGTCGCTTCTTTCAACTCTCCACTTTGATTTTGATGCAGGACGGCTTTGAATTTGTGGATACCTCATTAACACCACTTAGCGTGGGATGGAATGAACAGCAATACATAATCATAGCAATTACGAAAACTATCTCTCAACCATGTTACCGCTCTGCACTGACTATGTGAATGCGATTATTCAGATGGATGTTCTTTTATGTTATCTTTCATAGAAAGTTTGTGCAGATTTGCTGGTATTCATGCATGCGCCTGTTTAGAGATCAATAAAAATTCCAGCTCGTTTCAAAATACTTTTTTGATTGATTGCATGGTTTCTTTGAATGTCTTCTGTCTTTGAATGTGTAGTCACAGCAGAAGATTTATATTGCAGCAAAATGTCATTAAAATAAATGAAGATGAAAGAGAATAGATCTCGACACTAGAATATTTTGGTTAAATGTATCTGATTCTCATTGTGGATTTAAAGGGACAGTTCATCAAAAATAAACACTTTTTGTTATCATTTGCTTACTCTGTTTTTGGTTCAAAGCTGTAAGACTTTCTTTTTTTTTGAAAAGTGTCTCTTTTTAATTTGTCTTTTTTTTTTTTTTGCCATAAAATGAAAGTCAGTGGGGTCCATTGTGGTAGGGTTTTTGTAAACTAAAACTGTTAAAAATCATTTTCATTATTTGAATAAAGCCAAAATAAAATATACATTATAGATGAAAATAAGTTGCAGAGGCAATATTTCTAATTAGTTTTTATTTAAACAAAATTAAGTATTAGAAATGTAATAAAAACTAATAAAAATGACAAACGTTCATAACAAAATTACTAAAACACATTTATAAAACATATAAAAATACTTAAAATAAAAAAAAAATATGGCAAAAAAAGCTAATTCCCAGTATTAATAGATATCATTAAAAAGCTGTAAGATTATTATATATATATATATATATATATATATATATATATATAATAATAATATAATTTTTTTTTTTTTTTTTTTTAAATGTCTGTCTTCTTTGGGGGGTGGGGGGGTGCATCAAATGAAAGACAGCGGGGTCCAGTGTGGTGGGGTTTTTGTAAACTAAACCAATTAAAAATAATTTTCATTAATTGTAAAAAAAAAAAAAAGAAAAATGCAAAATTACTAAAACTTACAACACATATAAAACATAAAAATATTTAAAATGAAAATGAATATTAAACTTACTCAAAATATTAATAAATATTATAGTTGCAAATAAATAATACTAAAGTAAATAATGAACTGGACTGCTGTGTTATTTTGGACCCCATTGACTATCATTGTAACAAAAACAGTTGAAACGATCTTCAAAATCTCATGGGTTTGCAGAATACGTAAAGTCAAAATGTCATACACGTTTGAAACACCATGGGGATGAGTAAATAACAAAATATTCTCTGTCAGAATATTCTGATGTCAAGATCAATTATCTTTGCCGTGTCTTCAAGTATGCTGTAGCAAACAGGATGTGGCCCTCCCATTGGGTGCCCAGAATATACCTTTTCTCTCTCACAGATACACCGGTTGAAGAATTAAAAGTAGATAGTGGAAGTATGGTTATTGGCTGGAGTGGAGGATATCCTGCAAACTACAATGACTTATGAGATCCCACCAAGATAACTGTAGCTGGCATTTAAAACGGGCTGAGAGAGTTCCCGCAACGCTCCGTGTCTTCGTAGACAGATGTTGATCATATGCAGCGTCGCCTCTGGCTCAGTGCTTCACTGTCAGTGTTCTGCTGTGCCAGAGGAATGCGACTCTTGAACACGCACAAATCAAAATCTGCCATTCAAAATAGAAAACATGCGTCAATTAAACCTTGACTTCTCCAGCCGGGGTATTTTTACTGAATCTCATATATCTTAAATGTCCGATATATCATAGCTGTTTATATGCATCTAACCTTCTAATTTGCACCTGTCACTATATGTAAAATCTGCTTTTCTTCTTATGTTTTGTTCTTTAATTGTTTCCCCACTGTCCTTGAAATGAAAACTCCTCCATACACGTCCTGTCTCCCTCCTCTCCTTCCATTCAGTCTTTGCACAATGATTTTCCTTTGACCCTTGACTCCAGTTCCTGATGCCGCTGTTTTTTTGTCCATATCTCAGTCCTCTTGGGACATCTTAAGCTCTGGGCAGCATGAGTACAGTAGGTCGTGTTCTCAGCTGAACTCTTCAGTTATGTTGGTTTATCTTCGATATGGTTGCTTCCAAACAATGGACCCATTGAATCTTAGCAGCATACTTAAATAAGTTTTTAATTATTAGTAATTATATCAGTGACTTATAGGAGCATTTACGATAAAGACAAAGTGTTCTAAAAGAAAGAGGGAATCTAGTATGTGTCAAATATTTAGAATTGTACTCTTGGTTTTGGAAAAATGTGGTGTAACAAAGCAAAAAAATATTCAAATATTTTCCGTACACCTTGAATGCAGGTGAATATTATTCAAGGTGACCAAAAAGTAAAAATATATTTTTCAAGGTGAAAACAATTTTTTTAAACATATATCATGTTTGATTTATAAATGTCTGACGTTTTAATAATAATATTTTACAATATTAATTATTCATAAATGTCATTCATTTTTTAATAAGACAAATTGATATTAATATATTAAAATAATCTGAAATGAAGATGTAAACCTAAATTATATTTCATCTCTACCCTCAATAACTCTTGATTTTAATTCAAGAATGTATAGTTTTTAAAACATTTGGAATCACAAAATGAATTCACTAATTTAATGGTCGCACTTTATATTGAGTGGCCCTAACTATGTACTCTTTTGTTGATTTTGATTGCTTCCATTGTCCTCATTTGTAAGTCGCTTTGGATAAAAGCGTCTGCTAAGTGTAAATGTAGCGAAGGCCACCTAATATAAAGTGGGACTAATTTGGCATATCAATACCTGTACATCCAAATTCTGTTAAGAAAACCAGCATTTTTTGCCATTATTACAGCAGAAATACCTGAAAAACACTACTGGCATAATTTCCTGTCTTTTTTGTTGGCTGCCCCGCATTAATTTTCATTTCTACACTCTAATTTTTGCTTTCATACATTTGCTTGTACGATCTCAGAGCAGTAAACACGAGCTAAACCGGTTACACATTGCCATGCTTGGAGTGTGAAATTCTGTTTAGTACCAGAACGACAACAAGATGCCCTGCCAGCTGGCTTTGTGGCATTATGATGGATGGAGGTTTTCCTCTCGCAAATGCACAGTTGACATTTGGATGGTCTGCGTCTGAGAATAGCCTGGTGAAAAATCAGCGAATCCCCATCCAAGTGCATTCCACAGAGCTGCAAAATAAGACAAGAAGACTACTTGGAGTGTTTGATTCAGTGTGAAGGCTTCTTGGAGGGAGGAGGAGGAGAGAAGGGAATGAAGGTCGAGTTGAAAGACTCATGCTTTAAAGGCCAGACAGGCCGCATTGGCTCAATCAGCTCTTTGTCTTCCGCACAGGCCTCCGTGTGTCCCGTCGAGTGCTCGGCCCACAAAGCTGCCAAAGTTATGCTGTTGTATAGCTAGAAGAGTTTATGAATTAAGCATTTGGAACGCTTCTGTTTCACTGTCTTTTCCCTTGTCCGAATGCGGTTTCAATGCCCTTGCTGGCATTCGACTGGGGATTTCTTAAATGGAAAGACTGAACGGGGCTTTGCCCGGTTTTAGAGCGAGAATGTGGTTTTCTGAGTTGCAGCCTTATTAGCGAAAACTACCGAGATGAGATTACGGGTGCTGGGCAGGCTGAGGCTGATGCTTTTACAGTGTGCCCACACAAGCGATTCGATTAATCACGGGTCAGTGCCAACACTTTGACGGGACTTTTTGATGTTCCCTTTCTTCTGTTACGTCACTGTGGCCAGACTATTACAGCCTGGACAAAGGCAGTCAGTCAAGACCTTCTGACACTCTTACTTTGTTTTCATCCCTCTCTGTCCCTTAATGATCCCTCAAAGTTAACTTTTTTGCGGTAACGAGAGCAGGAGTGGAGGTTGCTGTTAAGGAAGCAGGCGGCCGTGTATCAATGTATTGCGCAATTAGAAAAGATTGAGCTCTGGGCCACTTTTTTCCCAAATCCTGTCAGCAGTAAGTGCTAATTTCCAATAAACCATGTGTGCACGGCAAATACATTTGACCGGACTGTGACAGCAGGTGTCCAGATGGTGTGAAAAGCAAGTTAATTAATCTCGGTGATATTTTATCAATTGGAATAAATCTATAAAGGCATTAAGAGGAGTAAAAGGTCAGAAGAGTCTGTTCGGGATATATGTGACTGTGTATATAAGCTGCATCGCATTAAACACGACTCTGCTGGAGAACTGTGGCGAGTGGCAGCTAACTGCAAGAAAGTGCACAAATATTGACTTCCTTTCTCAATTCAGTTTGACAAACTGAAATCGGGTAAACCCACCCGGGCGAGCTGCCGGGAGGGCAGTAAAAGGGCTGGAGCTTTTTAAAGGTTGACGTACTGTGAGGCCGTGGGCATAAAGCTAATAGCAAGTATTTGTTTTTGTTATTGAACGGTGAGCTTTTGCAGAAGAATTGGCGCTGTCGATGCTGAAACCTTTTCTGAATAGATTTTGTTGTGCTGTACTTTTCAATGATTATTGACCTTTTTATGACCCAATTCGTCTTTACTGTACATGTGCCTTCACCTGAAAATTGTTCGGTTTTGTTGTTCACCTACGTGTTTATTAGTGTCCTTTTTTAGGTTTTAGTTTGTTTAGGCTGGTTTTTCTGGCTCAGCTGATTTAGATGGTCAGCCAGCTGGTCTTCCGGCCTGAAAAGTGGCCAAAAAAAATCACATTTATAATGTTGTGAAGCCTAAATTCATTTGTAGTGAATTTAAAATGATTTATTTAAATTTTTAGACAAAACAGTGAGCAATGTTAATATTGGACATTTATAGTCCATATATTTATTTATTAGCCATAGCATGAAAATAATAATCAATTTTAATATCATTGCATCCTTAGAACTAACTTTTGTATAATAAGATTAAAGAATAAAATTAATGTTATTAATATATATATATATAATCTATAAAATATAAAAAATTACAATTTATAAAATTGAGAATTATTGTAGTAAATTGACAGTAATATTGATTTGTGTGTAGTTTGTATATTTGTGCTTGTCAAGTGAAATGTTATAGGCAGATATTTTTATAGAGACAAATCTTGCTTAATAGTGCTAATTGGTGTAAATTACTATAATGATTATTCTCTGGTGCTGTTATTGTGAGTCTGATGGCCTTCATCTTGTTTCTAGTTTACTATCGGGCGCTGGTGAACTTCACAAACTCATTCCAGTATGGGCCTGAACTTGATGACATCTATTCTCCTGCTTTTGTGGAGATATCATCTGCTGTCGTCGATACGGTATGTGCGTTTACTCAAGGACGGTGAGCTTAAGAAATAAGTTTTCACAATAATGCTTAAGGGTGTGCTCCACCTGCATATTGACTCATATTATTGATCACGTGCCTTTCCTCTGATTTTTGCCTGTACTGAGTTAATGTTTTGGCTAAATCAGTATCTAGAACGTAGTACACAGAGACTGAAGTACTTTGTAAGGCAAGGCTAGTATGTGGTGATTAATGGTGTTTATTTTCTCCACAGCTTGAATCTGACTACAACAGGATACCAGGACAGCAGACCGTCAATGTGGTTCTCATTAAGTAAACACCATTTTCAGTTTCAAGCACTAATGTAATAGTGCATCTTCTAATGTATAAATATAGTCATATACTTTACAATTATTAGGGAATTCATTTCAAATAGTCAATTACTCAAGTTCTTTTTTGCATTATGAGACTTATAATGATCGCTCTACTTAAAAACATCTTAAACCAGCTGGTCTCCAAGTGTGGCCAAGCTGGTGTCCAAACCCTCTGTTAAACAGCAAACAGACCAGCCTGACCAGACTGGGATACCAACAAACCATCTTAAGTTGGTTTATGTGGTTTGTTTGTTTGGACTGTTGTTATGATAAAAAGTGTTTTGTGTACATTTGCAGGAAAATCGGCAAAGATGTGTTTGTGGAGCTGGATGTCGGCTCAGATAATAACTCTAATGAAACACAGATCAGAGATGTCCTGTTCTCAGTGGTTAAAGAGGGCACCATTGCCTCCTACGATACCTCAGTAATAGGTTTCCAGTTCAGACGGCTTGGAGAAGGTATGTTCAGTTTTTTTTTTTTAGTTATAGTGTTAATAGTGATTAAACAGTGACTGCTTACTAAATTATGCAGTGTCATGATATCAGAATATCATTGTTATATTGTGATATCAGAATCACAATACAACAGACACTATATTTGCAGTCTTATAATATTCTGCAATTTATATGAAATGAACACCGTTTATAATAATAATAATCATTTTATTAATAACAATTAGGGTGATTTAGTTTCTGGTTTTCAGATATTGACACATACATTTTGCAGGTTTATAAATAGCAGAATAAGAAATGAACACACTACTATTATTATTATTGTTGTTGTTTATCAACAAAAATAAACTTAGACCAGTAATAAACTGATAAAATTCTAGAATAAGTCATTTCAAATCTATGTACAATATGATCAGGTTCTTTTTACTAGGTACTGTTTAGAACTAGATCATTCAGAATTCATAGCTTATTTATTGAAAGGTGACGAACCACCATCATGTCTTCATAACACTGTTAAACATATTTTACTGGACTGTACTGTTTTAAATGTTAATGTACAACATTTTTATTCACAGATATATTTAACTTATATATTTTTTAAAAAAGTATCGCCTGAAGGTATTTTAGAAGTTTTGTCTTGTATTTTAAATGTCTTGTGTAGCTTTTGTATGACTCCTGTTATTAACTTTGTTCTCACCATGAAGATGGCATCGGCATTAAAAAAAAAAAAAAACAATAATAATTATTTTGATAATGTGTTAAATTTTCAATTGTCAAATTTAATTATTGTAAAATCCCAACTTGCATTTTTATACCCTTTTGTTTAGCACTTTATGGTTTATATAACTATCAATTCTTGTAGTTCTGTTCTCATCATTCATGTAGTTTAGATAATGTTGTTTGGTTATGGTCTGGTTCATAGCTGATACTCCCCCTCCTGTGGAGCCCATCGTTGTGCCAGGTTTGTCCTCAACCAGGTCTGCTGCATGGAGACAGTAGTGCATTAGAACACAGTCCAGTCTTGTTCACTTATGAGAACTGAAGGAATTCTCAGCATATGTAGTGGCTGGATAAAGAATGAAACCTTTATGCATGTGTGCACTCTGATGAAGACCTGAGTATGACGAGAAGAACAAAAGGCTTTGCATGGCTTGTCGTTGATTTGAAGTGAAACTGATGTCAGGAATGCACCTCTTGAAGTATCGTTTTCAGACAATGTAACGTGTTTGTATTTGCAGTATCTAATTTTGTTTTTCATACCTGTTGGAATTGAATTTTTGCCATCCGATCTTTCCATATTTTTTACTTTCAGATTTCCGGATAAGAGAATTCAAGACTGAATAGAAAAGATGAACATTATACAGATTTTCACTTTGGCTTTGTTCACACTGCACATAAATCTGATTTGATTTTCAAATCTGATCTTCAGGACTGACTGTCTACATTTTGCAAAAAAAAACAAAAAAAACCTTCAAACCTGACCTGACCTTCAGACTGCATTACAAAAAACAAAGACTTTAATTGGATTCAAGACGAATACGATTTTTTTTTTTTTTTTGGCTATTCAGAGTCAGACTATAAAAACTAAAAAGATTTTATGTGGAAAAGTGGATTTTTGCTGGCTGTGTGAGCAAAGCCTGTCCTCTTGAAATGCCAGGTCTAGCATGGCAAGGCAATGATAGGCTTGCATTGAATCATTGAAACATCTATCAACAAAGCATCATGTACAGTTTTTCTTGGATCCCTGCATTGTATTACGTACAGTGCATCACAGATTGTATATGTCTGTCTCTGCCACCTCAGTGATTCCCGATCTCAGGGAGTGCTTGTCTACCGAGTTCAGATGTCAGGATGGGCTGTGTATCCCTCGGGAGTATGTGTGTGACAAACGGCCTGACTGCAATGACTTGAGTGATGAAATGAACTGTGGTGAGTGAGATTGCATCCTCATTTGTCTCAGAAATTAGTGGCATTGCTTTAATTTAACTGACTAACACCAACTAAATGCACTTTGATCTCATGTATAAAATTTGTATTTTATATTCTTAATATATCTTTTTCAGAAAAATATAAAATTTAATTTTTTATTATATGGAAGTTAAACATATCCATTGCATAGGATCTTGTTTGTGTATATTCATGCTTTACAATGCTTGAGATCATAATGGCTTCAAATGATCAGCAGGTATTTAATTTGATTTGTGTTTGTAATTGATTGACTGCCCTAATTATTTAATTTATTTTCAAAGCTATTGTTCCTGTACGCCCAACTCCACCTACGCCTCCTAAAACCAGACCTCCACCTGGCCCGGGACCCTGCCGTGCTGACCAGGCCACCTGTCAGAATGGACAGTGTATCTCACGGGACTATGTTTGTGATGGCGAAACAGACTGCGCTGATGGCAGTGATGAGTTCAATTGTGGTAGGACAAACGGCAGTGTGCTGTATCCATTTCATTTATCATAAAATTAAAAGCACTTTATAATCAAAATGTTATGCTGGTGATATTTGTCTGTTCTCTGTGTTTATTATGCAACTATATTTGTAATTGCGAAGGAACTCCGTCTCCCTGTGAACCCAATGAGTTCAAGTGTCAGAACGGCCGCTGTGCCCTGAAACTGTGGCGTTGTGATGGGGATAATGACTGTCAGGACAACTCAGATGAGATGAACTGCCGTAAGTCAGAGCTGAGCTTCCATCCACAGATGGGGGAAGTTGTTTGGAAACCTGCAGTTCAGTTTGTTGCCACTAGAAGCACAGAAATTACACACTTTGCTAATAATTGATTTTTTTTCCCCTCATTCCTTCAGCCACTAAAGGTCCATGGGACACATGTGCCCCAGAGCAGTTTGTGTGTTTGTCTGACCGCGCATGCATTCCTGCCAGTTACCAGTGTGATGAGGAGCCGGACTGTGCTGACCGCTCTGATGAATATGGCTGTGGTAAGGCATTACAATCCAATTAATCTTTAACAAGTAAACATTGGTTGTCATGCCATTCCAAACACTGTAACACTTTTGTCTCCACTTTTCTTTCACTGTCACACTCACTTTGACTTACTAACAGTAATGTTTCTTCTAAAACCTGAAAATTGTGTATTTATGGTTAGCAAAGAAAGATTCATGTTTTGCCGCACTCATACAGCTTTTCAATAACATCTAGATCTCATCTCCCATATATCTTGTGCTTGTAGCTTATTTAATGGGCGGCTTTGGTGTTGTTTCTGCCAGCAGTCCCTCCGGCTCTGGTTGGCTAATCTAACTGAATGAATCTGCCAAATAAAACTTGTGCTGTCACAGGCTGCCAATTTAGAATCAAAGACTTGCTGCGTGTGTATGTGTGTGGTTTCTTGTGTCCATATGTCTGTTACTGTTAGCATTCATATAATACAGTTATATATGCGGATTGTACTGTAATGATTATACTATGTTTTCTGTTATTGTACCCAAGCACCTCCCACTGTGACCGTCCCGCCGGAAGAGTCCATCACGGCAGCGCGGGGCGACACTGTGACCTTTACTTGTTCTTCAATTGGTGTACCTGTTCCCATCATAACATGGCGTCTTAACTGGGGACACATACCAGCCAATAGCAGGTAGGTTAGGATGTAATAAGCATTGTGGATTAAAAACTCTGAAATGATCAAGTCATACAGTCCATATTATCTTAAAAACTGCAAACTAAGGAATACTTGTGGTTTCATCCATTCCTATTGTATTCCCAGAGCTCTCTTTGCTGAACTCTATAAATAATTAAATGAATAACTTTAGCACTAGTCTAAATGAAAACAGAGGGCAATACTTCATGCACTCAATAAGAAACAGACATGTTTTCTGGCAAAAAGGTTGTGAACTGTCTCTTTTCCAATTATTGAATCTCAAAGGAGATTGTCTTCTAAAGTTGCTTCTTTGCCATTATCATTAGTCATAATAATAATAATTGGAAATTATTAATATATAACCAGAGAGCCGTATTTACTTTGCTCCTCAGCATGTGCTCTTCTTCTGTATAATCATTTCTAGGCTATTGTAGGTGCTTTTTCTGTCAGATGTTTTTTTTTTTTTAAATATAATTTTTAAGGCAAAGTTTTTGTATTTGGTCTTTCATAACCAGATTTTTTTTTACGTTTCTTTAGCAGATTTTTCTACATGGACTAATAAGTATACAGATATCAGACCCATTTGTTAAAAATTACAAAACCCCAAGTAATTACAAAGAATTAAACGGTAAAATAAAATACCCAGAAAAAAATAAAAACAATACATAAAAACACAAATATGTGTAATTAAATAATTAATATTAAGATAATAAATGAAAATATTCTAAGTAGGCTACTTAGTCATGAGCATGAATATGTAAGCTTTTAAACTAGGACTGTTAGTAGAATGTGTTAATTTTATTGTAATAAATCATTATTAATTAACAAATTAAACACATTAATGACATTGAACAGATTCTTTCATTGAAAAACAGCTGGACAGAGTGCAAGGAATAAAACTGAATGCTGGGCTCTTGAAACCGCCCTAATTTAAACATGAATCTGTTGACAGAATCACAATGACCAGTGAGAATGGGCGAGGAACGCTCACCATCCGTGATGTGAAGGAAGGTGACCAGGGTGCGTACACCTGCGAGGCCATCAACGCTAAAGGCCTTGTGTTTGCCATTCCTGATGGGGTCCTCAGCCTGTCTCAGAGACCAAACCCAGGTACTGCATCAGTTCCATATGGTGCGAACATCTTGGATTACTGTGTGTTCTGTATTATATGTTTGTTCTTGTCTGATACTTCCTTTTCCAAAGAGACTATGGATGTCAACTTTTATTTGCGAGGCACAGGTTATCCTGCTGTTCTTTGGCCGCATGTTGTGACATTGTTGTCTCCATGACTGTGAGGCAGCTCAAACCTGACGGTGGTGGTCTTACCATCCTTTGTCTTCCGTGTCGTTCTTGTCCAGTTGTGTCATCCTCTCTGTACGCGTTAGCAGGTAACTGCCGTGATGGACACTTTAGCGTGGGAGATCACTGCATGCCATGCTTCTGTTTTGGCATCACAAAGCACTGTCAGAGCACCGGTCGCTACCGCAGCCAAATCACACTGCGCTTCACAGAGGAAGAGGACTTCAAAGGTACTCAACGGATTAAAAATTCTGATTTTTGCATTTATGTTTATGGATTTACAGTTGGAGAATGTAGTTGTTGGGGCAACTTTTGGTGTCATCTTATGTGTAACACATGATAATTATCACTAACCCTATAAAGTCGGAAATATAATCAGTCAGATTATAGTTTATTGAACCTTCAGACATAATGTATAAGAAAATATACATATGTTTTTTTGTTGAGTGTCATTCTAGCTCAAGGAGGAAAAAAATCCATTTTTGTCCAGAGGCCTAAATTGAGTTATCATTTTATAAGGCCAAAAAATGTGAAATTCAGTTAGCTTCTAATGTAAATCAATGAGATTTACAGCAAACAGCTTAGTTGAAATGCATTAAAAATATCAATGGTCACTCTCTATTTTTGTTTTAATTGTTGGGAGCAAAACATATCTAAAACGAACATAATGCAATGCAATACAATGATGATTGTGAGATGTATAAACAAATGTTCATCAAAAGCCTGATATATCACATTTGATACTCACAATTTAGCAATATTTTTCAAAATTGTTTCAGTTAAGTGTTCATCTTGAAATATTGCTAACAATTCTGTATAACAGATATTCTTATATTTACTTTATAAAAAATGTTACCAGACTGTAAAAGGCTTGTAGTATATCATGTACAATAATTTTTTTTTAGTGAAGTTTAGATCATGTTTTTATAATTTAGAGACCCTCATGTCGTTCCAAACCTGTAAGACCTTGGTTGATCTTCAGAACACGGATTAAGATATTTTTGCTGAAATCCGAGAGTGTATGACCATGCATAGAGAGCAAAGCAACTGACATGCTTAAGGCCCAGAAACGTCAGAGAGCTCTTAGATTTCATCAAAAATATCTTAATTTGTGTTCCAAAGATGAATGAAGGTCTTACATGTTTGGAACAACATGAGAGTAAGTCATTAATGACAGAATTTTCATTTTTGGGTGAACTATCTCTTTAAAGTAACAAATACACTGGTATTGAAAATATAATACACTACCTTTTTCTGTTTGTCTATCTATCGTTTTATCCACAGGAGTCAATGTGTCATTTCCTAGTCGTCCAGGCACCCAACCACCTCTCTCCTCCACTCAGATGTTGATCAATCCAGAGAAAGAGGAGTTCCAGCTAGTGGATCTGTCTCGCCGTTTCCTCGATCAAGACTCCTATTGGACTCTGCCTCGCCAGTTCCTGGGCAACAAGGTTTCTCTCCCCTCCACAGTACTCGACTGAACAAATATAGTCAATAAAACATGAGTAATTTGTATCTTCCTGTTTTTGCATAATCTCATTTCCATCTTCTCCCTTTCATTAGCTGTCTCTTCTCTCTCTGTCACTGTGAATATTCAAATGTAGTAGCTTGATTGTCTTGGAAAGCTTGGGAAGCATGTGTGAAAAATGAATTGAAGCGCTTCAGTATCTTGGTATCCTGGACACTGTGTCTGTGTTGTACAGGTTGACTTGTATGGAGGTTATCTGAATTTTAAGGTGAGTTACTCACTGCAGCGAGGTGGATCGGAACCAAAGGAGAAACCTGATGTTGTGCTGAGCGGCAACGGACAGAAATTTATTTACCGTAGAGGCGACCCCACTTTACCTGACAAAATCAACCATAGACAGATCAAGTTTACAGAGGTGAGCCACATGGCATACACTTTCTCATTTTTATTTTATCTAAAAATAAAAAAGCTAATAAAATCTCAGTGTTTAATACATATTTTAACAAGTGTGAAATTGTATTGAATTTGCAGTATTGTCAGCTCTACACTGCTAAAACAGTGGTGTAAGACTGACATAAATTATATTAATACCACATTCCAAAAAAAAAAATCATTATTTAAAATAGTGATTCTCAAAAGTTATTTTTGTTTAAAATAGTTCTGCAGAGATGTTGCTTGTTAGTATTATGCAAGGTGGTTCACCTCTCTGTGTCTCAGGAAAACTGGCAGCACTCCTCAGGACGAGCTGTAACTCGTGATGACCTCATGATGACCTTGGCCAATTTGGAGAGCATCCACATTCGCACCATTTATGACAACCGCATGGCCAGTGTGGGCCTGAGTGACATCAGCATGGATACCACCACCAAAGAGTTCACCCAGCAGGGGAACCCGAGAGACGTGGAGGAGTGCAGGTTAGTGTGCTTTTAAATCAACAGATAGGATTACAGGCCTGTCAGAAAATATAAAGCTCCTCTCAAATCACCTCTCGCAGTGCTGGGAATTCATGTTCCTGTGAATAAAAATGATCATACCCCGTGTTTTTGGCTAAAACCTTCAAATATTTTATTTCTGTTTGCAATTTTGTATGTTCTGTGGACACTAAATGTTTTGTTTTTTTGAGAATTCTGTGTTAATCTGTGCAAATTGTTGATCTCACACAGATGTCCTGCTGGATATTCAGGCCTGTCTTGTGAGTCCTGCTCCCCTGGTTTCGAGCGGGTACCTGGACCCTACCTGGGTATCTGCGCTGGCTGCAACTGCAATGGTCATGCCAGTGCCTGTGACCCTATTAGTGGACACTGCCTGGTAAGGATGTGTTTTTATAAATATGTAGATAATTTACACACTGCATCAGTAGATTACTCTACGCCACACACTAAGGTGTAAATGTCATGTGACAGAGTTGTCAGCATAACACAGAAGGACCTCAGTGTGACAAATGCAAGCCTGGCTACTTTGGTGACCCAAGTCGAGGACGATATGATGACTGCAAACCCTGTCCTTGTCCATACACAGAGACGTCTCGACGGTAAAGATATCAAACCTGTGTATATCATATAAAATAAAATAATATAATACAATTCAAATTAGTAAAAGTAAATGGTAATTTAATTTGTTTGGGTGGAATTATGACAAAACAATAAAATGTTGATGTGTTCAAAGGTTTTCTGATACTTGCTTCCTGGACCATGACAACCAGGCAACATGTGACGCCTGCAGACCTGGTTATACAGGGCGACGTTGTGAGAAGTAATAGAGCAGCTCATTTGCATATACTTGTTGTTTTAACACTACATTTTGTGGTTCTGAGTGCATGTGTATATAACAAATATGTCATCATCTGTGTCTTTTTTTGCAACAGATGTGCTCCAGGATATGTTGGCAACCCTCTTCAGCCCAACGGCCAATGTATCCCTGCTGCTAGCCGTGAGCATTTTTCCTTTATTTTTGTTTACGGTTGTGATAGTAAATGATTTATTAGATTAATATTAGCCGCAAGATTTATGTTTGCCTTAAGCCATTTAATTTCTTGGAATTTCTGCCTCATTTTACCCTGAAGGTCAAGTGAAGCTTTAGATAATGATTAACACTCAGTGCACCGCATGCTGGAAAGCCAGCTGTTTGTGACCAGGATGTTCAAAGCATTCCAGGTGTAATTGTCAACCATATGGTGTTCTTATCCCTGTTCAGCGATTACCAAGTGTGATAACAGAGGAACCATCAATCCCATCAGCAAACCATGCTATTGCAAGGTATTAAATTGCATTACAGTTACTTTTTTAATACACCACCATTAAGAAGTTTGTGGTCAGAAAGATTTTTATTTTTATTTTTGACAGAAGTCTTTTAAATTGCATTTATTTAATCCAAAATAAATAGTAATATTTTGAAATGTAAGTTCAATTTAAAACAACTGTTTTCTATTATTATATATTTTAAAATGTATTTTTTTACCTGTGACAGCAAAACAGCCATTACTCCAGTCTTCAGTGTCACATGATCCTTCAGGAATCATTCTAATATGCTGATTTGCTGCTCAAGAAACATTATTAGCATCAGTGTTGAAAACATGTACGTATATAAATGTTCAGACAGTGTTTGCTCTTCTGTTGTGCAGGCCAATGTGGTTGGTGCTCTTTGTGATGAGTGTAAGAATGGCGCTTTTAATTTGGCAGCTGATAATCCTGAAGGTTGCTTGCAGTGTTTCTGTATGGGAGTGACTAAACAGTGTGCCAGTTCAACCTGGAGTAGAGATCAGGTAACCACATCCTCTAATATTGTCATAGTTGTACCTTAAAAAAAGATGTTTTAATGTTTTTTGCTTTAATTTGTTGGTTAATCTGAAGGTTCGAGGTGGTGTCAATGGCCAGCTCTTCACCCTTTCCAATGCAGCAAACACTATGACCATCTCTGAGGGCATCACCCAGAGAGCCAGTGCAGAGGTGGTCTACCGATCCTTCACCAGTATCCCTAATGACATCTATTACTGGGTCCTGCCTCAGAATTTTAGAGGGGACAAGGTGAGAACATCCTGTGCGGTACAATGCCATGTTTACAATTTGGCCTTTGTCATGTGATATAGCACGTCAGTGTGCTGCTTTTCAAAACATGTTTTCCTGTCCTGCGTAAAGGTCACAGCATATGGTGGAGAACTGCAGTACAGGATGCGTTATGAGCCTCGGGCTCGTTCACTAGTGATTGATAGACGACCAGATGTGGTTCTCCAAGGCAATGGCATCTTCCTGGAACATTATTCACAGACCAAACCACTTCCTAGAGTACCAGCCACCATCACTGTGCCTTTTAGAGAGGTGTGTTGCAGATATATATGTATTTTTTAATTGGATATGCATCTATTTTATTTTCTCTTTATTAGGTGGTCAAAAGATAGGAGTTACATTTTTGGGTGCTGTGTTTAATAATGTATGAATTGTATTTTTTACCACTACTACTGCTAGTGATAACAATAATAAATTGTTTGTATTTATAAAATTTTTTACTATTGTATTTATAGTAAAATTTCAAATAAATTGATAATTAGTAATCATCTGAATCATAATGAAATTATTCACAATAAATATTGCATTTTAAAAGGGTCATATGATGATGCTAAAAAGAACATTTTGTGTATTTGGTGTAATGGAAAGTGTCGTTACGTGGTTCTAGGTTCAAAAAACACATTATTTTCCACTTACTGTACATTATTGTTGTTCCTCTATGCTCCGCCTTTCTGAAGTGCATCGATTTTTACAAAGCTCATCGTTCTGAGAAGCAAGGTGTGCTCTGATTGGCCAGCTATCCAGTGCTTTGTGATTGGCCGAATACCTCAAGCGTGTGACGGAAATGTTATGGAAATTAATAGTCAGTAGCAAATTCTTTAAATATCGAAACTTACTTACAGGCTGTGAGTCAGAAGCACCAGACTGTCCTTGCGACATTGGAATTGCCTCACTTTATAGTGTTCACATTGTAGGCCACTCTCTCCCAGGTTCTGGAAACAGTCCTCTGTAAAATACGCTGCATACACTCGAATATTTGCATTTTACTGTTCTGGAACAGTGTTGTAAATATAACTTAACCACTAATTTCTAGTTATGTACTCATTTGGAAGGCCAAACAAAGTACTTTCGCTTTCATAACGAAACACACAGCATTTCCACGTCCACGACATGTCGGCAGCAACAACAATACTACAGCGTGATTACGTATACGTTTGGGCGGTGTTCTGCAAATCTTCCCACACCGTGACGTAGACATGTGGGGGCGTGTTTGAATGAGCCATTTTATCTTTTATAAAGAATATCTCCTTGGGTTTGAGACTTTAGTCTTTGCAACTTGACAGATCTTATATATGCACAAACAGCTTGTAAACACTCCACAGACAAAGGAAAACATGAAATTGCATCATATGACCCCTTTAACTAAAAAATATTAATTAAAATACCTTAGTTTATGTTTACAAATAAATGTAATGTGTGTGTTTGTAAATATATATATATATATATATATATATATATATATATATATATATATATATATATATAATATTTTAAATTAATAGTAATATTAATAATAATTCCTTTGTTTATATTTGTTTATATTCTTATAAATACAGTTCATATTTCAAATATTTTGTATTTTAAATAAATAATTATACAAATAATAATCCCCCTAGTCTGCATGGAGACGGTCGGATGGACAGCCATGTACTAGAGAGCACCTGTTGATGGCTTTGGCCGATATCAACATCTTAATGATCAGAGCCACTTATGCAGACAATATGGCTGAGAGCAGGTAACTTTGCACTTTTAATTTTGCTCTTGCTTATTTATTATTCATTGACTTTTGATGCCCTTTATATATGCATCCTCTAGATGCATCACATTATCCTGTTAGGTTCCTATCTGTCGCTTAACTGATTTTGTGAACAGGATATTAGTGCTTAATCTCAATCTCTCCTGTTTAGTATCTCCAATATACAAATGGACATTGCAGTGCCCCACTCTACAGGAAACGATAGGGCTCTGGAGGTGGAGGAGTGCGCGTGCCCTCAAGGATACACAGGACCTTCTTGCCAGGTATATTACTTTAACTTTAAATAGCAACACTCTGTCTGTGTGAACTTGTGTCAGCCTGAGTTGATGCAGAAGTTAATAACAGCCTTTTATTTATTTTTCTTGATCTCTAAATGGAAGTTCTTAGCAACTCATGGAATATTTTAGCTCTTAAGCTCTATGTCAATGAAGAGAATGGATGCAGAGTTTCATCCATAGACACCTATGAACCCAGCCACCTCTGACTCACCCATTGTTTGCAGGACTGTGATGTCGGCTACACCCGTACACCTGGACTTTATCTTGGCACCTGTGAGAAGTGTGACTGCCACGGGCATGCCAGCAGCTGTGACTCAGAGACTGGAGATTGCTTGGTGTGTTAACCTTTCCATTGCATTCATTATGCTGTTCCTGGATGATTTATGGTGTCTGTGTGAAGTAGGGATGTGCAAAACAACATATATTCAAAACCAACTAGTTGGTCAGTTGCCTTTACTTGTTGACTAATCAGTTGTAACTGGAAGCTCTGTATAATTAGCCTGAATTTGTGTTCATCTGACCCCAGTTTGACTCGTTTCTTAGCATGGAGGTTACAGGCTTAGCAGGAGGGTTGTTCGGGAACAGTTAAACAAAGCATATCTAACAAAAAAAAGTCAACCTCACTAATTCAGTAGTCTGTTATTGAATGACAAGTCAACTAGTTGACCACTGTGAAAATTTAAATAAAAGCAATAGGCATATAAAAGAAATGAGCCCCCATAAACTATTCAACCTCAGTAATCAACAAGTCAGATGACTGGTTGTTTATTAAGAATAACCAAAGAAAAACCAAAAAATGTACACAGAATATAAAATTTACATAAACAGTTTACCTTAGTGATTATTGATTTGTTTTTTACTACAATTTTACTACAACTAGTCGAGCCGTAATCCAATAACCGACTAGTTGACCACTGCCTGAATAATTAAATTGTCAGTTTTTAGATAAATGGTTGACTATTTGATTTCATCCTGACTAGTTGAACCATTCCTAATCTAGAGTGATTTATAACACTTTCCCTTTTTCCTTGTTTTAGAATTGCCTACATAACACAGTTGGGCGCCATTGTGAAAACTGCATCCGTGGTTTCTATGGAAATCCAAAGACTGGAGATCCACAGGCATGTAGACCCTGTCCTTGTCTAGGACACTCCGGTAGCCAGTGAGTTTTCCTTTCTCTATTAACTCTATCAAAGACATTTTTTTCATATAAAGAGGTTATCCTTTAGGAATAACCGATAATTCATATTCATCCAATCTAATACTTTTCTTCTACCAAAGGCCTTCTTGTTCTTTGGACTCAGATGGACAGCCCACATGTGAATGTCCTGCTGGTTATACTGGAAGACGCTGTGAAAGGTAAGTGTCTATGGTCCAATGAGAGGGTAAACCTCCCATTCAGTAAAGCTGGGCTGGCCAAACTGGTGATTGGCATTCCTTTATCTACTGCCAGAAAGCATGTGTCTGTTGCTTTCCAGAATCTTTTTAACCATTTGTGATTGAATGGCATTTGTCTGGTGGTATGGGAGAAGCAAGCCTTGAATCAGTGCCACCCATACCAAGTGTCAATGTCTGAAGGTGGAAGTAAGTGGATAAGTGGAAGCAGTGGTGATTAAAATATTAATGTATTGTACATCTGAAAAAGGCACCTTTTTCAAGCATAAAGGTTTTACTTCTCCACTGTGAGAGTAAAGTTTTTCCTCCTTACTGTCAGCAAGGCTGAGATGTCTTTTTGAAGGTGTTGAAGTAATTAGTTGCATAATGTCACTTGTTTTAATGCTTCAGTGCATCTTTGTAAAGCCTTTGCTGCATTTTGAGCAACTTTTTCTTATTTCAAACTCTTCTTCTAGACGTTCTAGTGGGTCTCTAGGGTTGTTTATGCTTCCCATACTGAAGCATAAACAAGTTGATGACATGGATTTTGGATCCTTGTCACTTGCTCAAAGGGCAAAAGCTTTTGGGTGTCTGGGATGAAAAACAAATTGCTTATATTTATTAAAAAAAAAAAATTGGTTCCAACTTGCCTTGTCTCATCATGGCTCTCAGCATTTCCAACTGCGGAGACTTTTACCTTGAAGGCTCAAAAGGTTTCCTCCCCACTACATGTGATGATGCTTTCTTCCTCAGCCCTGGGAAGAAGCAAGTTCTGGATACAACTGACCATGACACTGAAGAATACTTTGATAGTAGAGAAGGCAGTAGCTTTTCAGGTCCTGAAAAAACTACAAGATCTTTGCTGTCAACAACTATACGAAGTTTAAGTCCCCGTTGGACTCGTGGACCCCTGCGTTACACACCAAGTCCTGAGGCGCGACAGCAGAGCTTCCAGCTGCTCCTGAGGAAGCACACGAATCATTTCAACCAGCGCCTCAGTATGCTTGAGAGCAACACATTGGACATGAAAGACAGCCTCGAGAACATAAGGAAGCAGCATAGTCACTTCAGCTCTCAACTTAAGACACTAACCAGTGTTTTGTCTCCAAATGACCAGAAAGACAGAATGAATGAATTGGCCAACAAATACACAGACATTAAAACAAGACTAAGTAAAGTAGAACACAAACTTGAGATACTAATTGATGGCTTCACTGCCCTAGCGCAAGAGTTAGACAAAGTCAAACGTGCACGTCATGTAGCACGTCCACCACAGGATCGTAAAGAAACCGATGTGGTTGCCACCACCCCGATTCCAGCCATGACTACAGCTTGCTGTACTCGCATGTCTACCAGCAGATTTCAGAGGAGAACCGTTATTCCCAAAACCCTGCCAACTCCTCGTACTATCTCCACAACTAGCTTTGCATCTCGCCATTCCCAGATGAATGAAAGTTCAACTAAGAGACAGGCAAAGTTCTCAACTAAAAGGATCCAACCAATATCAACAAGAAGAGACATTGAAACCAATTTCACATCAAAGGCAGACAACAAATATCATAGTAAATCTTCTAGGAGATCAACAGCTCCCAAAGGTGTTGTCAGCCATCCCCTTACTACATCCTTTGAAAGGACTTCAACCTTGGTCACAGCCAATAAAACGCAACCGAATCAACAAAAAAGAAAGGCACCAACTGAAGTTTCTGTAACTCCTCAAAAACACCACAAAAGTGGTCCAAAAGTAAATGGTAAGTCTCAAAAAGCTACAAGGAAACATGACCAACTATCCCGTTCACCTACAAAGCCACAAGGAAAAGAAGAATCTGCAACTAAATTTCAGATTCCTCCTCCATCGCATACAAAAAGCGCAGCTAAATCTTCCAAGTCATCAAGCAAACCACAAAAAGTGGCGCACTTTACTTCAAAAAAATCATCCAGATCTATGAAAACACAAAGAAATGATTTGGACGTAAGACCATCCAAAGAAGCCACAAACATCAGCAAACCTTCTCACAATGTCCAAACAAAGAGAAGACATTCTAAGACTAAGTCCTCTAAGCAAAATCAGTTTGTTCCTTCTCATGAAGCAAGAGGTGCATCAGACTTTAGGTCCAGCCAACCTGAGGAGTTTACCTACACAACTGCTTCTAGTAAATCAACTGACAAGAAAAGATTACACTCCTCTAAACCCAAAGTAAAAATAACTACTCCAAGAAAATCAACTCGGGGCAGCAAATCTAAAACCATTAATATTTTAGACATCTTCATGAAGAGCAACAGGGGCCAAAAAACATTAACAAGGTCTATGCTAAAACAAGAAGAGAACCTTCATATTGTTCTTGGAAGGCTGGCAATTCCGATCAAAATCATTCCTGATTACTAGACATTATATTAATTATTGTATCATTTAAAATTATTATTGGACCTATTTTTTTCCTCTTTTAGTCCCATAGGAACTGTTTAAAATGTACTGAAGCTTGAGGTTTGAACGCAAACTACGATGCAGAAATTGTATTACATATCATAATTTTTATAAACCAAGCATGTTGTAAACTAGGCATGTGGTACTTTGCATTTTCATTTAATAATCTGATCCATTCCTGAAGTTTTCAGCAGAATCATGGAAATAATGTTTTAATAATGTTATGTGATGTTTTGGTTGCACTGTTTATATTATTTTGTCTGCTTAGGAGTCAGACATTATGTTGTGCATTTTTATTCAATTGTATACATCTTTTTCTCCACACTGCCTTCTCATCTTATTGTCTTGTTAAGTTTGTGAATTCAATCAACATAAAACCTCAGTTTGGCCAAATATGACAAAAATTATGTATTTTCAGCAGTATACGTTTAAAAGGTTTGTTGATGTATTAGTGTATTGTATTGAGTTGTATTGTATTGTATCAGTGTGTAAAGTATTAGTCTGGACTACCTTGGAACCTCGATTTACCAGGTAAGACTTTCTGTCAAGTTCCTCAGCTTCCACAAGCTTGGGGATAAGGTGGTTTTACGCTCTTAGACACTTTGATTGGGTTCTTCTGGTTGTCTTTGGCTTTATTTATTTCAGTCTGTCTCTGTTCAGCAAAGCAGTTTTTCAAAGAGAGAAAGACTTAACATCTGCTGGATGATGAGAGCATTCATAGCTTTAATTTATTCATTTTTTTGAACTAGAAACGTGGAAGCATAGTATTATGCTATGGATCCTCTGTTATATGTGATCTAATATTTCTCTTGTGGTGGCCATTAAAAGATACTAATGTCAGGGGTTCTCTTTTGCTTTTCTTGTGGTATGCCAAATGAGAATCTGACAATCAATAACTGCTTGTACATGAACAAACGTTTCATGTCATGTGTTAAGCATCCACATTGGTTGTTTTCCAAAGTATTTTCTTGATATTGGGTATTTTTTTTTATAGAGTAAGCCATTGATTTGGAATGTCTTTTTGTCTAATGTACTTCCACAACCACAAGCTCCAGTAACGCTTCATTAACCAAACATGAACATTGAGCATGAGCATTTTACACATATACATGTCAGGTTTTTATGAGATATCCCTAGTTACGAATTACTTTTCCCCAACCTTATTTTTTTCTTCCTTTGTGAACCAATAATCTGTCCTTAAATCAAAGTGACTTTACGTTAACAATATTAGCCTGTCTGAGAACGTTCAGGAAATATTTGAAGAAGCTCTATGCATTAATCATATTCTCAAAGAGGTGTGACTCACAGGTCATAGCAGTCATAAATCGCTCTTAATGTTCATGGCAGGTCCTGTCATGTCTCTGTTAATTCCTAATGTGGTTTTATTTTTACTGCATGACATTCTGAAACAGTTTTTCCAAGGTGTTGTCTATTTTTTCCTCAGATGTGCCCCAGGATATACTGGCAATCCCCAACTTGGACAAAGATGCAACGGTAATGATGGTAAGACTGGCAAAGATGATGTACTATAAAAAATATTTGTAAAATTATAATCAAAAACATTATTATAAAATTTCTCCTACATTAAAATACGTTTCCAATTTTTTACAAAATTAAATGTTACTTCAAGACAAAATCTGTTTATAGATTGTTACCGCTGTGACCAAAGTGGTAGCGAAGGATGTAGTTCAAATGGAATCTGTCGCTGCAAGGTAAGAAAATAAATATTTTTGTGCGTGTGATATCATATTTGCATCACAATTATTAAAACTCAGTTTTGAAACATACTTTTTTGTACTCAGATGAACGTTGAGGGGTCAACATGTTCCACTTGCAAGCAAGGGACCTTCTACCTCAGTCCTGCTAACAAAGATGGCTGCCTGTCCTGCTTCTGCATGGGTGTCACCCAGCAGTGCTCCAGCTCCAGACATTATAGAGATGTGGTAAGGCCCGATGAGTTACACCAATGCTTTTCATCAGTCTGTATGGGCAATGTTCATTTTCTGCCTTTTTTCTCCAGGTTTCCACCATTTTCATCCCTGGCAACTACCAAGGTTTTGCTCTTGTAAACCGCCAGCGCACCAACCGCATTGACACTGGCTTCTCCATAGAGCTGTCCACAGATGGAACACAACTCTCCTACACTAACTTTAACTATCTTGGACAGGAGCCCCACTATTGGCAGTTACCCAACGCCTATCAGGGAGACAAGGTAGAGTTTGGCAGCCTTATGTATTTTATCGTTCTTACAAGCCTTCGTTTCTGTTTGCTTACATTCTATCTTGAAGTATCTTTTCCCGCTTTGAATTCTCTTCAAATGGATTTCTTTCTGCAAATGCGTGCTGCCAAGACCTTTTCATTCAAAATGTACTTAGTCAGGGCAGCTCTTCTACAGCTTAGAAACGTTTTCATAGTGGTTGGAGTGTACACAAAGGCTATAGTAGGTACTAGTATCAACAAGTTTGCTTAGGCTTAATTTGACTGATGTGTCTTTATATTTAGATTTTTTCCCTTGTTTTGGATGTGATACACTGATTTAAGTGTTTCTGAATCTACTTGCCATTTTTAGAAGTCTTACTCTGCTCGGACTAGACGAGCACACAAGGTAATCTTTGGAGGTTCAGTGAAGTGATCAAGTGTTTCTGATGTTTTGATTTGGCCTGCTGTATTTGTAGAATTAGAATGATGCATGAATGGATGCATCTGTGCATTGATCTTTTTAGAATGTTTTGCATATTTGCTCGTTATGATTTTATTTAGCCTGGATCGAGATTTGAAGTGCATGGGATTTCATCGTATATCCATTCTGACTTCATTTTTAATCATACTAAGGCCCTGTTGACACCTAGTAACACCATGTGGTCACTTTTTTGTGATTTTAGAATTTATTGAATTATTAAGAATTGAGGGTGTCTGAAAAAAATGGCATTATCAAAGTCTTGAAAAAATGAAATGACTCAGATGAAAGTGGCGTTTTACTTTTCTTTAAATTGTATGGAGATACAAGTCGAACAGAAATGTTACACAAAAGTAACTAGTTGTTTGTAATTCATTAGTTTATAATCTAGCTTTTGTATCGAGATTACAGAAATTGCTTTATTCACAAAACTAGAGAGACTCATCATGGATAAAGGACCAACTGAGAAAGGACGTCGCTGTATGGCAGCTAATGAACGATATGGGTAAAGACCTGTTAAGGTCCAAAAGAGTCATTGAGGTATTAGTTCACTTTTACTGACCTGACCCGAATCCTATAGGTGCTTTAACAGTGTGGCACCCTTCTGTTTCACATAACTGATGGATATTTCTTTAGCAACATAATGTACTAAATTTAATTTGAATGTTTGAATAATCCTTTATAGCTTTTAATAAACTGACTGCTGGAGAGTTTGCACTGGAAAACTGACTGATATGCTGAACTTCCAGTAGAATCAGTGAAGGTCACATACTATCTTCATGCATTAACTCCACTTGTAGATGTTTGAATTTAAAGTGATATGATATTTGAGAGAAAAACAGCATGAAGCAAAGTGAGATTGGAAAATATTTTGCTGTTTGTGAGTGACACCACTTAAACAGAATGAACACTTGAGGTGAGAGCATACGTGGTATCCTGATTCTTACTGAACACTTCCCTGCATGCATTTAATCATCCCATTCTTTCCTTTCAACTCATTAAATTTTTGGCACATCTGTCTCTTCATTCTATCTCTCTTTGGCTTTGTTTACACTGCACAAAAATCTGGTTTGTTTTTCTGGTCTGATCTATAGGAATGGCTGTTCACACTCTATGAGTGATCATCTCTGTTTGATCCATTCATTCATCCATTCGTTTCAAAATAGGTATCACGTTTTTCACCAATGAAGCAGCGTAACTGTTTTCAGAATTGATAGTAATAAGAAATGTTTCTTGAGCACCAAATCAATATATTAGAATGATTTGTGAAGGATCATGTGACACTGAAGACTGGAGTAAAATTCAGCTTTGTCATCACAATAATGAAATAAATTTGAAAATATATTTAAATAGAAAATGGTTATTTTAAACTGTAGTAATATTTCACAATATTACTGTATTTTTAACAAATAAACAAATGGTGAGCATGAACATTACTTACAAAACATATTTTCAAATTTTTAAAAAAATCCTGACCTCAAACTTTGAGCAGCGGTGTTCATTGATTACTGTAATAATGACTGTACCGTAGCATCAGCCCAAGAGATTTTCTCAAACAACAAACCAGAGGCATTTTACATGTGCACTGTGTCCACAATATAATAGAAATATAATTTAAATTCTATCTGACCAGCATTTTAAATTAGGCTTCTTTTGTTTCTTGCTCTTCAAACTGAATGGATTTGTGTTATAAACACACTAATATTTGCTGCCTATCTGAACAAAGCCTTTGAGTCACTATATTTCCTGTTCCATCCGTTGTCTTATTCTCACTAGCACCCTGCTGATGAAGTACGCAAACTTGATGATGAAATCTGGGCAATCATCACTAATTTCTCCAATGGGCAGTCTCTCTTCCCTTTCTCATCATCCTCTCAAACTTCCCATTCTTCATTTGAGGCCCAGAATTCTCTGTCTCGGTCAAGTGTGCGTGCCCCTTCTTTCCATTCTGGTTTAACTTCCTCTTTAAGGGTCTCTGAGTCCCATTCAAACGACCCAGGCCCTTCCTCTCCCCCTGACTCAACTCAGGTACTGTGTGCTCTCACTGGTGGCTCTCACACAGGCTCATGTTAGGATTACACCTGGGCTAGTCATCACATCAACTAGTAGTCGTTCACTCTGAAAATCCAAATTGTTAGAATTTACTCATCCTCATGTCATTAAAAAGCTGTATGACTTGCTGTGGAACACAAAAGAAGATATTTTGGAGGATTTTTGAGTAAAATGTAATGAAAATCAGTGGGGTTCAAAATGTTATTGAATCCCATTAACATTTATTGTAAGGACTAGTGTTGGGTAATATGCTCCATAGTCATATCGTCCTATCGTCAGCCTATGATATCGCCTATACGCAATATTATCATACTAATTTATTTTATTATTTATTTACTTTGATTCATAACCGGAGAGATAACCAACTCCAGGTTAAAAGCAGCCTAATGTTAGTGTAATCTATTAGCTACACTTTATATTTTTTTTAGTCAAGTAGTTTTGTTATAAAATATTTTAATATTTGTATTTAACACAACAATTTAATAGAAACATTTTAAGTTACAGTTATTCAGACAGCAGCTACAGAAGATGAACAAAGATCATTTACATTATTAAAGAACATCGTCACTGACTTCAGTATAGCGCAAGTTTGTGCACTTTAAAAAACACTCCCGTTATAATTAGTGAAGAATAAATCTCTTATGCTTAAATTGCACGTATATCTGCCCTTTGTTGTTTATGATGAGAGAATTTGCGAGTGAGCAGAATTCAGTCAGCGAGCGCGCACTCTACAACAAAGCTCCAGTGTTTCAACGATGACTCATCTGAACGCCTCTGATTGGCCAGTGCATTCATAAACTCATCGGAAACGTGTATGATTGGTTATAAGGTGCAACACTGTAAAACGCAGAAATGACGGAACACATAAGCCTAATAATATTAACCTGATGATGATGATAATAATAATAATAATGTTGTTGTCAAAGGCATCGGACACAGACGATATCTCTGACTATCGTCGGTACACAATATCATCTATTGGCACGACCCTAGTAAGGACAAAGAAAAAACTTTATTTCCCCAACAGATCTTCTTTTGTGGTCCAAAGATGAAAGTCATATAGGTTTGGGATGAAAGGAAGGTGACAATTTTCATTTTTGGATGAACTATCACCTTGAAATGCAACAAACACCACATTAAAAAAAAGTTACTCTACTTGTCCTTCATGCAGTAGCAAGTAGCTTAGCACTTTCTTAGTTTACACTAGTAAACATTGTCTTGTGATAACAAAGATATGTTGTTTGATTTTTGCTTTGGTTGTTGGTCTTATCAGCAGGTGCAACAGGGAAAAAACACTGTTGCTCTCCCTAGAGGTCCACGGCCTGGCCCTTCTAACAAGGTAGTCTTCCAGTGAATCCACTTGGTAATCCTAGGAAAACCAAGTTTTAAAAAATAATCAAAGTTTCCAAAAACAATATTAAGCAGCACAACTGTTTTTAACATTGAAAATAATCAGAAATGTTTCCCTGTAGGTATAGCTTGAATAAACTTTTTAAAATAAAATAGTAAACCAAATTCTCAATTCCCAACTCTTCTTGTTTCTAACTACCATATTTTATTGTAAGAATTTTTATGAAGTTGTTGAAGTTGCAGTTAGTCAGTGACTGACAGGAATAGATTTCTTTTCTCTCATACTTTCCTCTCTGCTATGCTTATCTGCTACTTTCTCTGTCTCTCCTTCATCCACGCTTTTACATATTTCCTTCCGCCTGTGCTCCAGTATGTTTTGGTCTACAATGGTTTCAGCTTGCACCCAGATGACGTGCTCTTCTGGCAGCTCCCGGAGCAGTTCAAAGGGGATAAGGTAAACACATGGATGGTTTCAGGCCCGCCCACCACTGATCCCCCCCCAGGTTGTCTGATCCACCTTAGACATTACTGAATCACTACCTGAGCCAAAGGTGGGATAGATGGGCAAGCCAAAACATCACTTAATAATCTAAACCAATCAACCTGGTGTAATCACGTCATGTCTAGAGTGCTTATTACTGTGGTGCTGACAGGACAAGTGCTGCCGTAGAGGTTCATATCTGACTTGTTATATATATATATATATATATATATATATATATATATATATATATATATATATATATATATAATATATGTGTATATATATATATATATATATATATATATATATATATATATATAATATATGTGTATATATATATATATATATATATAATATATGTGTATATATATGTATATGTATGTATGTGTATGTGTATGTTCAGCAGGATTTTAAACAAATGTGATTTCACTTGTCCTGTCACTTGTTGCATTTGTGGCTGGTTAGGGCATATTTTTGTTTTGTTTTGTTTGTAATGTATTTTGTTTTATTTGTGTTTTTGTTTTGTTTGTATTTTTTGTTTTGCTTTGTTTTGTATAAATTTTCATTTTATTTTTGATCAACCACATAAACGAAAAAGTGAAAATAAAACCACTATGGAAAGCCATCTGGCAGTTGCTTTTCTTTATTTTATGTAATTTATTTTCTCCTCTTTGAAAAATAAGAAAAAACAGCAGCAGTAGCTTTATTTAATTATCATTTTGGGTTTTGAGCAAGGTTATACTTGCTATACTTTTATATCAGTGTTTTTTGTGATTTAAAAATGAACAGTAATTATGTTTTTGATCCTTATGTAGGTTGGCGCATATGGTGGAAAGCTGAAATATACCATCTCCTATGTGCCAGGACCCCGAGGTTCTCCAATAGAAGATGCTGATGTTCAGATTATTGTGAGTGTGATGGCAGATGTTGTGAGTATGTTATATATAGGTTTTCTTTTAAGGTTTGACCACTATTGTTTGCCACTATTTCTACAGGGTAATGACATCACACTGGTGGCACGCCAACCATGGAGAAGAGGGCATGGAGCCCGAGAGTCACAGGACTTTGAGATTGTTTTCAGAGAGGTGAGAACCCATTCATCCATACCGTCATTAATATTGAAGTAAGACATGTGGTTTAGCATGACATGGGTGATTTCTTGTTTGTAGGAACACTGGCAGCGTCCCGATGGCATGCCGGCAACCCGGGAACACCTGATGATGGTACTCGCAGACCTCGATGACATCTTGATCCGTGCCTCGTATCACACAGAGATGCGCTCATCCAGTATTTCGGGGGTCCGCTTGGATATCGCTGTGCCCGAGTACACTGGCCTGGCCCAGGCTTTGGAGGTGGAGCAGTGCCAGTGTCCTCCTGGTTACCGTGGTCTGTCCTGCCAGGTAGGAACAATGCAGCTTTGCTCTGTGACCAACTGGATGAATCGTAGTAAAGGCTTGATTCCATGCTAGAGTGATGACGATGACAGTATTACTCAATCCAGACATGTGTTCATTGTCTCTGTGTTCTGTAGGACTGCGCTCCTGGATACACTCGCACAGGAGGAGGCTTGTATCTTGGCCACTGTGAGCCATGTGACTGTAATGGCCACTCGGACTCCTGTCACCCAGAGACTGGCGTCTGCACGGTATGAAGCTTTACCAGCAGTTTTTTAACAGAAGTGCGCCCCAGAATGCTTTAAGGCATTAACACAATCCCATTCATAAAAGAGAGTTGCTCTCTCTTAGTCAGTCAATATGAACAGTACAGTATACCAAATATATGTCTGTATAATATTACATTTAAACATTTACATTATATTTACGGTACATTTAGTCATGTAGCATATGTTTTTATCCAAAGCGACTTACAAATGTGTAAGTATATATATACAGTCATGGCCAAAAATATTGGCACCCTTGGTAAATATGATCAAAGAAGGCTGTGAAAATTAATCTACATTGTTAATCCTTTTGATCTTTTATTAAAAAAATTCACAAAAATCTAACCTTTCATTGGATGATAAGAATTTAAAATGATTCGTTTAATAGCCTACTTAGATTTTTTGGGGGATCAACTTGTAACACAGTGTGTCCCAACTAGACGTGACATGACACGATAAAAAGTATCTTTTCCATGTAGTTTTTGTCCTAAGCACCTGCGACACGTGACAATAAGCGACACAGAATTCTATTTTAGAAATGGTTTTTATTTTCTGCGATGTCGCAGCAGGAACAACATACAAAATATGACAAGATATACAAGATATTCTCTGGTAATGATTATGTGCTTTATTCAATGTTGAAAGTGCCTAATGTGAGTTTTAATATTATTTTGCATGAGGTTTACAGCCATAGTGAAAGAACAATAGATATTTTACCTCAGATCTTGAAAATAAATTAAAGCAAACTTACGTTAAAAATGTGAACTCACTGCGAACCAACATCCATAAAGATGGTATAACTCACTCACTCAAAACTTGTTCAGTCCATTCACATTTGAATCATCTATTTTCCGTGTCCACTTTTCTTTACTTCACACTACACTGGACGCGACAAAACATTGCAAATCATTTGAACTTTGTGTCAGCACATCATAAATAGAACGAGTCAGCAGTTTACTGTTGGGGATTTGTCGTGCCGCGCTGCATCCAGTGCAGACAGCATCACTAATTATAATAAGTTCTATTGTATTTTGTTGCATCGCACCTTGCCGCTCACGTCCGATGTAGACACGTTGTAATTTAATGTCGTTTTCTGATGCTGCATTTGAATTTTCATACCATTATTTGAATTTAGCGCGGGCCAAACATTTTTCTCTCCGGCCCGCAGGCTGCCTATTGAGGAACCCTGATATAGAGACACGTCCTCTTCCAGGGAGTTTCGTAACATTTTATGTTGATTGGAAATTCTTAATTATTGCCCTGATGGGAAATGGGAATTTTCACTGCTCTAGCTCTTTTCTTAAAGCCACTTCACTAATTTGTGAAGCTCAATTATCTTTGAAATGGTAATTTTCACTGCTCTAGCTCTTTTCTTAAAGCCACTTACTATATATATATAAAATAAAAAGAAAACAATTACATAGAAAAAGTGAACGCTAGTGTTAGAGGGTCATTTGTTATAGTAAAGAAAACAAGTAGATGGAATAGAAAAAGAATAAAGAACACTAATGTTAGAGGGTCAAGTTTTTTTTTAAATAAAAAGAAAAAAAGTAGATAAAATAGAAATAGAACAGAGTGCTAGTGTTGAAGTGTCAAGTGTAGATAGAAGAGAGAAACAAAATAATATAGTTGCAGTTCATCCAAAATCATCAAAAAATGTATATTATAAATTGAATAAATATTATAAACTAAAACCAAATCAATATATAAATATATATTGCCTTTACCCATGCTTATAAAACTAATCCATACCACATGCGGTATCTTTTTGATCCTTAGAACTGCCAGCACAACACCAAGGGTGAGCTGTGTGAACAGTGTGCTGATGGCTTCTTTGGCGATCCAACTGCTGGAACCCCTGAGGACTGCCAAGCATGTGCCTGCCCCGGCACTGACCCCGACAACCAGTTAGTCTTATCCTATCCCTGTAAACCTTACCTGACCCTGCCAGCTCCTGCTTTCACAATATCTGCCTCACTTGCAGCAAGGTTTTTAATAGACATATTATGTGTAGGTTCTCTCGTACCTGTGAAAGTCTGGGAAACGGAGGCTACCAGTGCACTGCCTGTCAGCCCGGCTACACCGGCCAGTATTGTGACCGGTATTGTCACGCTTCCTGTGCTTTTGCAATGGAATTAAATTAGATGCTATTATTATCACTACAATGTTTAATGTGTTGCTCCTCTTTCTCCATAGCTGTGCGCCTGGATATGTTGGAAATCCACAAGCGAGAATCCCCTGCCGTAGTGGTATCTGTTCAATTACTCTTACTTTTAATGACCCCATGAAATCAAAATTGGAGGCTTGTGATTTTCAGCCGAAGTCATTTTGCTTGGAGGTCTAAGCATCTATTTGCTAGTAAACTCTATGCATGTTTAATAAATGATGCATATGAACAGACACGTACCCACAATACCACTTTGGAAACCGTTAGCAAATAAAAAAAGGTATGCCCCAACTTCCTGTTTCAACTCTTCGGGTGCTTTAATGGGGTCTCTAGACAAAAGGTTGAGGCACATTTACGGGCCTTTGCATTTGTGAAACAGCATTTCTATTAGACAGATTCTAATAGAGTGTGTTTGTCTGTCATCAGTTGCTGCATCTCTAGTGGTGAAGGTGTATCCAGAAAGGGTTCAGGTAGCGCAGGGACTTTCAGTCACTCTCAGGTGCCAGGTGTCTGGATATCCACCACACTATTTCCAGTGGTCCCGTGAGGATGGACGCCCAATCTCCAGCACAGCAGAGAGACGCAGACAAGGTACTGCCCACATTCCTACAAGCAGGTTCAGATGACTAGTACAGGATCTCTCAAGACATCACAGATGAATCCCCTGAAGAAATCATGCACCAAAAATAGAATTAAATACTTCATATTGCATATCTACTTTGTGGTGAAGTAAGTATCATAATTGCAACCAAGCCCAAAATACAATAAAAACTGAAATATTTTTACAAGTTAAAATAACTACTTCTATTTGAATCTGTTTTAAAATGTAATTTGTTTCTGTGATGGCAATTTTGAGTTTTCAGCAGCCTTCATGATCATTCAGAAATTATTCTAATATGATTGGCTGCTCAAGAAATACATTTATTATTATCAATGCTGAAAAACTTTTTGATAGCTTTTTGCAGGTATCTTTGATGAAAGTTCAAAAGACAAAATTCAGAACATTTTGTAGCATATATAACAGCACAAGTGATAGTATGTGAGTTCATAAGCATGGGAAACCGTTTCTTACCACATCGCAGGAGAGGAGCTGCATTTTCCCAGTGTGCAGCCCAGTGATGCTGGCATCTACATCTGCACCTGCCGAGACCAGCGCAGCTCCAATAGAAGCAAAGCAGAAATTGTTGTTACAAGTAAGGTGTTTTTTTTTTTTTTAATTACCATAAAAAAACACAATATGCACATTATTCTAGTCTTTCACTTTACACTGATTACATGTATGACAGCAAAGCATTTTTTAAATGAGCTTTTAAAGGTTGTTTTTGTTTTACCCTCAACCTGAACATATTTGTGAATTTGGATAAGTGTTCAAGTATGTGTACATTTGATGAACCAAGCATGGATTTGATGATATTGAGTCATTTAGTGTTCCCAAACTTAATTTTTTTTTTTAAATTATATTTGTAATATTTATATTTTAGATTAGAATATTATATAATTAAAATTTATTTGTTTATTAATTTAGCTTTTTTTGGGACACACTGGTCAAGGTACAAAAACATTTTTCTTTCTTAATTGACATACCACTTTTCCCTCACCAGCCTTACCATCCAAACCTATTGAAGTCTTTATCGAGGAGCCCAAACTACAGAGTGTGGTGGTGGGATCTACAGTGAGCTTCATCTGCACAGCCAAAAGCAAGGTATGAATGTCATCTGCACACATCTATCACAGACATAATCTTAGCATCCCTGACTTCCAAACAGATGGGACAGAGAGAGAGAGAGAGAGAGAGAGAGAGCAGGATTTGGCTGTGAATATGAATGTCTGTAAGTGAATATATTTGAGGACATGTGCTTCTCTCGTAGCTGCCAGCGTACACCCTGGTTTGGACCCGCAAAGGCAACGGCAAGCTGCCTAACCGGGCCATGGATTTCAATGGAATCCTGACCATTCATAACGCGCAGCCTGAGGACGCAGGCATCTATGTTTGCACGGGGTCCAATATGCTTGGCATGGACGAGGGCACAGCCAGACTCTATGTCACAGGTTTGTGATTGGCACCACATCCTCTAAACCTCCCTGCCTTTTAGTTTTCTGTCTTTCTCAAGTTGCATGTCTCTTTCCTTTTCTTCCTTGCCCCATTTTTTTGTGCAAAATTCTGCTTTGTCTTATGGACAACGGCATGGCTAACTCTTCGTTTTGTTTAAATTATCGCATTAATCAAAAAAACTGCTTTTTGATTACTTCCTGAGTTTGTTTTTTTCCCACTTGCACAAACTTAAAAGGCTTCTCGTGTTGCCAGTGTAAAATCTTTACGCCAGACAAATTGATACAGCTTGTGAATGAAAAGCAAAACTTTGTGCTCAATAACTAAATCTCAGAAAATGATTTTTCAATCAAATCTAATCCAGCACCTGAAATATATATCTTTTTACTTAATACAAATTCATGATTTTTTTTCTCATGCTCACAAAGGGTGTTGCGAGCTACAATCCTAAGCAAAAAGCTGATTTTGGGTCATGAATATTAGAAACTTAAAATTAAGGGCTTCTCATAAATTCCCATGATGCTCATTTTGTTATGTGAATCACACATCAAAGCAGGCGTACAAATCAGACTCCCATGAAGACTGACGGCAATTTAATCACATTAAACATTTGGTATAAATGTTTTCTCAATAGCAGTTGGTTTTTGGTTCAGAATATTATGCAATTGCACAATGAAACATGAGCACAACAAATTTTGTGCAAATTGTTCATAAGATCCATTTTTATGCAAATTGTTGTAATACATTTTCGATTTACACAGAAATTGTAATTTGTACACTAACATTGAGCAAAAAAATGTGTAAAATATTTTACACAAATGATCACATTAAATTGAATATGTAAAATTTACATAAAATGGATTCATGTGTAATTTGCAGAGACATTTGTTTTGCTTGTGTTTAATGAATAAGGGCTAGTCATTTTACTAACCTTCAGTCTAATGTGCATTACATTCATGCATAGTGTTCTTAGTAGCGGTCCGTGAAATCAGCGGCTGGTGTAATTGGGTGTTGTCATGGTGGTGGTTCTGTGTCAGTCTTCTTACTAGTGGGGGATTTGTGTCTTAATTTCTGGGGCATGTTTACTGTCATTTCCCTCCTGAGGTGGTCTTTTGGGGATAGGTGGTTTATAAGGTAGGGAGGTGTCATAAATACTGGGACTCGTCAGCCAAAAGGACTGCAGGCACAATCCCGTTCCTGACTCCAAGATGTGATTCCACCTCCGTTTTGTCATGGAAATGTTCTTCAATTTTGTATTTGAAAATGGTGCTATTAATAGTGCAGTAGTTTGAATGTTGACTTTTTCCATGAGTGTCATATTTTCCATTTCAAATTGTTTCTATTTCTTCTCTCTTTTTGGTCATCTAAATGGATTGGAAACTGCCAGTGGTTTAGGCAGTGAGATTTTTTTTATGATATATATATTATTTTTCAGCATTTCAAATGCAACCGTTTCTTTATAGGTTTTGTAAACTCAATTATATTTAGTAGTAATCAGAGACATAGATAATGCCTTTCAAATGTTGCCAACAGAGATGTGTACTGTAGTTATTGCTTAGAACTTAATTCCATATTTATTTTGACTGGTTTGACAAACTACTGTAAAAAATAGCTTTGGTTTACATTTGCAAACACAGTGAGTACTGTAAGAGAAATTACGTTTATGTTGACTTTAAGGTTTCATGTGTATGTTATAACAGCTTTCAAAAAAATTTCATGTATTTGTGTTTTTGCATTGTTTTTGTTCTTTTTCATTACGTATGTTTTACACTAGAATGGTGCTTTATAACTTTTTCTTTTTTGATTTTCTTTTTAATCAAGCATGTTAGGTATATTCAGTTATTTTAGTAATTAAAGCAATATTTAATTTTGTACATTTTGAAATGGTGCTGTATCTTGAGAAAAGATAATTTGTTTTTACATTATGATTCCATTGTATTTGATTTGTCTAAACTGTGAAATGTATGTACAAATTATTCTTTAAATGGTGACCGTATTAAAATAACAGGTAAAACACTTTTGCTCTGTGGAATGAAACTGAAATCCTAAGATAGACTTTTCTCAATCACAAGCTGTATTCAAAGAAAATACAATATGAATGTTTATACCGAGGTAAAGCTTTTACATGTGTTGTGTTTTGATACTAACCTGCATGCTTTGATTTCATCTGAGTGCTGTTTCCTCCACCCCTCTTTTAATTACACAGACAGTGTGCTTACCTTACACTCATTTTAAAACGTCTTCTAAATGTGCATTGATTTTTCAGTAGGAAATCTCAATGCCCCCTATTGCTTGCCATTTTACAGCATCTATTCTTCATGAACTTTTCCACCATTGACTACAATCTAACATGACAAGTGCTGTAAATCAATGATACTGGAGCATAATTGTGTAATTGGGAATAACTTCATTTGCCTTACTAAAAAGCCAATGAGAAGCTTCCTTGTACAAATAAGCTTTATGTGCTATATATCTCAGTCAAAAGTCCAGATATAAAAGGTAAAAAGAAATCATGTGTTTCGCATCATATTTGAGACTTTTTTTTTTTTTTTTAGTTTTGAAACGTGATTTAAAATTTGACATGGACTGATGTAATTAGGATATGAATGATATAAACCTCATTTATAATTTGCTTTGATTTATAATATATAATGCGATATAAGATATAAACTCGCATTTTGAGATGTTTGTAAAGCTACCTGTTAAAACATGATTTACTTTCATTGAAATATAAAATGTAAGCTTGCCTAAACTTATCTGGAGATAATTTAGTCCCCACCTATTAAAGTATAATTTCACAGCAGCATTGCAACAAAAGAAATGCAAATGTTGCACACTCGATCTGGAGCTCAAAAGTCATGAAGTCTCTAGGTTGAGTGGCATATGCTTTAAATCACATTGAAATACTTGGAGGCACCAGTGCGCCACTCTCACAGAACCTTCTGGAGACTCTCTTGACAGTATCTGCCTGTCCATCATTCACAGAGGCTTCTCAGTCACAGATGTTTTACACAGCCTATGAGATGTTTGAAGGACATAGAAAGCGTAAGTCCACATGGTTCTCTCCCTCCAGGACTGGAAGGACCTGTTCCTTTCACGCATGCAACATTCACACCCTGCATGCTTTTACCATCTCAAGTAGTGCCAAGGTACAACTAAACTACGAGCATGGTGGAAAAATTACAAAAATAGCTTAATGACCACCAGAGTGTTATACATATTTATTCATTTAATGTTAATCCTGTTTATGACCACATTTTGCTCACATACTGTACATAAGTTTTTGAGTTGTACGCAGAAGCATTACTTGATATGGCTAAGATTTCAAAACTCATATGGGTCCATTGAAACAGTGAAGCTGCATGCATACACATTTGGGGACTTCTCTCTGTTGCTAAAGTGTCTTGTATGATTCTTATTTTATCAGTAATTTGTCTATAACCGATTATTTGGTGCTCAACACCAGTTCTGTATCAGATTGGTAAGGTTAATTCTTTTTGCATGTTGTTCTTCAAGGTGCGTGCTGTTATATGTGACCAAAACAACAAAAATTACACTTGCTACCTAACAGAGAGGGGTCCCCCACACATTTCATCAGCCCAGTATCATGCTTTTGATATGCAAGACTATGTTGAGGTATATCAGATATCAAATAACATTCATTATTCTTCAAAGATCATACTGTGCCTCATGTATAATGGTCATCGCTCATGTGTACATGTCCAGCACACTGAACTAAGCTCTCTCAAATTTTATAGACGCTATTTAAAAGATGGTTTCACTTTAGTATGAATTTACTTGATTTATGGTGATCGATGGATGGGTAGATTAATAGATGGTTAGGTAGACAGGATATATGAGCAAGTGGGTAAGTAGACAGATTGGTAGAGAAATGGTAGATGGGTAAGTGGTTAGATAGATGATAGAGTAGGTGAATAGATAAATGCATTTATGGGTTTATGTATAGACAGAATTTGGGAGGGTAAATAGATAAGTTGATGAATAGGTGACTAAGGGTGTGGATAGTTTAGGGGTGCACAGATAGGTGGGTGGATAGATAGTCTGATTAATAAGTAGATTGATAGGGTTGGATAGATGAATTGAAAAATAGATGTGTAGATAGAGAGAAGTGGGTAAATAGATGAGTAGATGGTTGGGTGGGTAGAAGGATGGATGAGTTGAAAAATAGATGGTTGGGTGGACAGTTATATAGTTGGGTCAGTAGATGTGTAGACATACGTGGGTAGACAAATGGTTGGGTGGACTGATAGATATGGAGACAGATACAGTAGGTGATTATATAGATGGATGAATGAGGTGAAAGATTGGTGGGTAGACAGCTAGATGTTTGGGTAGATAGATATGGAGATGTATAGATAGGTTGGGTAGATAGACATGAGTAGACATACGATTGGGTAATTAAATAGATCGATAAGGTGGTGTGGGTAGATGGATGGTATATACAGAGATGGGTGGGTAGATGAAAAATGAGTAGACTGCTAGGATTGGTTAGATGAGTTGAAAAAGGGGTGAGTAGACAGTTATGTGGTTGGGTTGATAGATGTGTAGACAGCTAGATGGTTGGATGAATGGATGGCTATGTAGACGATAGATGGGTGGTTATATACAGTACAGTAGATTATATAGACAGAGATGGGTGGGTAGATGGATGAGTTGAAAATAGCTGGGTGGGTAGATGTTGAGATGTATAGACAAATATGTGGTTAAATGGAGAAGATTGGGTAAACAGATGGTTGGGTGGATGGAAAAGTTGAAAATAGATTGGTGGGTAGACAAATGAATGGTTGAGCAGGTAGTAGACAGTGATGGGTGGGTAGATGGATAAATGAGTAGATGGGTAGGATTGGGTAGACAGTTATATAGTTCAGATCGATAGATGTGTAGACAGCTGGATGGTTGGGTGAATGAATAGATGCATAGATAGATTTGATGGTTATATAGTTAGAGGTGTCTGGGTAGACAGATGAGTTAGAAAAAAGATAGGTGGGTAGACAGATGGTTTGGTGAAAATACAAAAGGTTGGGTAGATAGACATGAGTAGATGGAGAAGATTGGGTAAACAGATAGTTGGGTAGATAGCTGGGTAGACAAATGAATAGCTGAGCAGGTAGATGATGTAGATAGGTGGGTATATAGATGAGTGGACGAATAAAGGGGTGAGTAAACGGCTATATGTTTGGGTGTATAAACAGAGAGATAGAGGTGTAGACAGCTAGATGGTTGGGTGGATGGATAGATGTGTAGACAGTTATATGGGTGGATAGATAGATCTCAAAACGCATGCACAAAAAAGTACTTTTGTGAGTTATGGACCAAAATAAGAACTCTGTCCGTAAGCCCATCATGGAAAAAGTAACGCTTAAATGCCAAGGCAGCTAAATGAGCACTGTTCAGTCACTGAGAAGCAGACCGGAGCTTAACACAGAGCTTACACAGACCAGTAGTCCACCCCAGTTGGTGAAAGAAAGCTTTCTTTTGCTCTGCTGCCCTGGAATCCCTATAGATCGAGGGCTCGGCGTCCAGCCGAGTTGGCACAGACAGCAGTGAGGGCCTTGCCCTGCCAAGCCCCATCTGCCACTTCTCATCTCCTCAAGCTGGCTGCCAAGAGACATGATTTGACCATCATTTCTGGCAGCCAGACACACACTGCATATGCTGTCACACCACTATCACTTCATAAACACTCTCACAAACAGACCTTTCCTAAATGTAGAGCTGTTTTCAGAGTTTTCCGTCCATTTGCCTTTTTGTATTTGTAGTGCTTATGATAGAGACCACACAGCAAGATAAATGTGAAAAAACATGATCAATTAATTAGCATGACATTTAGACCATGAATGAGAAATTAATTTCAATGAAAATGTTCTTGACCCCTTCCGTCACTGAGAGAGAGGGTAAGGTCTGTTCTGAATAGGCATTATCTGTAATGACTGGTACTTCAGTTTGAAGTGCTCTACTCCTGTCTGTGATTAACTGGTTTCTGCCTCACTGTAGCTACTGAAGGGGCCCAGCCGGTGGCCACAGTAAATCCACCTGTGCTGACAGTCCAACAGGGCCAGCGGGCAGAGTTCCGCTGCACAGTGACCGGCAACCCCGCCCCTGCTGTGGAATGGATAGGTGAGCCAATCTACGTTTGAGAATGTAAATTCATATGTTCATGTGTGGTTACTATGATTATGCCAAGTAGGACTTGGTTCTATGACGTGTGATCTTATGTTGGCCCTAGAGCAACATTCCTGCAAAAGAAGACCCTTGTTTCCTAGTGGAAAATAAATAGCATGAAATAAATGTATTTCAAATACATTTCAGTATAAGTATACACAAATACATTTACATATTAATGTACTTTATAAAAATACCCTGCAATTGTACTTTTGGTATACTAAACTGGTATACTTAAATTGGAACAACTAATTTTGTATTATATATATCACAGAAGTAGTGCTGAAGTCCAACTAAAGATATACTGAAGTTTGCTAAAGCGGAAATATTGCAAGTATACTTTATGTACACTTTAAATATCTTGTATTTAAAGAGCGATATTATTCAAAGATCATACAATCCTCATCAATAGTGACATTAAAACACATTTTAGGCTTAATATTAAGAAATGTGCATTGTGTGCAAATAGTACTCCAAATAAAGTTTAATTATAATTTTTAAATCAGTAAGTCTTGAGTGATATATCGGTAAACATGTTAATAGATTTGAACTATACATAGTATGAAATAAATGTATTTTAAATATATTACTTTTTTACTAGGAATCAGCATACTTATGGAAACAATATACTTTAAAAGAATATACTGAGTATACAGAGTATACACTATATGAGAGTATACAGTGTTTTCAGACACTTAGTTGCAGTTAAATGAAAATGTTTATAGTGTAATATTTATATTAAATGCAATTTGATTAACTTTTTTGACCCACTTACTGTAAATAGGACTTAAATATATCTTTATGTGTAATTTCATAATTCCATTGAAGTATGGTTAAAGTGTGTTAAGTTGCTGTGAAAGTGCAATTTGGTACATTTAAAATATATGAACTTTTTATTTAATATTGAATAACACTTGACAGTTAAAATTATAAATTAAATACTGTACATGTGCTTTATTTTGTTAGTCAACACAACGGAATAAGTGTACTACTTTAAACCACAACAAAAGATTCTTAAAATGTAATTATATAAGATGTACTTTAAGATAAAATCTTTAATTTGACTTTATTAAAAAGTGCCCTTTTAAAATCGTACTTAAGTGTGTTAAGAAACAAGAAAGTGTACTTTAAATGCACTTAAGTGACCTTTTATTTGATATACCTGCGTTTTTTTTAAAGTATACTTTTAAGATTTGAAGTACACTACAGGAGCTCACTGAATACAATCAAGCACACTTCTTTTTCACAAGGATGCCAGAAAAACTGAGATGAAGCCTAACCCTTTTTCGTTTCCTTTGCCCAATCCTCAAAATCTGATTGGTAGATAAGAATGTTATTGCTGGACCAACAAGGGTGTGGATTGAAGAATATGTCCTACCTTGAAATCATGGAAAGCATTGTTTGTTGATGAAGATATTGAGTTTTCAATACTAACTCCTAACTCCTAAACTCCTTCTAACTCCTGGAATTCTCTTATGATATGGTGTTTGTCAGGAGGTCCTGGGAAACGAATCAGTTCAAAAGCTGTCATTCGTAACGGGCTGCTGACCATCCAATCTGTGGATCGCTCGGATGAGGGCGAGTACATCTGCAAGGCTCTGAACACACATGGCGAGCACACAGCCCGAGGAGTTCTTCACGTTCAAAGTACATGTCCGAGAATGCTTCAAGATTTACAGTGTAACAAGCTCATGAAGCTGACAAGTGAGTTCTCCTTTAATTTATAATTGATGTTTCAGGTACAAGTCAACCTCACGGTCTACCCAACGTACAAGTGAGCCCTCCGCGGGTGGAAATTCACGAGGGTGAGACTTTACGGTTGTACTGCAGGGCCGTTGGCAGTCCCACTCCTGCCCTCACATGGAAGAAGAGAGGTGGTTCACTGCCGCCACAGGTGAGAAACCAGTTTCTCCTTTTGTCATTCCTCCTGTTACTCAATCAGGGTTGTGCCATTGGTCATATTTTGCCTTGTTTTTGCCTCCTTTGAGTTTTTCTTTCTGTTTCATCCCGTGTCTTGGTGTTTGTTCAGGCAATTCCTTCTCACGGTTTCCATCAGTTTAAAAGCAACAGTCTCGATGTGTTACAGAGACGTATTGAGGAGCTACAGGTCTGTCCATCTGTCTGATGTCTGTCTCACGCGTCCCATCCCACCTGTCTCGCTTCTCTCACCCTCACCAAAATCTATGTGAACTAAATGCATGATTCATTTAATCATTCACGTGACATCCATTAGATTTTTAGCCAAATAAAGCATTGTAGATTATTTATGGGAGTACAAACAATATTTAGTTTGCTTGTTTCAAGTCTGCACTGGTAAACAGGTGTGATGGTTTTAGTTATCAAAGAGTATGTACAGTGTGGTGCAAAATTCTAGATTGTTCACCCAAAAAATGTAAATTTTCTGAGAATTTACTCACCCTCAAGACTTGTGAGATGTAGATGAGTTTGTTTCTTTATCGGAACAGATTTGGAGAAATATAGCATTACATTACCTGTTCACCAATGGATCCTCTGCAGTGAATGGGTGCCGTCACAATGAGAATCCAAACAGTTGATAAAAACTTTACAATAATCCACAAGTAGTATAAGTAATCCACAAGTTGCATGACTAATAAATCCATCAAGACATTTTTGACTTGAAACCATTGCTCCCACCTGAAACCTCTATCCCCATAATGTTGCTTTCCCCAGTGAGAAGTTGTCTTGTCTGAATCAGGAGTGAAATATGCACAGATCAAGCACCGATTACAAGCGAAAACAGTTCTAATATTTTGACAAACATGTCAGTGGATCTTTTTAACTAAAGGAAGCATTATTATGGGTTATAGACACATATTTTGGCTAGAACCAACGATTTAATGTCGACACCCATTCACTGCAGAGAATCCATTAGTGAGCAAGTGATGCAATGCTAAATTTGAACAAATCTGTTCACATGCAAAAACAAACTCATCCATGTCTTGGATGGCCTACAGGTGAGTAAATTTTCAGCAAATTTTCATTTTTGGGTAAACTATTTCTTTAAAGCAATTTTACAATTGAACTTCGGACTCAAATTGTTATGCTGATATAAATGTATTTAAATTAGAAAAATGGCAAAATAGAAAGCCAAACAGAAGTAGTGGACCCATTTCTTTTGAAACCCACTGTACATGTTTTTGCACTGTTAGATTTGGGTTATTCGAGATATGAGACATGGACGACCCGTCCCATGCCGCTGGAGGGCTTTGGTGTCTTGCGTACCTTGTGTTTTTGTGGACTGGTTTGTTCTGCCTGAGAGCATCGCTGCATTGTGTCAGCTTTTCCCAGGGTGAGCTCTGGTCTGCCGTGCGGCCATGCAGAAATTCTGTGTGCTCTAGCAAACGGGCCGCTTTGAAAATTTGTGAATGGTTTCAGACACTCATTCAACCAAGCCTGCCCCATCCCGGCTCTACTGCCGCCACGCTTCACTAGATCATAGTTAAGCAGCTTTACTCCTGGATAAAAAATATCACCCCTCCCTTCGGAATACAGTCGTGTTTTCTTTTGCAGCGAGTACACTACAGATGTAACTTACAGTTTTAGAGAGTCTTTGCGTATGTGTTGAAAAATTGACAACATAATTGTGCTAATCACACTCATGAATCTGCATCATCTTATAAAACTAAGAAATTCTAAATATGTTTACATTTGAAGGTTGATTTACAGGCCTGGATGTCTCTAGATGTAGGATTTAGATGTTTTGTTGTACAGCCACTAGCTGCTTTAACTGTCCACTGTCACTATCTGTCTCGTCGTGTGAAATAATCACTGTCACCAATGCCATTAATCAATTACAGGTAATTGCAGGTTAATCATCTGCTAATATAGACCTGTAGCACCATAAATGTAACACCAATGATTAATAACAATCTGTTATGAGGCATAAAAAATTACACTGTGTCTAAACCAGATACAACACGAAAAGTCTTAAGTCTAAAAGTGTAGCTGGGTGCAATAAGCCACCGCAAGCATTGCCTTTACATTTTGAGAGGCATTTGGATTGTGTCTGCCTGGATACAAGTAGCGCTCCTCATGTATATTAATCATCAAACAAGGAGGAGGATATTCCAAATGGGATAAATCTGCCCCAGAGGGCACTTTGGAGTGAAAACCATATTGAAGGGTTTTCAAATGTTATTGTTCAAAACTGGCCACTTCAAAGGGCCCTTCGGAATGAAGAATTTCAAAGGGTACAACTAATGGAGGCTTCACTCCTGTTATGCTTTGTCTAGGCTGAATTTGTTAAACCTAATTGGTTAGGCAAGATGACACAAAAGTGAGATCAGAAGTGCAATAGTAAAGTATTTTCTGTGAATTTCTTCGACTTCTGATTTATTGTCCACTATAGGTAAATGACTAGGACAATAATAAAGTCAAGTATATAGTAGATATAACAATTTCCGTTAAAAAAACCCCCAAATATGCTACATTTTTGCTGAAGTCATGAAAATATGAGGTATGTGTTTTGCAGTCTTTGCAGTCAGTGCATTGCAGGTGCGAGAAAGTGAGAGAATAGTTCTGATTGGCTGTGTTTACGAACGATTTCATTGCGTCACATCATACTAGTCTTGGTTAGGACACAGTGATAGCCTCATAACAAAAATCACTTCATAAATGACTAAAATTCTAAACCGTTTTTACATAATTTATTTGCAGGTATTACTGTATATTAATGTATTTTTTTTAAATGTTTTGTTTAATGTAAGTTTTGTCAAGGTAAGTATTGAGTGTTAAATTGCCTTCAATTATTAATGCTGTTATGCTTATTCTGTTCCTATTGACCAAACTCACTTGATGTTCACAAAAAATCATGCCTTTTTACCATTTACATTATTTCAAAGCAGATTTACAGAAAATTATCGCAGCAATAATGTCTTAGATTCCATATAAAATAACTAAAAATGTACCTCAAATTTCCATACATCCATATTTTCCTCAGGCCCGCATGGAGCGCACTGACATCGGCACTCTCCTCGTACCCAATATCAGGTCGTCTGATGCAGGCACATATCTCTGTGTTGGAACCAACACTGTTGGTTCCTCAGAAGCTCAAATTGAGGTCTTTGTCAAAAGAGGTGAGGCAAGTCCATTCATTTTAGACTAGTATTTTTAGGATATAATAGTAATATTGTTCTGTCACTGTGATCAGGAGAAATCATCCCCTCTGGAGTCACCATCCAGCCCTCTATTGCTTCTGTAATGGTGGGAGAGACTCTAGATCTCAATTGCATCGTCCCAGGAACCTCTACAGCATCTGTCAATTGGAGCAGGGCAGGCGGCCTGCTGTCATCCAATCATGAGGTTTTATCTCAGTCCACTATGAAGTGTATTTGATTTACGTGAAGTATGTAGGACAGATCTTTGAGCCGAGTGTTAAATATATAAACCATATGTGTGCTTGCATGTGCATTTGACTCAAGGTTTTGGGAACTCAGCTGCGGATCCTGCAGGCCTCGGCAGATGACACTGGTGAATATATCTGTCAGGTGGAGGACGGCACATTGCCCCGTCGGGCTTCTGTGTCTGTGTCTGTGATATCCAGCTCCTCCCGTAAGTCCCCTAGATTGATGAGAAACAGGAAAGTATCAATGACCATCACGTTCACCTTGCAGATCATTAACCTAACATGCTATTATGTAGGCAGAGGCTGTTTCATAATGTTGTCAAATGTCATCTATCTTCATATTTTGGTTTTTCATGACTTATTTTCCAAGCCCTTCATTTCTTGCTGTGTCCCAAGAATTCATTTGATGATATTTCATATTTGATGATTTTTTTTTTCTCCATAATGGTGTCCATTTTATATCAGATACTTAACTGAATCACTGAAATGTTAAATCATACAGCTCTCTTCTGTTGTTTTTGGGAGTGTTTTCTTCACATTCTATGTCTTTAGGGCATTTTTTCTTTCATCTTAAACCCTATTGGGACAGTTATTGTTTCTCATGGGGATGTCATATATTTACATTTGCAACATTTGACACAACCTAGCAAAACTAAAGATGGTATAAGGGGGGCATTAGGAGTTTTTGGAAACGAATTCAGAAAGCGTTATTAGTGGTATTCCATTTGGTGAACACCATTTTTGCTTCATTTTTTTTTTTTAAACATTAATGTCTGGAAAAATACATTTGCATGGATTCTCAGTGTTAAACTCAATCATACAATCTGATGATGATTTATATACAGTGGAACAAGTTTTATGATGTTACGAACCCAGAAATGTAATTCTCATGTGGTCAACAACATTTATTTAAGTCTTATTTAATAATATAAAATTTACATGGAATGGTTTGCATTTTATCTCTCCAAATAATGAATGTAATTTTAAAAATGTGCAGAAATAAGTTAATTCACGTAAGATAACATTTGACCTGGCTACTCGCTCGTCCTACAATCCCCAGTTTATATGTATTATATGTTTTAATGTATTATATACTTTTAAAAATATCACCACACAACCTTAAGGTTTGTCAAAAAAAAAAACAGTTGGTAATTTGGCTGAGGGTGGTGGGAGAAAAACAAATACTGGATTCAGAATGCAATAAGATCACAGACTAGCTCCTGGAAATGTTAAAATATCCTTCTATGATCATGAGAAAAAATTAATGAAAAGGGCTAAAAAAGACTAAAAATGACTCAGATAGCAAATACAGAATTAAAATGACAAGAAAAATTCACTACTTTTTCTAGAGAAGCACTAAACCCATAACTAGATCAAAAATTTGAAGACTGCACTACATAGGCAGATTTGTCCTCCACATTTTAAATGTGTGGAATATTTTTGCCACTTTCAATGGCATTTTTAGCCTAAGTCTTGTATAATGTGTTTGCTCGACATGTGCCCTCTGTATTTGGTGGACTGATTGTGGAGTAGGTCTCCAGAGCCCCATTATCTCCATTGAGCCACACAGCGCAGCAGTGAAGCAGGGTGAGTCAGCGAGCTTCAGGTGCAGGGTCCACGGCGGAGCCGAGCCAGTGCGCTTAGAGTGGAAACCCACCAACAACCTACCTCTGCCAGGTACACTGCTGCAATTCACTTTCATGTCAGTCATCAATTAATATGATGCCTGAATAGAAATGATTTTGCTTCTTTTCATTTGTTCTGTAGATAACGTAAAGATTGGTGCTGACAATTCACTTATGACTATTACCAATGCCCAAGCCAAAAACCAGGGCACCTATCGCTGTGTGGCCAGCAACCTGTTCGGAATGACCCACAGCATAGCTTCACTCATTGTGAGAGGTAAACCAGTTCAGATATTCCACTTGGTGCACACCATTTTTGGTTTCAGTTTTTCTGAACATTTATGTTCAGATACTTTTGTTGCTCCATCTTAGAAGCCTATTCTTATATTTTTGTTTGATTTCATTCTTAGAATCTCCTAAGGCTGTAGTGACCCCTGCAGGACCGATGCGAATCAGGGTCGGTGATCCCATCAATCTCGAATGCCAGGCTGCTGGAGAGCCAAGACCCTCTGTCAGATGGCACAGACTAGACAACAACCGCAAGACGATGCTGAGCAGCCCCGTGCCTGCCGATTCCAGTGCTATCATGCAGGTTATGGGCCGTTTGAAGTCGAGCCGTTGTTGATTTCACAGTCGTTTGCCTCTATATGTTAATCAAAGTGTATTTCATTCTATTTTCAGATCTTAGTTGCACGGCCGGAAGACAGTGGCACATACGTGTGCACTGCACAGAACAACCAGGGCACAACTGAAACTCGAATAGAGGTGTTTGTTGAAGGAGGGCCTCAGGTGCCCACTGCTCCCCGTGCCAGCGTACGTGAGCCAATGATAGTCGTGGTAGAGAGTTCAACTGCAACACTTCATTGCGACGCCCATGGTAGGTGCAACAGTAATCAGCGGTTGACAGTTATGACTGTTAAAACACAATAGGTGAAAATGCTAGCAGAAAATATGTGCCTTAAAGCTTTTGTATCTTACCTAAAGGATTCCCAAAGCCCACCATCACGTGGTCTAAAGAACGGTCTTCTCTGCCTTGGAGACACAAGATTGTTGACAACAGCTTGGTCTTACCTAATGTGGGCCGTCAGGACTCTGGTCAATATGTCTGCAACGCCACCAACCACATGGGCACCAGTGAAGTCACCATCATGCTGGAAGTAGACAGTGAGTCTAAGATGATTATTTTTAATCCTTGTCTATCTGATGCATGTTCATTTTACACTTCAAAAATAGTTTTCTTAATTATATTTTACTTTGTTTTTCAGAAAAAAATGTCCCCCAAATCAAATAAATGTACTTGAAGCAAAATTGTTTATAACATTATGACTTTAGAAAATATATTTTAAAATACATTTATCATACATCCTTTTTGAACAATCATGTCTGATATCTAGATATTTATTACAAAATTATTATACACGCATACATTACAAAAAAAGAGATTTTTATAATCAGTATTTTTAGTATGTTTATTTTCATTTTATTTTTTATTCAGTATTTTTGTTTGCCAGAAAACAAATCTAAATATCCTTAAAACATATTAAATGTTCAGAATGTCATAAGACATTCATATGTTTTCATAAGATATTAATACATTTTAGATCAAAATATTTTTTGTCTGAATTCCTCCAAGAAGTGTGAAGCATATTTTCCTGTTGTTGTAGAGCTCTCTAACATGAGCCAGTGGTAATTATCCAACATCCTCTAACTGACATTTCTTTGGTTGGAGCAGCCCCACCCTATGCCACTTCCTTGCCCGATGACGTGTCTGTGCGAGTGGGTGAAGTAATCCGACTGCAGTGCCTGGCCCATGGCACTCCACCCCTACGTTTTGAGTGGACTAAGGTCAATGGCAGCTTGCCTCCTACTGCTCAGCAGCAAGGAGGAGACCTCCAGATCAACCTGGCCAAGGAGAGCGATGCTGGGACATACAAGTGTGTTTCCAGCAACAAGGTTGGCAAGAGTGAAGTGCTGGCCAGAGTCTCTGTTCGATGTGAGTACTGACAATTCAGTTTCATGCATGAATCATGCATTCCTTCAAACTCACAAAGTGATCATCAGATGAATTCTAACTAGCATTAAGCTTGACCTCTGACCTCTGTGTCCTGCAGCACCCCTGTCAGTGAAAGTGTCCCCACAGGTGGAAGTGAAGGCTCTGGGCAGCGCTGTGGAGTTTACCTGTGCTGCTAAAGGAGGGTCTCACGTTGAGATTGAATGGCTGAAGGAGGGGGGAGTTCTTCCACCAAATCATCACATTAAAGACGGAGTGCTCAGGTGAGCCTCATCGAATATCAACACTGACAATCAATCAATCATTTATAAAGCGCCTTAAAAAACATGAAGGTATAAATAAATAATAAATATCAGAATTAAGCAAAATTGATCAGATTTAAAAACACCAGAGTGAGTAACAAGGTTCCAGATCTATACAATTCAGAAGGGGTTGACTAATCTGCCACCAAATGTTGGTTTGTGCTGCACTATTGTTCAAAATATTTTTAATGTTTTTGAAAGAAGTCTCTTATGCTCACCCAGGCTGTATTTAGCCTAATAGAATTTTGTTTGTAGCAATTAAAAATTCTTTACCGTTACTTTTCAATCAATTAATATGTCCTTGCTAAATTAAAAGTATTAAATTTTATTAAAAAACTCTAGTGTATTTTCCCCATAACTTGAATAAAAATATTTTTCTTCCACAAACTTACAGTAATGGAATTTATTTGAATGGTCAAGATTGCTGATAACACTACAAATTGTGTAAAAAGTGAGAAAATAATGCAAATTTTAAGGAATATAAATTTTTTTATATTTATTATTTTTGCAGTGTCAGTTTTTTAACAGGGTAGTGCACAACATCACTAATTATTAAAGTCAATAATTAAAAATATTTTAATACAGTAAATTGTTTATAAATGATCAGTTCAGCTGATTATAACAAAATTGTATGCAGTTTTGATGTATTTATTTGTTTCCCTTACTTTGTTCATTTTGTTAAATAATATTTTCTTTGAGATATGTAGTATTTTTTGCAATAAAATACCCTAATGTTTTGAATTATGTTGTGTCCTGTATTTATAATATTTGTGCAGAATTGAGAACCTTGAGCAAAGCAATGAGGGAATCTATACCTGCAGAGCTACAAGTCTGTTTGGACAGGCTCAGGACAGTGGCAAACTCACCATTCAAGGTCCGTTATGATATCCAATATGTTTCCAAATCTTGGGTTACTAAACTTTAAAACCAATGTCTTTGTGCTCTTTGTCTTCACAGCTCTACCCAAAGTGATGATCAACGTGCGCACATCAGTACAGACGGTGATGGTGGGCAACTCAGTGGAGTTTGAGTGCCACGCAATCGGTGACCCTGAGCCCGTGGTGCGCTGGAGTAAAGTGGGAGGCTCTCTTCCCAGTCATGTGAAAATAAGCGGGAACCTCCTGAGGATTGATCACGTGGTCGAATCTGATTCAGGACAGTACCGCTGCACAGCCACTAATAATGTTGGCTCGGAGTATAACCAGGTGGTCCTTAATATCCAGTGTGAGTACATGATTATATCCAGGATGTTTATGATGCTTCTTTTGCCATTGGTTTTTATTTGTATTATGTGATACCATAAAAATGTCAAGCTGAATCCTGAATCCAAAGCACTTTGTAGCCTTGCCTCAGATTTCTGCACAGCCTGAATCAAAAGAAGTAACTGTTGGCTCTGATGCGGTCTTGCCTTGCATTGCATCTGGATACCCAGTCCCAACCATCACATGGTCAAAGGTAACTTTTATATTTCCTGGGTAAATTTGACCTAATTCAAAACACCAACATCCTATTATACCATATATTTTTGGTGTGTAGAGTACTAAATATGGTTCTGTTCACTTCAAAAAGAGATTGTTAAGCCCATGTGTGCACTTCTTTCAGGAGGAAAATGATTTGCCCCCTAAGTGCAGACAGGATGGCCATGTCCTGACAGTCCCTGGTGTCACACACACAGATGCAGGAACGTATGTGTGTACGGCTGCTAACAAGCAAGGAAAAGTTGAGGCCTTCACCAGACTTGTTGTTCATGGTCTGTATGCAAGTCCGTTCTGTTTGTAGTTACATATTTTTTCCAGAGCAAGTCTTTAGTCACAATGCTGCTTGTCTGTAATTGTGGCTTTGTGATGAGAGCACTGATTTAATCTGGATGGTCTACACAGGATCTGGTTAAATGTCATTAAGCAGATATTTTTATCCAAAGTGGCTTATGAAATGCTGATTTTTGGATGTCTTACAGTGTGGAGATTTGGAAACATCCTAAACTATTACGCTACCACCACCACCACCAAGACATGTTTTTCATGAGCTATTTGTTACTCTGAAGAGTTTCTGAGATGTTCTACTTGTCTCTCTAACATTCGTTCATGTTCATATGGTCTTCCAGAGAGAGTGATGCCCTATTTTACCCAGGAGCCACTCTCATACCTCACACTCCACACTATCAGAAACGCCTACCATGCATTCAGCATCAAAATTACCTTCAGGCCAGACAATGTTGATGGTAAGGACCCTCAAATCTTCCTAGATACCTCACTGCATCTATGCAGTTCTGACTCTGTTTAAAAGTTTGTCATTACTGGAAAAAAAGAATATGTAACATTTTGAGAAAGAAATTTCTCACAGGTATTTTAGTGACTGTTGCTCATTAAATCACCTGGAAATCACCTGTGTGAAGATTCTTCAAAATGTCTAATTGTTTGTTCCATACAGGTGAATTAATGATGACAGAAGCTTTTATTTTTAGCTACAAAAAATAATTTGCAGTATTGCATGTACTAAGTAAAGAGCACACTGTTTCTAAAATGTTCAGACCTTGTACAGTTTCTTTTATATGTTTATTTCCTGTATGTAAACTCAATTATTCTTTTTGTTCTTTGCCCTCTTTCACATCTCTTTGGTATGAAGGGCTCATTTTGTATGCCGGTGAGTCTGCTTGCTTGCCTGAGAGTGCCAGAGAGCACATGCTGCAAGATGTTTTAATGCCATGCAGCAGCACAGCTCAGCATCTCTCACTGGCCCCTTTAGGGTCCTTATGAACATATGCAGGCATGACTATAGATTACAGTGTCCATCAAAGCATTTCTGCTTCTTATTGAGTTGGTTGCAGCATGATACAGGAATGTTATCGTGAACCGACTGAAGCTTTTATACCTGGTAGTGACAGTTATACAGTATGTGTGCACAATGGTTTGTTTCTTTCTAAAAAAAACCCTTAAATTTAAAATCAGTCATTTTAAAGAGAAGCTTTAAGAGTTCCCTCTGTTTTTAATGTTACAGCCATAAATATTATATCAGTACTGCAATTTTACAGTTTAATTTAAAGTATAATTTAGGGCTGTCAAGCGATTCAAATATTTAATCGCGATTAATCGCATGATTGTCATGAGTTAATTCGTGATTAATCGCAACTTAATCGCACATTTTTATTTGTTCTAAATGTACCTTAAATTAATACTTTTCAAGTTTTTAATACTCTAATTAACATGGGCATGGACAAATATGGATGCTTTATGCAATATATGTTTATTATTAGTGAAACCACAGTCAACATAGAGCATGAACACTAGACATGTTTCAAAGGACATGTTTTTCAAATAACTTGTTCATGTCTATTAGACACATGAAAAAAGAAATTCCAGGTTCCCATTACTTCTCTTTCTATGCACTGAGCAATTTACTAACACAAAACTGTTTACATTTTTGCACAATGGGCAGCTCACTTCTTCTGAACATGCAAAATGTACATTTATAATTTATTATTAGATTTGTTTGCCTCTCTGTGCCCACATACTGTATTTTGATACAGCTGAATTCTCAATAATTTTATCTCAATAACGGTTTTCATTGATATGTTTTACTGTTTCTGTTGTCAGACAACGGAATGAATTTGAAATAGTGACTGAAAGGCGACCCCTTAAGACTACATAACCAGCTCTCCTCCCTTCCAAGATGTTAATCTGCACAAAAATCCTGATAATCGAGCCGTCGTCGTCTGATGAAATCAAATAAGTATCAGCGTGTCTCAGAAAAAAGTCGCTAAAGGGGTCTGCAGAGTCAGGCAACTCTGTGCATTTCCATTTCTCCAACTACGGGCTAGGCCACGGGTCAAACTGAAAATGCGCGCTGCGTTAATAAAATTAGTGCCGTTAAAATTTTCGTCATAGAGAATGTGAAGCTATGTCACGCAAATTAAACCACTGGAAGCTTGTGAACAGTTTTGTAGAATTTTAAAATTATGGTTTAATGTACAGTAATGATAAAAAATAAAAAAAAAACCCAGACGAACCCAGAATATTAACGCAACCCGTGTAAACGCTGTGTTCTCCCTTTGGAAAATTATTTAAAGTTCATATTTTGGGTTCGTCAGATTTTGTGCACATGGTATGCTTTATTAGCAGTACAGAATGTGGTCTTTAATACTCTCTCGGTGCATGAGAGGAAAACACGTTGCGTTCACATTTTGGTCTTATGTGTATTTGGACATAATGCTTTACAATTTTGCCTTATCACAATACAATAAGCAACATTTGTATTACGCCTTATGTCACTGTTCAAGTTGGTTAATTCACAAGCCCAGTGAGAATCATACTAGCAAAGGTGATGTTAATTATTAAACCAAACAAAAACAAAATCAGAACTCAAAAACAGGCAGCAATATTATTCTTTTTTTATTGAGTGACAGGCAGTGGGTCAATCGGTGACATTATTATTAATAGATTTACTATCCGGCGTCTTCTCATCATCTCCGCGACCTGCTTCCCTTGAGGTTTTTACACAGAGAAAAGGCGAAAAAACATACTGCAATGTCCAGTTTTCTCTCAGAATGAGTACCGGAGTTAATTCAAAATGCAATTCTCGATGCAGAATGAATGATATACAGTGGTGAAATATTTTACAGTAACAACAGAAAATCATAAAAAAATACTGCTCTAAACTCAATAACTGCAGCACAATCCTCTCAGTATGGAGGATAAACAAAGCAGTTTCCCAGAACTCAACACGGCGTGACGTCAGCTTCACATTTACAGCACTAGTATAATTATATGGTTTTCAGCTAATGTTAATTTGATTATGTGGATATGTAATACCTCTTGTTCTTGTGGCATTGAAACAATAAAGCGCATAAAATAATAATAATAATAATTGTATGGTTTTTCTTCAATACTCAGCTTTTTATTTTACAGTGAAATATTACAATAGTAATATTTCATATTTTATGTAGGATTTTTATATTTATTAATATTTTTATTTAGTAATTAAAAATAAAGTATATTAATAAACTAAAATATTAATATTAAAATAATACCATATTTAAAATATTATTATTATTTTTGCTATTATTTTACAGCCATTTTATAGCCATCACAAAATTTTGGCCAAATTGCTTATAAATAAAACGGAGAATTTTCAACAAGCTTGGTTAAAGTGACTAATAACCCAGAGGGTATGTTCTGTACCAGTGCTCCTCAAAACGTTTTGGTTCAGGATCTTATATTGGACATAAAGTGTTAATCCAACACATTTTTGGGGTTGCAGCCCATCAGTTGAGGACCACTGGTCTGTACTACCCCATCTGATAGTCATATACAGTATGCCATGTGATGGAGAACGGGAAGACTCATGGCATGTGCCCATGCATGTGGCTTGCGTTGGCATTGTGAAATGCTGAACATGGCAGCAGCTTTTCACTCGGCATGCGGCTTTACCATCAGCTAAAAAAGACAAAAAATGGCTTTGTGCACTGGCGAGCTTTTTGGCTTTGGACTTACTTTTCCCTTAATGTCCAGGTATGATTCTCTACAATGGACAAAAGAAGACCACCGGCGCTGACTTTTTATCTTTTGGATTGGTGGGTGGCCGTCCTGAATTCAGGTACATTAATCTTCAATATCAAAGATTTAACTTTGGCTTTTTAATGTGACGTTCCAAATGAGCATATTTTCCTTCCACAGGTTTGATGTAGGCTCTGGTATGGCAACTATCCGTTACCCTACCCCCATTAAACTGGGCGAGTTTCACACAGTGAAGCTGTATAGGAATGAGACTCAGGGCTCTCTTGTTGTGGATGGAGAAGCTCCTATAAATGGAACCTCACAGGTGCATATTTCTCTCTCCATAATTTGCTAATTTGTTATGCTGTCTTATTAATAAACCGTGTTAAATGGTAGTATAGTGACGATTAAACAAATGTAGTATAACATGTTCTGTGTCCGAGCAGGGAAAATTCAAGGGTCTGGATCTGAATGAGGATCTTTTTGTGGGCGGTTATCCAAACTACAGTATGCTTGCTAAAACTGCAGGCCTCAAGACAGGGTTTGTCGGTGAGAAAACCGTTATCTTATGTGAATTTTGTAGGAAATTGTCAGTTGTAGCATTATTATCATTTGCATTGTTACACTGAGTTTTGGTCTTTCTTCAAGGCTGTATCAAGCAGCTGATTATCCAAGGGGAAGAGGTCATTTTCAAGGACCTTGATAAAAGTTCCACTGGAGTTTCAAATTGTCCCACTTGCAAGGATCGCCCATGTCAGGTAATCGTTTACAAACAAAATTGTTCTTTGAATTAATATGTACAGTGACCCAAAAAAGTATTTGAACCCTGGTCATATATGTGAATTTCATTGCTTAAGATACAAAAGTATCAAATTAAGTAGCATCTAGGACTCAGGACTAGCGTGAATTTTCTTGGCACTTTTAACCAACCACAGTGATCTTAAGTGGACAATTTGTTTTTTCTCAAATACTTTGTGTCTCTAACTTTTTGGGACCAGTGAATGTATTTTTTGTGGTTTGCCTGTGAAAATCGCTTAGCTAAAGCAATGTGTGTTCCAGAATGGTGGCGTATGTGAGGATTCTGCCCCCAGTCTCTACAAATGCAGTTGCCCAAGAGGATTCACAGGGAGCAACTGTCAGCATCACTCTTCCCTGCACTGTCACACAGGTCAGCATTTGTAAAATCAGGATCAGGTTTTGTAAACAACATGCTTGATGGACTTCTTTGTTCATTATTATTTTTGTCCATGACTGCAACACAGAGGCCTGTGGACCAGATGCCACCTGTATTAACCGACCCAATGGTTTGGGCTATGACTGCCGCTGTCACTTGGGCAAGTCTGGAAACAAGTGCATGGATGGTAAAGCTCAATATCCAGTCACATTTAAAATTTTCTAACTTCGCTTTAAGGTCAAATGTGGTTCTCACTATCCCTCTTCTTGACAATCCCAGGTACTCTGGTAACAACTCCATTGTTTGATGGAGACGAGTCTTATATTGCATATCCTCCTCTTACTAATATTCATAACGACCTCCGGATTGAGATGGAGTTCAAGCCCATGGATTCAGATGGGCTGATGTTCTTTAGCGGAGGCAAAAAGATGAAAGTGGAGGATTTTGTGACGTTGTCCATGGTGGACGGACATGTCGAGTTCCGATACGAACTTGGTACAGGTGAGAGATCTGATTATCAAATTATGATGTATTCTTTGCAAAAATGTGTATTTATTTATTTATTTTCATTTTTTTGTGCACGTGTGTCATGGTCATTGAAAGAAACCAGTGTAACAGTGTTGTTAACATAATATCATAGTTTTTGTTGATATTAGTTTTTTCTAGTATTTTCTTTTTTTAAATTTTAGTTAAAGTTTTGTTGTGTTTTTGTCATGTTTATTATTTTTGAAATATCTAAATAGTTTTCTTGTTTTACTTTTCTTTTTTTTTTTGGTTTGTTTTTTTAGTGCTTAAAATAAAATATGCTCAAGTTTTATTTCATAATTTTATTTTATTTCACTTGATTTTTATTTGATTTCAAGTAATGGAAATGTTTATTTTTTATTATTTTAATTTTAGTTAACAATAATAACCCAGAAAGATAGGGCTCAATCTTTGGGAAATGGTGATCATCACCCTCAAGAGGTCAAACTAAATATTGTATTAATATGAAATTGTTGATTTTCTATTCATTTGATGTAATGTTTACAACCCTCTTACCCTAATGGTGGACATTTTTCATAGCACTAAACATTAACATTAAAAAACAAAATTAAATGTTTTAAATTTAGAAATATATCATTTAAGAATTTTGCATAATTTCGCACACAGAGATATATAAAATTTCATATATCATAATATAAAAATATCATATATATCATAATATATTAATATAAAAGTACTTTTTAAATAATTTTTAAAAAATTTTAATACATTTTTTAAATTAATTAATTAAAATATATTTGTAATTAATTCTGTAGTTGTACAGTACAATTCTGTCCAAAAAAACAAAACAACAAAAACTGATTTGTGCCTTTAATGTTGTGCCCCCTTTCCCAGCTAAAAGGTCTTGACCTTTCAAAAAAAATGTTATTTGACACCAAAATGTAAAGTGCCTCCTCACCTGAGTGCAATGTAACCATACAGATGGTGAAACACAGAAGCGGATATAGTGACTTGTTCCTATCCTGTCCAAGCTAAATATGCTTTTTTCCCTCGTGTTCTCAGGTCAAGCTGTTCTGCGCAGTCAGGAGCCCGTGTCTCTGGGTCAGTGGCATCGCGTGGTGGCGGAGCGGCTTAATAAGGACGGCTCCTTGAAGGTGGACCATGCACGAGAAATCACAAGATCCTCTCCAGGCAAGGCCCAGGGCCTTAATATCCACACATCCATGTATCTGGGAGGAGTGCCCAGCATGGACATCTTGCCCAAACCTGCCAATGTTAGCATGCTGTTTGATGGATGCATAGGAGAGGTGAGAATGGCCTTCACACTAAGTGTTATGTTCATTACAGCCCACAGTCATGTTTTGATATTAAATAGTGTCATATTGGCTTTGTTTTTCTTTACAGGTCTTCATCAATGGAAAGAAGTTGGATATATCATACAGCTTCACTGAAAGCAGAGCCATCAGCCAGTGTAAAGATGGCAGCCCATGTGACCGCAGGCCTTGTCTGCACGGAGGCACCTGTATGGCCAGTGCTGAGTATGAGTACCAGTGCCTCTGCGCTGAAGGATACGAGGGTAAGTCACGTAACCAACTTGTATTTGTGTTTGTATTTAATATTGGCATTGCTATTGACTATTATAGTACTTGATACTGGAAAGAAATGGGTTCATCCATCCCTATTTTTAAGGTCTCTGAAAATCTTCTTCCATACATTGTATTTCTAATAATTGTTGTTTAATCCAAATTTATTCCATATTTTCCTTTTCTTGCTTGTTGTTCCTCAGGTGAGCGTTGTGAAATAGTGAGGAAGAGCTGTCGAGACTCCTCTCAGTGTCAGAACGGCGGCAGCTGTGTGAATAACCACTGTGTGTGTCCTGCCGGCTACACGGGCCGGCACTGTGAGAAAGGTTAGTTCACAACTGCTAGATGTTTAACACATAGTTTTGCATAAATCTTCTTGTATGTGATTTTTCCCTTCTGATTAGTGACTGCATTGATGCACGTGTATATATATATATATATATATATATATATATATATACTGTATATATTGTACATTTATTGTTATGTTTCTATATTGTACATTACAGTCAGCTCATTTCACCCAAGTCCAAGTCTTTAAGGGCATATTATAAGTAGAGAATGGTGCTAGTTATAATATTTCTCAGTGTGTAGTATATTTTTGAAAGACACATGCTTTAGTCTTTAGCAGAATAGAAGCTAATGTACATCTTCGCTGTTATTTCTCATGAGCAAAAAAATAAATAAAAATAAATAAATCAGACAGCTTTATAACCAAATCATAAATATGATGTTTAAATGTTAGTTTGGAGAATTCAAAAGTTTTAAACTAGCCTAGTCTCACATACTAGTGTTATTTTTGTATTATTTATATACTAATATATGATTTATTAATATCTTCATTTAGATTATGTTTGATTATCAGTTTTTATTTTCATTTTAGTTTGCTTTAGCAATGTTATTTGCTTTTGTCATTTTATTAGTTTTTCTTATTTATTTCTATTTAGCTTTATTTCTATTTATTTCTTATTTAATTTTACTTAGATGGCAAGGCAACACCTAAGTTTTTAAGTATACATTTTTAATGGTGATAAACATACAGATAACTAAAGCCAATATGTGTGCAATCAGTGTGACTTTAAATTGCTTTATTATTCATACTGATAATATATTGGTCTCTTTAGACACAGTTTGCATCGTTTGTCATTTTACAGAATTCACGTTCTCTGTGGGAGTAAAGGCATTTCTCTGTAGTTTCATAGCATTAAACTGAACCACAGCTGTAAGTGATTCATCATAAAGCACCATAGGGAAATGATTGTCGGTTCTTCGTAACGTACCGTGGCGACACCAGTCAGGCTGCCTAACGTCATCCAGCAGTAGCGTGTTGGCCGATGAAAGAGGCCACATGTGAATGAATCTCACCCCTGCACTCTCATGGCTATCCCATACACACAGGGCAGGAGTCCAGCTTCACCGAGGCGCTGTGGAATTTGGAGGGTAGTGGGGGAAATGGTACAGTATGACTACAGTCTGCCTGACACGCTCGTCACTAACCAGGGGAGAGCGTCCTCCTCAGGGTCCATCAGCCCATCTAACAACACAAATAAAACAACCACAACAAACGGCCTCAACGGGGCGACAAAAGGAAGCCAGAAAGTGAATCATTTCAGGGGTCTGTTTACAGAACTCTTATTACCAACATCACAGGCAATATCAAGCACATTTCCGATCAATACCAAATTTAAAATCAAAATTAAAATCATCTTGATAATAAATTTATCCTGATTAAAAAATAACTCAAATAACTCATAACTTAAAAAAGTGTAAGATAAGACTTTCAGATAATTTATTTTTCATGTTTTGAGCATAAATATCTAAATGTATTGAGGTTGATTCTTTAAACTATTTGTCAGTTTGGTTAAAAATTATTTGACAACATATTTGCTTATTATCTACATTACACAGTTATGCAAATTCGTTGTTTTAAGGATGTTCTGATATTTTAATAAAAATCTTTATTTAATTATTTTTGTAGTATATTTGAACAGGCTATTCTCAGCCTTTTTAAAAATGTATTAAAAAACATTATTGTAACTTGTAATAATATTTTTGATCAAGTATATGCAGCCTTATTGAAAAGAAATCTTCTAAATATCTTACTGACCCCAAACTGTTGAACAGCAGTGTATGTATATTAATGTATTTAATCCTGTAATGAATATCTAAGAAGTTCTTGATGTCCCTGAAAGTTTTCTTAAACAAAATAAAAATGTATAACAGCGTGTTGATACTGTTGTCTTGTAAATAGATCCCTGAAATATTGTGCTTTCAAAATGAATGGTCTCAATCTGCACTCCGCACTCAGTTGGTTACTGTGTCCTCTGTGAAGTTTTAAATGTAATGTTGAGGGGGAATTCTGTGTCTTCACTGTGATATACGCTTAAAGTTTATGGTAGTTTTTGTGGGCAATATTAAAATTATGACAGTTGTAAAGCTGTGACATTTTCCTAAGGCGAACATACATAGAATTCCCCTTTAGCATCTCCTGAGGCGTCTTGTCCAGTCAACCTCTCGCTGCAGTTTCAATTTGCCATCTCTTTCTCATTAAATCCTTGTTTCTCTTTGTTGCGAAACCAACAACATCTTTTCCGCACTTTCACCTACAGCGACGTCTGTAAACGAAATGTCCTCACACTGTGAATAAACACGTTTTTAGTTACTAACCACCGAATGTCCGTCATTCACACACTTGAGCCGACCGGACAGGTGAGTTTACAGCCAGAAACACTGAGCATGAAGCACTTCTTGGTAAGCACTCGGTTGCCTGAGGATTGTCCGGTTATTACATGGTTCAAGAGAATGGTTTGTGAGGAATGCGTATTGTTGTTCCCAACTCTGAATGTTACCTTGACAGCAGTGTGTATTTGCATTCATTTTCATTTATCTCATGAAGATAAATTAAATGTATGTTGGATTTTCTCTGAGCTGCCCTGGATGATTGTATGTTTCTCACAATGAAGTCTCACATTTATGACTTGTAAAATAAATAGTAATTCATTAGATCAGATGTGATTTAATGTAGTCAGGGGGTCAGTTCTGTTCATTGACTGCTTATTCTGTTATTTGATGAAGCTCCACAGGGTGGTAGTATAACACAGAGTTGGCATCTGGGATTTATTTTTTGGTTTCTCTTTTCCAGACTCTCCTATTGAATATTCAGCATATTTCCACGATAATGGATATCTGGCCCTTCCAAAGCCCATGTTCCCAAGAAGGTGAGGGCTCTTCATATGTGAAACAGTTGATGAACTGTGTTTGGTGTTCGTTTAACTGACGTAATTATACAAATTCAGCAGTTTTTACTACAGAAAATCATTTTGGCTTGTCTCTCAGCTTGTAAAAGCAAACAAAAACTATTGATGGCTTGATTTGTTTCAGTGCTCCTGACTCTCCAGAGACCATCGAGTTAGAGATCAACACTGTCTCTAAAGACGGCCTCATCCTGTGGCAGGGAGTGGTATGTTTGGACACACGAGCCCCCTGCTGGATCTCAGGACACATACACTCAGGGTCCAAAATTAATAACATTTACTGATAACTTAAAATGATTCAATTTTCATAAACTAAAATAATTATTTGGTATTCTGCTTCATTTTAAGTTGCAATTTGCCATGTACTGACTTTTTTAAAATTCTATTTTAGATTTTTATTTTTTTTGTAATTCTATATAAATATATATATATATATATATGTATGTATATGTGTGTGTACTTAAAATAGTTGCAATTTAAGGTACCATTTCTTCATTGTTAATTTTGGATCCTGCATACATTCACATTCTGATAACTGTTTGCACAATGTGTTTTACATTTCATATTCAGCCTCATTTCACTAAACTGAGTAAAATGAGTTTGCTTGGAGCTGTTTTGGAATATGCTTTTGTCCCTCACCTCTAAAGCACATTTTAATGGCTGCATTGCATGTTTGCCTGGCTAACTCACCTTCATCCTCCTCAGGAGCCTGCAGGCGCTCTAAGCCTCCGTAAGAAGCATGCTAGTATAAAGGTATTCCCTCTTCACAAGCAGTCAGACATACAAATGTGTCTGCATTAGCATGGACGTGTCATTATCTCTGAATATATACAAAGGAGCTTTGAACTTTAAAACACTTGCACAGATAAACTTTCTGAAAACAGCACTTACAGTACACTAACTGCCAGCACAGTTGCTCAAGTTATACACAGTTATATATGAAAAGCAAGTAAACAAATGAAATTTCACTGCATTTATTGTTTGCATGTGTTAGTGTGATTTAAAAGTTTGCTCTTTCTTTATGCCAGTGGTTCCCAACCCTGTTCCTGGAGCAAATTCAAAGCAAAATTCTGTTTCATGCTAAATGTGCAGTGTCACGGGCTCCAGGAACAGGGTTGGGAGCCACTGATTTATGACATAATAATTAGCCTTATGTTTGCATATTTATCACCTGCTTTTACACCTGTTCAATCAACACACCTGAGTCTGCAACAGTTTTTCACATACATTGCACTTCTCATAACTAAGGTAAAAAAAGAAAGTTGTCTTACAGTTTTGTTTTGTTTTTCTTTCTGGACTGTTTAAACTGTGCCTTTTGGTCATGTAATAACTAATATTATACATAAGAGAAATGTTATTCGTATGAACATCTTAATCAATATACACTACTGTTTAAATATTTGGCTCCAGAAGCCTGTTGTTTTAACCTGTGGTTTGCATCCATATTCCCTCTCGATGACTCGGAGAGACTGACTTTAATGTTTCACTAAAAATGCTTTCCAGGAACTGGGAGGTCAAGGAAAGGGGAAGGACTTCATAAGTCTTGGTTTACAAAATGGACATCTTGTGTTTAGGTGAGTAATTGTGCACATTTTCATACTAATAAACCACATGGGTACATGGCTAAAGAGTCTAATCTGCTGACAGTATAATAACCTTGAAATAACCACAAGATCTCATGACTTTTGTTACTAGGGTTCTCTACTGCAGCCAGTATGTTTCAGTTTCTTACCGTTCTAGATCAGTCCTTTGTAGCCGGTCATAATGTGCTCTTGTTCCTCTGATAGTTACCAGCTGGGCAGTGGAGAGGCTCAGATTCTCTCCAGAGAGCCTGTCAATGATGGACAGTGGCACATGATCACTGCAGTCCGGTAACGCTCCTTACCTCTCCAAACTATTATAGAAAGCATGACAGAAAGATATAAGTGTGTGTTCTTTCTGTGTGTTGAACAGAACGGGTAAGCAGGGCTACCTTCAGATCGATGGAGGATCTGTCCAACGTGGACAATCACAAGGCAAAAGCATCATGGTGAACACCAAGGGCAACATATATCTGGGTAAGTATAACATTACAGTGGTATTTGTTTACTTGTACTGATCAGATTGTTGTCACTCTTAACATCCATGAAGTTATGTAGAATTTTTTTTTTTTTTTTTTTAAAGAAATGATATACATACATAAAATTTTAAATAAAACACTACTGTTTGTAAAGTTTGGGTCAGTAAGATTTTTATTTTTTAAACGGGATTAATACTTTTATTAAATTGCTCAAAAGTGACAGAAAAGACATTTTTAATTATTTCTATTTCAAATACATTTAATTATTTTGTCCTATTTATCAAAGAATCCTGAAAAAAGTTTATTACTGTTTCCACAAAAATATTAAGCAGCATGCCTGTTTTGAAAATTGATACTAATAAGAAATGTTTGTTAAGCAAAAAAACTGAATATTTGAATGGTTTCTGAACGATCATGCGACATGTGAGCTGTAAACATAAGATAATTCTTTCGAAAACATTTAAATATCTTACATACCCCAAACTTTTGAACAGTGGTTCAGTAATTTTTTCTTGTCTAGTTTGGTGCATAAAACTTGGGAAAATTATTATAAAATTATTTTTTAAAGTATTCTCTCTTTAGAGGGCATTAGCATTTATTACAAAAAGAGAAGATTTAAGATTCTGAACTATAGGTAAAAAGAATCATGTTCAGTCACAAATCAGCTTTTTTTCTTAATGAAATAATAAAAATGTTGTCAAAAAATATTATTTAATTGGTATTTAAATAAGACTTCTGCTAAACATAGAGTAACCAAATTTTGCATGTAGTTTTTCTCACCTGATTTATTCACACAACCATCTACATAAAAAAATAGTTTGGACACCCCCTATAGATGGCACATAGAAATGGTTTTTTCTTGTAAAAGAAAATCATAATCATTTGATTCTGACATAAGGTTGTTGGTATTTGGACTGTAGGTGGAGCTCCAGACATGAAAGCATTGACCAGTGGGAAGTACTCATCAGGTATCACAGGCTGCGTGAAGAACCTCTCTCTGATGAACGCTCGACCGGGAGACCAGCCAGCGCGACCTATCGACCTGCAGGTCCACGCAGAGGAGGGCATCAACGTGGAGCGCTGCTTAACATAGACGCAATACTAAAACACTAGCAGAGACTACAGAAAAAGACCCCTCATCCACATTCACACTGAGAAACCTGCATTTCTCAGACGCTTACAGGACAAACTACAGTCACACTTTAAGAGACACACACTGATATGTGTTTCTTGGTGCTTCACCGCAACCGAAAAAACACACAAGAAAGTATTCTGTGCTCTGTGCTGCGTTAAACCAAAAAACAAGAAAGAAAAAATTATGATATTAACAAGTCTTCAATTTTTCAGTGTTTTATGCTCGATGAAGGACTTATTAACACAGAAGCTCAGTTTACATACTCCGAACAGTAGCTTTTTAGCCATGAGAAAAAGATGACAAAAAAGGTTTAAAAATAAACGTGATGAGCCTTCTACGGTGGGTCAGATCCTATGGAATCGGAGATGTTTTTACAGCACTGAATTTTTATTTATAAGCATATTAATCTATATATATTATATTTGTGGGGGGAAATGCAAGCTAACAAATAACCTGCTCATTTGTTTTCCTAGCAGTGATTCTAGGCTTTAATAATGCGTGTCTGAGGTTTAGTGCCCGAGCTGTGTTAATACTTGAAGACTCCGCAGCCTTCTTTTACTCTGTTTGAGGGCCGGTGGGGGCGAGCATGCTTAGATACTATAAGGAAGGGGTCTCTGTGGGGTCACAGCACAGAACACATCAAGACGCATCTCAGGTGAAGACTGTTGCTAAAACACACAAATTGGGAGATCATATATATGGTGTCGACTGCATATATTTGAAATGACATACCTTCCATGCTTGGAAACATTGTTATGTCTGGTAAATGTGTCTGGTAGTATTAAAAAAAAAAAAACATGGTGCTAAATTCAGACATGACAAAGGCAACAAAACAAGCACATAATCATAGTTTCAGTTTCTTGTCATTTGTGCTTCTCTGAATGGGTTGTAAGAAATAAAAGCCGCAGCTTTACAATAAAATAAAACACTGTTTACTGATTACAATCCCTCAAGCCAAAGTATTGAGACTGAAGTTCATTTTAGATTAAAAGAGGATGTGTTATCTCTAAATAGTGGAATATTATATTGACATTATATTGTGTTTTTGTTTAATAACAGAATTAGAATTATTAAAAATCTCCTAGTGGATGACATAAAATCACACTGCAGCAGTTTTAAATGTTTAGAAAGTCTTTTTATTTACAGTCTTATCCATTTCTCACAGTTTTGCTGTTAACAACCACACTAACATTATTTTGCATGATTGATTTGTATTGAGGTGTCTTTTTCCATTACATTCATATTGTATAGGAGTCTTACAGTGTACATTGAACAAAAGAGGAAATGTGTGTCATCTTCAAGGTCCTCCAGAGGGTTAATGGAGAACTGACTCATCTACAGCAAACCATTTAGGTTTATTATCTCAATCAGAATGTACAAGAAGTGATTCTTTGTGGTTGTTCTCATTGCATAGAGAAATGAATGTGAGAACAGACAGAATACACGGTCTACAGTGAAAATACCGCTTAGTGAAACCCCGCTTTTATTAGTGCTGTGACTTGGAGCTCTAATGAACATGCTCGCCCACATGGGCCAGACAGGGGTCAAAGGTCACTTTGCCCCCCTTGTGTCTTTTTCACCGTTTTATATGACTGAGGCTTGTCTGTTAATTTTCTTTTAAAAAAGGAGCATTACTGCTTAATTAAAGTTGCTTTACTTTTATTATTATTATTTGATTCTGTCTTTTGTCATCACTGATTTCCGAGCCTGAAATGGCTTTAACGCATGATCACACAAGCTGGTGGTTTTTCTTTTGCTAATTTGTAATGTGTCGTACACCTACTGCACCACTTTATCTGTGCTTTTGTGTTTGAATTTTGATATTGAGATCAAAGATCGCAGAGGAATCCAGTTCTGTCTTGATAGTGTACAATACTCTCTCACAATGACGTGTGAGTTAAGTGTTTGGCAGGCTGGAGCCAAAACCCTCTTAAAAAGTGGCTTTTTATGTCATTTCAACCCTGATGGCTGTAGGAGTTTTTTTTTTTTTTTTCTGAAAGATGAGTAAAAAGATTCTAATGTAAACATCTCTCTGACATTATTTATTGAGGTTCATTGTTCTTGCTGTTCTTACCCATGTTAGAACATTTCTGGTAAATTTCCGGAAACTTTCCAAAAAATTCCTGGAAAGTTTCCAAAATATCTGGAATGTTTCTGAAATTTAAATTTTCCACCTTTTTGCAACCCTAATTACAACATTGTTCCCCCTGAACGTGGCTTCCTGATTGTAGAAGTTGACGGCCTTTATGAGTGAGTCATTGAACGTTCACTCTAACCGAAGAGTTCAAGCACAAGCAGGAACGAAATGAGTAACTGTTTATGAGTCATTTATCAAATCATTCACTGCAGATGATTCGTTCATTCAAGAAAAGAAAATTGTGTTCTCACTTGCAGTCGTGCTGTTGGTCTGAATATCAACAAACCTGCTGCTTAGGCTTTTCCATGAAATAATGCTGATGGTGAAATTAAATGTCAAGTTTGAAAAAAGAATAAAAATCATGATAAAACTAGTAGGCTACGACTGGCAAAGCAGATTTCCATGATTTAACCAGATTTATTCTGTTTTAGTATGACGGCAGAATGCTGCACTTTTAAAAAGCATAATTGCTAACAATGTAATATTGATAATTAATATCTTAATTATAAGAACATCTGCTGTGTTATGTAGTTACATTGTGTTATTAGTTATTAAAAGAGTGCATAATCTGCATATTCATGTTCATCTGTTTATGAGCTGTGCGAAGTGGAATTACACAGCAATTAATATGCTTTTTGAAACGAGAACAAAAAAGTAAATTGACTGAAACTGATGAAACGCTATATGTACTGTGTTTTGAGAAACCTTTAAGATTGTGAGGAATCGTAAAGATGCACTGCAGTGCAAAAGAGGTAAGACATACTGTATCAACTCTGCTATTTTACATTTGTGACATTCTAGAGGAGATTTTAAAAATTACAGTAGATTTTTGAAATACACATAATACTCAATAAAGAATTTGAACAAATGATTAACCAGACAAACCAGACAATTTGAAAGTACTGTTATCTATATAAAATGGGACAATTTAAGAATACATTTGTTCTGTAATTTAACCATGTAACATATACAGCAATGAATTATAAACTTGTTGTCATTAAACGAGTTGTCATTAAAAATATAAAAGAAAACACGGTGTAATGCTACCGTTGTTGGTGGTGTTTTGGAAGAATGTGTTGATTTAAAGCGTATATGGAGTGTTTTAGTCATTTTGAATGTGAAATTAACTGCTGTGAGAAATTGGTCCTAACGGTTGTATGAAATGAAAACCTTGATGCCTTTTCTCGTGACCTGGTTTACTGCATAAAGTGGACTGCAGGATTCAAATTCGCGGTGTTTCCTCTAATTTGTGTAACATGATCAAATGTCACATTCAACAATTTCACCTTCCCTATTTCTTTATCAAGAAGTACTTTGAGAAGCAAAATATAAAGTCTTAGACAAGACAACAAAATAATCTTTATTGACAGTTCTTGTATGTGGACAGCAGTTTCCATGTGAGACGGGAGACGCAAAGATGGGTGGAGTGCTGGAGGATGATGCTGCAGACAGTGTGGGAGGAGCCGTCTGCTTAAAAAGAGAAAGGAGAACACAGATGTTGTGTATTTAGCGGTTTACTGCAATATATACTCTCACTATAGCACAATCATCAAGACTAAGTGAGTTTATAGAATTTTTTTTCTTCTATTTATTACTTTAAGTTTTCAACGGCTTTTGGGGTTGTATTTAATTATGTTTTTTTTTTTTTTTTTTTTTTTTGCTCTTCATGATTTTTACATTTCCAGACACTATAATGATATCTGTCTGTCTGTCTGTCTTTCTGTCTAGAGTCTAGACACTCTATTGAAAAGCAGCAAGGTATGACACTTCTTTTCCATCTATATTATTATATTATATTATATTATATTATATTATATTATATTATATTATATTATATTATATTATATTATATTATATTATATTATATTATATTATATTATATTATATTATTATTTTACTATTCATTCCAAGGCATTTGCAACTTGGGTGGTTCTGGGTAATTGTAATTGTAACTTCGTAATTCAGTTTTTGTGGATTCAGGCCGGACGTTGGACCAAGCCAATGTTCAGCCAGTCACTTATAAGTCTCCAGTCAAGTTACAAGTCCTCAATCAAGTCGTTATGTCGATAATCTTTGTCCAAATTAGTAACACATTATATACCATGGTCTGTCTGAATACTCGGTTATGATTGGCTAGCAGATATGCATTAAAACCATTTAATGCACAGGTAGTTCCAAATCAGTTTAATCACCTATCCATATTAATGCGCAGCTTTAATTGATGCACACAGACAGAGAGACAGAGAGAGAGGATGGTTTTGGAAGATGGTTTTATGATGTATTTGCTCCTTTTTTAAAGTTTTGTCAATTTGAGTTTACTCGTGTAAATATGACTTTAAATCTTGCACTGTCAGCGTATTGATATCTTGAAAGACTCTCATCTGGTCTCTCTTTATTCAAATTTTTCTGTTTGTATTTATCAGGTTGTATAACCAAGTGGTTTGTCCATATAATCCAACAATTTATTTTTTTTTTTTTTTTGCTTGTGTAAATGCAAACCAAGTGAGAAGGAAATGTGCTGATTATAAGGTGTGCTTCACCTGTCCAGAGGAATGCTGTTCAAGTGAGTGACACTTACAAACAAAACTGCAGGTGATTATAAAATCAGACTTGAAACTTTCACTTGAGTTACTAAAGAGTATCATTAAGTTGTTCACCTTCTATTAAATAAAGTTGTGGGTGCATATAAAAAAGCATATATAAAAAAAGTGTTTTTTTCTACAATAGAAATCAGTGTGATCTTTTGTTGGTCTTGTATTAATTTATGATGTTTACTCAGCTGGTCGTTTGACCGAGATGACCCCAGTAGACTAAAAGACATTGAGATGCGGTCATTAATCCTGATAAGATATCTGCTACAGATCTGCCCCAAGCCCATCGCCATTGAGGTCACAACTGTTGGTGGAGCCACTGTACTGCCGACTGAAAACAATTTTCTAGTGTACGACTAACAGTGACATTCTCTGCTAATATTCTAAATAAAGTCTACTGTTTAGATCATTTTACACTATGCAATCAGACATCTCTAAAAATCTTTGCAAATTAAACTACTTTCATGAACAGATTTTGTAAATAATCTTAGCAAGTGTTATGTTTGTGCAGGTATGATCCAACACAGGGCTTTGCTTGAGTGAATGCACAACATATTTGAAGGTGTCAGGAAGGTCCGTTTCAAATGTCCAATGAGGTTTTGTCGTCGAAGTATGTGCTTCTTTATATATATTAATTATACATATAGGTATGGTGTATCAATTCCCTCTGTATTGTATTCATTGGAGTGCACCAGGTGGTTTGATTTTGACAACCCTGATGAAGGCGTCTTTTTATTAGCTGGATTGTTTTCTGCTATAGACATTGTGATCTGATATTTTGATTGTAATGAAAAGAATTTTACTTTTCGATCCAATCCACTACAGGACATTGAATGTGTGAATGATCAGCAGGGTGGAACGGTCTGCTACACATGTTTGTGCAGGAGTCACGCTCTCTCAGGCCTCAGAAGGTCTAAAATTTGCAGTGTTGGAGGTTCATTTTCATTTATACATTATAAAATCATTATTATAACAATAAACATAGTATTTTGTGCAGTTACGCCACATTATTACAGTCAAACCTGAACATGTGTTATATGTATGTGTTTTTGCATTTCTGTGTGTTCTTCATTGTAGCTGAATATATTATTTGACAAATTCTGTAACAGAGAGCAGTTTTTTTATACTCACCCATTCATTTATATGAGGACGCCTATGGAATGTCCTTATAAAAATAGGTGTTCCAATGTGTGTGTGTGTGTGTGTGTGTGATAGAGAGAGAGAGAGAGAGAGAGTGATCAATGCAAGTGTTCTGCATTGTTGATGTGTTATAATGTTCCCTCTTAATTTTCTGTATATTTCTGTTCTGCGTTCTGGCTGATGGTTTTACTTGAATAGCTGTGTAGATTCATTTACAGATTCAACATCAACATGTGTTAAGTCAGGGGCGCCCAGTCCTGCAATTTAGTTCCATCACACACTTACCTGGACATTAGTCCTAGTAATCCCGAAGACTTTGTTATGTAGGCTGCATGTTCACTGATTCAGTTTACTGATCTTTTTTCTTCTTTTCATGTGAACTATTATCACATGCTAACAAACTTTATTTTTTATCTTTTTTTCACAATTATTTATTCAGGTTTGTGACACTCAAACACCTAGGAATCTCATTTAAAGATGAGTGGGAAATGTTATGGACATGTTATCATGGTGATGTTATAATTTACTTTTACTCCTTGTTACTCTAGGCTAATAGAGTAAAAAAAATATTCTCTGCCTGACAGAATTAAGGCCAGTCAGTCACTCAAAGTCTTGCTGCAGTTGCAATTTGTCATCTTTTTTTTTCATTACATCTTACTTTCTCATTGTTTGCACTGAAACTTTTAACAGCAGCATCTGTAAAATGTCCTCAAACTGTGAACAAACAGATTTTTAGTTACTAACCACTGCATGTCCTTCATTTACACACTTGAATTTAACTTGTTATTTGGTCAACCTCCACATGGTGGTAGTATAACCCAGAAAGTTGGCACCTCATGGGCAGATTGAGATTTTTTGTTTTGTTTTGCAGAATCTCTTATTGAATATTCTGCATGCGTTTCCACTATAAAGGATATCTTGCCCTTCCAAAGCTCATGTCCCCATGAAGCTAAGGGCCCTTATATGTGAAACTATTAAGAACTCATTGTTTAATGTTATTCACAGGCTGCAAGCTCAGGAATTACTGATGAGTAAAAAATTGAATTCGCTGCATTTATTTTATGCATGTGTAACTTGCTGCTCATAATTTATGATATACAATCCGAATTCCGGAAAGGTTTGGACTTTTTAAAAATTGGAATAAAATGAAAACTAAAAGACTTTCAAATCACATGAGCCAATATTTTATTCACAACAGAACATAGATAACAAAACAAATGTTTAAACTGAGAAATTTTACACTTCTATCCACTAAATGAGCTTATTTCAAATTTGATGCCTGCTAAAAGTCTCAAAAAAGTTGGCACGGGGGCAACAAAAGGCTGAAAAAGCAAGATGTTTTGAAAATATTCAGCTGGGAGAACATCTAGCAACTAATTAAGTTAATTGACATCAGGTCTGTAACATGATTAGCTATAAAAGGGATGTCTTAGAGAGGCAGAGTCTCTCAGAAGTAAAGATGAGCAGAGGCTCTCCCATCTGTGAAAGAGTGCGTAAAAAGACAGTGGACTACTTTAAAAACAACCTTCTTCAACGTCAAATTGCAAAGCAATATGTGAACATGGTCCAGAAGCGCCATTGTGTCCTGTGGACCAAGGCTCAGTTAAAATGGAGTGTTTCAAAGTGGAAAAGTGTTCTATGGTCAGACGAGTCCAAATCTGACATTCTTGTTGGAAATCACGGACGCCGTGTCCTCCGGGCTAAACCCGGAAAGGCTTGTTGTGACTGTCCCATTGACTGCCAAAGAATTAACACTGTCAAGGCTCAGAAAAAAAATGAAAGACATCATCAAAATAGTGCATGTGCCATCAGTGGTTCAACCGTAATTTTTTGAAGCTACTAGAATACTTTTTGTACGCAAAGAAAACAAAAATGACGACTTAATTCAACAATTCGTCTCCTCCGCGTCACCATAGCACCATTTTGGAGAGTATCCACTGTACGCACAGTGCCACACCATACAGATATGCTGTTTTCGTCCAAATCAAACCCAGATAGCAAAAATCATTTGGGCCAGATCTGGTCCAGACCTATCAGACGTTCGGGCCGGTGTCTTTTGGCACAACGGGCCAATACCGGCATGGATCCGTTTTTCCGGATCTGGACCAGAACTGGGCCAGCTCCAAACCAGATGTGGATTCTTTTATGGTGATTTGGCCCAAATGTGGGCAGGATCTGGTCCAGTACCATGCCGGATCTGGGCCAGCTCATTTTGTGTGTTGTATACATATTGTATACATATACAAAAAGTTGTATACATATTGTGGCGGATCGGTGGCCCTCCCCCTCATTATCATCACCACCCAGTCCCTTATTCGCCGCCCTTCACCAGGCTCCCGACTGGAGTGGGTGGATGAGAGGAGGGGCGTGGGATCAACGTGGGCTGGCGGCGTGTGATGAGGCACAGCTGGACTGAATGAAGCCTCATCACTGCCGCCGTTAAATGCCGAGCGCGCCTCTCCTCGGGAGACCGGTCTCTTCCCCCGTGCATGCACGCTGGTGTCCTCGTGGGTCCAGGAAGGGTGCGTTGAGGGATTCGCGCCACCCAAGATGTGAGCTGCTGAGCCCGTGAGCCGGGTGAGAGCCGCACCCGTACCCGTACGCGGTCGTCGGACCAGAGATGTCGGGCCGTATAAGTCCTGCCAAAGGCCGAGCAGGTGAAGAGGAAGGGTGAGCGTGATTTCACCAAGTACAACATGTTCCTGGATCAACATCCTTGTTGATCCTGGAACAACATTACAATCAACCAATCAGAACTGAGATATAACTTTTCAGGAAATATCTATTTTAGGCTTATGATCAGGGTTAGGTGCTTCTACACCCTTGTTAATCAGCTATCATTTCCAACTGATTTTAGGAATAAATTATGGGTAGGGTTAGGTTTAGGGGTAGGGATTGGGTTAAGTTTATATCTTTGGACAGTAATGTTGATCCAGGATCAACAAAAGATGTTGATCCAGGAACATGTCTGTCTTGGCAAAATCACGGCGACCGAAGAGGAAGAGCCGCCGCTCAAGAGAAGCCGCCGCCCCTCGTGTCCCGGCCAGAGCGGGAGCGCGTGCGGCCACCTGACTCCGCCCCTTCCCTGGACCCCCTCCCTTTCGGAACACTGCCCTCCTTCACGAGCCCCGCAGCACAACGAGGACACCAGATCCCCCCTGTTTTGTTGGACACTTCTTCCCCCTGGACACTTTCTTTTATTGATTTTGTTTAATAAAAGCCTCTCCGAGGCCTGACGCCACACCCACTGTGTCTGTCGTTGGCTCCACCCGTCACAATATCTAGAATTCAAACAGCTTGTTTATTTGTACAGTGCTTTTCACAATACATATTTCAATGCAGCTTTACAGAAAGTGCATTTAAAAATAGTATTGCATTTAAAAATTACAAATAAAAAGAGTAATGTCCATATGCCACAGTATTTGTACAGTTCCCGGATAATACAAATAGATAACGACTATTCAAGTAGAAATTATAAATACCTTTAAAGCAATGATTACAAGCATTTTACATAAGACATAATTAAACAAATCTTTTTTTCTTAAGGTGTAATACAAAGGTCTTAGACAACAAAAAGTTTAAAGAACTGATTTAGATGTATAGACAATTACTGTCTTGAACACTATTAAAACAATATTCATATTAAAACAATTGAATTACTACACAAAACAGTGCAAAAGATGTGCCATTGTGCATCTTTTCTTTCCTTTTGATAAATTTTGCATCAAAAGCAAAATTTAAGTTTATTTTATACTACTTGGGGTAGTGTTTTAGTCTCTACTTCTAGTGCTTACTATACATATTCAATAAGCTTAAAACAGTGCTACACAATGAGAATGAGAAGAATCTGAATAATTACCACAGGGAAATTTTATATCACAGTTCTTATAAATGTGTGTCACCATTGTGTGCTTGAGTTGGTTCTAGCTGTAATAGAGACTTCTGCTCGTAAACAGAATTAATAGTAGTTATGATTGATGTGGTTTGGAACTGGTAAAAGTGCTTAAAAAATATGATCAGAATATTGAATCGCCTAATAATCATGCACGCACTGTATATGCTTTTCCACATCATAAATGTTATCCATGGTTAGCATTTTTTATTTTTCCTGTAATCGAGTAATTTTGTCCTGCTTTGTGTGTAACAAAGACAATGTTCATTCTGCTTAAAGCCCATAGGTGTAAAGTGTAACAACTGATATAACAGAGTAGAAAAGCAAGGAGAACCTGTGCCACCTGTTTTATATATTAAAAACATACACAACTAATTGCATATTACACAGATATGTTATGAATGTATTTGTTTAATTTAGTATTACAAAGCAAGGAAGGCAATGTTTAAGCCTTACACATAAGAGTCACAGTTTACTAACATGCTCCACTGTGGAAATTAGTGCATGTGAGATCAATGTCATACACACTTCCTTTAATCACCGACTTGAGATGAAAAATTGTTTGTGCCCAAATGACACACAGATTATAGCATTGCTAGAGGACTATGACTGTCATAACAGGTATATTTTTCAGGATGCTGAGTGTGAAGTTATTTGAAGGAGCATTTCACCAGAAAGCTGCAAGCCTCAATCGGCCCTAACAAACAGTATGTTTTGAACAGCACTAGTTGTAACATTATCAGGCACTCATTATTATCGATACTCAATTATAAATCGTGGCATTCAAATAGCTTGAATAACTCAAACTCCAGTGAAAAAAAAGAAAAAAGAAAAAGAAAAAGGGGCTCACCTTACTATTTGACAGTCCCGGCTCTCAGGTGGTTCCTGAAATTGAAACAGATTTTTATATAGTGTTGCTGGACAATTTCTCACTTCATTTACCGAATTAACATGGAGCATACCGTTAACAGAAATAAAAGCATATTTTGGCAAAGCTTTTATAAATAAAAACTATACCAAACAATATAATGTAATATATGTCTGTCTCCTCAGTGCCCCTCTGTTTCTATCATTCATGTGTTTCAGGATGTGCCTGAAAGCATTCTGCCTGCTTATTCAAGGGGACTGGGCTGGTCAAAAGTTTGGGCACATTACTGTTTTTAATGTTTTTGAACCAAGTCTCTTATGCTAATCAAGCCAGCATATTTGATCAAAAATACAGAAAAAAAAAAAAAAAACGAATATTGTGAAGTATTAAAAAATAATGAAATAAAATAATGGTTTTCTGTTTTAATATACTTCAAAATATAACTTATTTCTTTGATCGAAGCTGAATTTTCAGCATCATCACTCGTCTTCAGTGTCACATGATCCTTCAGAAATATACTAGATAATGGATATCTGGCCCTTCCAAAGCTCATGTTCCCTCGAAGCTAAGCGCCCTTATATGTGAAACTATTAAGAACTCATTATTTAATGTTATTCACAGGCTGTAAGTGTACAGGTTAAGGAATTATTGAGAAAATAAATGAGTAAAAAAAAAGATATTCGCTGCATTTATTGTGTGCATGCATGATTTCAAAGCTGCTCATTATTTATAATTAGTCTTGTGTTTGCATATTTATCACCTGATTTTCAGATGATCAGGTGAATGAAAGGAGATCAGATTTATTCATAATTAAAAAATCAAGACAGTCCGGGAGGAGTCAGTTTGCTTAAAAAGAGAAGAGAACACAGGTGATGTTGTGTAGACACTAACTGCGCTTCTGTATTTAGTGAAAGTCAAATATAGTGGTAGATACTCCTCATTTGTAGTCTCATATCCCTAAACCTAAGTTTTAACTACTGTATGTTTTGTTAACATGAATAATGGTACAATAAACATTTGCTTGCATTGCCTCTCCTAGCTTCAGTTCATGTTGTGTTGTGAAATGCTTTGTAAGAACATTGGAGTGAATTAAACAAATCAATACTCTATTCCTATGATGATCCCTGCACTTGTGCACAATTAATTTACTGTATATTGGCTTACTGTACCAACAGAATTCAGACCTGAGTTAATTTCATCTTTCTATAACTTCCAGGTAATTCTTAAACTGTGACTAAGAGAAACTAAAAACTGGGGTAGGTTAAATGTTTTTGATATAAAATTATTTTTACAGTGACCGTTCCATTACACCCAGAGATACCAATTAATTCAATGGTGGCTTTTAATTTATTTTTTTGGCCATACTTCACTTGAAGAAAAATCTAATTGGGTGTCCCTGTTAATTAGCTGGTTTTGTGGATGTAGAGTTGATGAAAGCTATTGTGTGTAGCAAATTAGCTCAATGTGAGATGAACATAATCATAACAGATTATCAATTATATTCATCTTCAGGAATTAATTGTAGCATTGATGGTACAATAAAATGATTTGTTTGTCTGCAGTACAGACAGTTTTAATCTATTGACTCTAAGGAAAATTACTTCTCTGGCCATGAAAAATAATTTCCTTGCTGATATATTGCTCACAGAGCATATAACAAAACCAGAATGTTAACGTGACCTCGTTCTGTGAGCAGCAGACAGACAACCAAGCGTGAATACATATGGATGTTTATTAAACTACACTACAGGGGAACATGCAACATCTAACTAGACACAAATTTACACACATTAACCATAGATACCTGTTACGACCCTGAGTGTCATCCTCATCTATTGGTGGCAAGTTGTGGGAGTTTTGAGTCACTTCCTCTCCCCACCTTGTTATGTGATAATTGGGGGAGTAGAGTGTATATAAGGACTGAGAGTGCTCATTTTGACAATCACTCTCTGTGGGCACAGTTTATCAGAGTGGCTCTTGATCATAACATCTTTCTGATCTCTTCTCTTGTACCTTTGTCATGTAGTTTGGAGATTTTGTTATAATTCTTTTGACCCCCCCCCCCCCCCCCCTTCCTTTTTGTTCTTATTTTCCCCTAGACTTATGTTTGTTATTTGGGCAATTGTTATTTTTGGTTAATCAACAATAAAATAATTTGGTTTGATTGAACAACGGTGTTTGACCCATATTTTATGTTGCGGTTTAAAACGAGCTGGCCATAACAATGCCAATGCAAGGAAAGCATGGAGAGAGAGAGAGAGAGAGAGGCGAGAGCAAGAGAGTAGAGTGTGCAGTATTTACACATCAGTAAAGAACCCATCACCTTTATTAAAAGGGGTAGAAGCCTAGAAGCGCATCTAAACCGTTAACAAGCGGTTACTAGCATTGGTTTTGTTGGTGCTGAGTAAAGTGTTCTGGTGCGTGTATAATAAGTAGATTCCTGATTAATTCTTTTAGGAGTGAAAGCTTCGTCATTCCAGCCATGGGTTGATTGGTCTGAAGTGAATCGACAAAGTTACTGAACTTAAAACTGCCAGAAAATCGGACTCCACCTCATTTGCATGTTTAATGACTGGTCTGAAGAATCAGTGTAGTTTTGCCCACAGTACAGTAAAAATGGTATGATGCATTTCACGATCACATAGTATCATTGTTTGAGGAACAGATCATTTTGATACCAAGAAAGAAACATATACAAGATATTAAACCAGAGATGCATTCATTCATCTGAATATGAGCGTTTAGAGTTTAACAAATACAAATAACGAGTGGTAACTATAGTGACGTTTTAGTGTATTTACAGAAAACATATTTATGTTACTCTTATTTAAAATATATTTTGTCTACTTTGTGTAAGAAGATAAAATGATTACACTTTTAGTGGGTTTTTAATGTACTTTATAACCATGTGTAGGCTGTTAAAGAAAAATAAATTTTGGTTGATTTTTTATATGCTCATGAAACATAATGGAAACATAATGGAGAGTGTATAAAGGTGGTGGAGCACTCTCCCCGTATGTCGCACTCTGCTGCAACCTGTGTGTCTGTATGACTGTTGACCTTCTTTGCAAAGAATAAAACCTTCTAGTAACTAAGAGTGAGTTTGTCTCTTATGCTGATGAGAGTCAGTTAAAATTGCCCTGACAATTTGGTGTCAGAAGCTGGGATTCCTTGGATGTGTCTTCTGGGCCTGAGAGCGGACGGTGACTGTACATCCTGGACTTAGAGTCCAGCCCTAACCCTGAATAGGTTATAGAGCATGCCGGGTTGCTGTCAATTCCAAACAGCAAACCTGAACCACAAAGCCCCACTACAACACACTCCACTTTGGGTTTGCAATCACTGAAATGACACTTAGCTGTTTCATCACATATGGGCTTATAACACCATACAGATCTGTGTCAGTCCTCACCTTCCAGTCTGCCAGCATGTCACAGACTGCAAACCCCGCTGCCCAAGGAGGAGATGTGAACACCTTGCTAAGAGGCATTATGGATAGCCTCACCCACAAGACCATTAAACTTTTAATATTCTGAGTAAAAGTCACGATTCGGAAGAGACTCCTGACACATGACTCAAGCCAGAAGTGGTAACTCCCACGACTGACAGAGACAGGTTATACCTCGTCAGACCCACATCCAGTCCTGAGGTGCGAAGCCTCCTAGACAGACAACCCCCTCACACAAAGTCAAACTACCATTGTGGTGGTTTCCGCTTTTTCTATGAAGAATCACTCTTGAAGTCTTGGGGTTTTGACGCCAGAAGAGAGACTTTATTATCATCAGAAACAATAAGGCCGAGAAGACACTGCAGTGAAGTCAATCGAGTCTGTGTCCGTACACCCTTTTTATACAGTTTTTCTCTAGGCGTGTTCAATACATTTCATACATTGCCATTTTATCTTTTTTGGCTGTGTCTCCAGCCTGCCACCCAAAAGCAGACAGGAGACCTTAATTTTATGTTCCGTGAAAGTAGGGGCTCCCTCATATATTTTGTGTAATGTCAAAACAGCACTGTAAAAAATTGTTGTAAAAAAAAACCAGTCAAAATCTGACAGTAACATACTGTTTTCCATTAATGTTCTGTAGAAAACAATGCATTATGGGCAAAGTGCGTTATGTTTGGTCAGTTTGGTTAATTTGCAATTTTCTAGCATCCAAAATAATTTTCAGTCAGATAGCCTACTTGTGATGACATTTTTTTTTACAAACGTCATTTGTAAAACACTTCTTTCACGAAGAGGAAAGTTCGAAGGACATCTGCTTTACATCACCATTCGCCATCCGAAGTCCTTCAACTGCACTGACCTGCATCTGCATCTGTACCTACACGGTAATTAAAAGCATTTTCTTATATTCCTCACCAGTATTTTATTCAGGTATTATTACCAGAAGTAATGTTATGCCATCGATGCTCAGCAAGCTGTCGAGATAGTGAGTGTATGGTTTTAAAATGGCCCTTCAGTGCTGAAATGTGAAAATTTCATACATATTTACAGTACACACATTTAAAGTCACGAGGTTTTATCAGTTGTAAAACGTCTCTTCACCGCTAAAATGTGTGAATAATTCAAACATATATACGCATTTTAGTCACCAGGTTTTATCAAGTTTGTTTTAGATCATCTCTAAACTAAGACGTCCTTGTTGAAAACTGGCCAGTTAACAATCTGTTGCTCGTTGTTAATGTCTTCAAATTCCACAGAAAATCACTAAACAAACTTTATGTATGAAATGTCGATTATTTAAAGTTAGTTTAAAGGTGACATATGTTTAAAATGAGAATAGTTTTAGTGCTTATCCAGATAGCAAAATCCCAGCAAACAATGGCGGTCCACCAGCGTTTTTTGGGCGGCACAAATTCAGCGGCTTAATACGGTCGGATCACCGTCGGCACACCATCGGCGAGCCGACCAATCTAAAAACGCTGTCGGTCAGCCGGCGTTTTTTGGGTGGCACGCCACCAGCGGTTTGCCGCGGCTGAGCCTCCATCAGTGCACCAGTGGCAAGCGGTTCTGTCCCGTGTTTCTACTGCTCTTACATGACATCTTTGTTTTATAAATTATATATATATATATATATATATATATATATATATATATATATATATATATATATATATATATATATATATGTTTTACATTACATTTTTACAGTTAAAAGGAATCTGAAGCACTGAATAAAAATAGTGAGAGTTAATTATTAACAAGTTTAGTATAAAAACTGCAAGCACATTTTTAAACGAAATAAATAGTTTGAATGATTGTAAAAACAACAATACAAAATCTAATAAAAAAATAGCAACAAAAAAATAAAATAAAAGTACTAGTTTGTCCCACTATCACCTGCAGGTTGCAGTTTACACCTATGTATGAATGGGTCATATAACTACAAAACGATTAAAATTCAAAATTAAATATTTTTTTTTGTTGTTGTTTATGTTTATTTAAATGCTGCAAGACTGTGATTTGATGGACGCGCGCTCTGAGTCTCTTTCAAACGCTGCAGCGAAGGAGTTACCATCGAAACGGGGCGGCAACTCTCCAACTGACAGCTGCAACACTGCGTCTCTCGCTGCTGTTTTCACCGTTTTCAGGTGAGTTTAGTCCCTAAAATCACACAAATATTACATACAACTGTTCCTGACACTTTTCTTTCTTGTAATTGATACGCTTCTGTTGAATATTTACTTCATAAAGACGTTTTCAGACGATGTATGCTAACTCTGTATATTGAGCTCTGATTTATCAAAGTTTTGACTTTTCATCACACATGTGTAGTTGGGAGATTTTAATAGCTTTGTAAAGGTTTTGTCAATGGGTTATTGGAATTAGACGAATTTATTTAGTCTAAAATATGTGCTGTAACTTTACTGTTAATCGGTGACCTCACTTAAATGAGCATGTATTAACTGAATCTAGTTAAAACGTGATTTGATATTTAATGGCAAACAATTATTGATAAAAAATTGTTCTGTGGTTTCAGGAGTAACACTTCTACAACAGAAGAGAAGCTCCAAGATATCTAAATTTCTGAAGGAAGCTGCTGACAGAGATGTGGGAAACATAGGTAACGTTAAGCTGCATGAGAAAGCTCATGAAATCACTTCATATATGCAAATATGTAGTGAAAAAATGCATATCACCATGCATCTTTTACAATTCTTTATTAAAGTTATTTTAAGAAGGTTTTGACATCCAAACATGAGTGAGTGATGTTAAAATGTATTTTATTTCTGTGATCAAAGATGAATTTTCAGCATCATTACTCTTCAGTTTTACATGATGATTATTCAGAAATCATTCTAATATGCTGATTTGCTGCTCAGGAAATATTCCTGATTTGTATTTTGTTTTGTGTTTTGTGTGTATTATTCAGGATTCCTTAATGAACATGTCACGTGTCTACCCGTCCGAAGTTCCTATCTGTCCTTATTTGGTTTAGTTCCATTTCTCATTTGTTAATTATCATTCATTGTCCTCCGGAATCTTCCCTTTTATGATTACACCTGGGAGTTCTGCGAGCTCACCGCGGCTACGACGTGGGATGACGCCACCATTATTAAGATGTTCCGGCTCGGAGCCACTCTCCACCGTCCCGTAGACCTCCCAGACACCACGGGATTGTGTTGGAGAGAGACTATTTTTCGGTGTCTGGGAAGCGTCCAGGCCCGAGCCGGAACCAACCCGTCAGCCGCGACTCCCCCTCGTCAGCCATCATCCCCGACTCCTCCTCACCAGCTGGCCCACAAATTCCCGCCGCCGTCCGCGGCTCCCCCTAGCCCGCCGTCAGCGGGGAAATGCACGCCGCCGTTCGCAGCCACCGCAAGTCCACCAAGAAGTATGGCAAGCCTGCCGACCGAGAGTATGGTCAGCCCTCCTGTGCCTCCGCTGGTCTCATCCAGCTCCGCGCTTCAAGAGCGCCCTCCAGTGCCTTCGCCACGAAGGCACTTCCCTAGCTCCGCGCTACCAGAGCGCATCCAAGAGTTCGCGCTTCCAGAGCGCCCCCCCAGTGCCTGCGCCACGAAGGTGCCCCCAAGAATCCACGCTTCCAGAGCGCCCCCAAGAGTCCGCGCTTCCAGAGCACCTCCCAGTGCCCGCGCCACGAAGGCGCCCCCAAGAGTCCGCGCTTCCAGAGCGCCCCCAAGAGTCCGCGCTAAGACTGAAAACCCTGAGAATCCTGCTCCGTCTTGGGCGCCCAAGCTCCCTGCTCCACCTTGGCCTCCCGAGTCCCTGGATCCGCCATGGCCTCCCAAGCTTCCTAACCCGCCATGGCCTCCCGAGTCCCCTGACCCACCATGGCCGCCGGAGTCTCCTGACCCGCCATGGTCTTGAAGTGTCTCCTGTTCCGCCCTGGATGCCTCCTCGGTATCCCTGTCCTGCACCGGCTTCCAGGGCACCCCCCCCCCCCCTTCCCGGTGGTACTGTTATGGCGCGGGACGTGCCTACCCATCCGAAGTTCCTGTCTGTCCTTATTTGGTTTAGTTCTGTTTCTCATTTGTTAATTATCATTCATTGTCCCCACCTGAGTTTAATTACGTTGTTTGCTCTTTTGTTCCCTTTCTTATAAAAGTCCTCAGTTCTCCCTTTGTGTTTGTCCTATCTTGAGTTCAATAAATGGGAAAAGTGAGTTGATGCCGTTTCGTTCTCCTGTCTGTCATTTATATATTCTACTACAACCACACACCCATGACAGAACAAATTTTAAAATGAACAGTGTTTTTTTTTTAAACAAAAATATTTACTCTCACTTCTCATCAATTTAATTCATCCTTGCTGAATAAAAATGAATTTATTAAAAAACCTCACTGACTGTAAACTTTAGAACAGTATTGTACAATACCATTTAAAGGTCTGGAGTCTATTTAACAATGAATCCTGAGAAAAAAAAAAGTTTACGCTAAAATGTTTATCAGCACATCTTTTTTTATATATTGTTAATAATTAGAAATGTGTCTTGAGCAGCAAATCAGATTTATTTTTGAAGGATCATGTGACACTGAAGACTGGAGTAAATGATGTTAAATTCAGCTTTGATCACAGCAATACATTACAATTTTAACATATTCAAATAATAAAAAACAGTTCTCTTGAATTGTAATATCATTTCACAATGTTATTGTTTTAACTGTTTTTTGAGTTGTGAGTATAAGAGACTTCTTTCAAAGATGTAAAAATCCTACTGACCCCAGACTTTTTAACAGTTGTGTAAATTAGTTATGATATTCCTCCCAATTCAATAATACTGCGGCATATGAACACTGTAAAAAATCCAATTAACAAAATGTTGAAAGGGCAAAAATATTTGGTTACACTTTGATAGCCCAATTTAGACATTCTACTAACTAAGTAACTTTGTAACTACATGTCTACTAACTCTCAGTAGGGTAGGTTTAGGGTTAGTAGAATAAGTTGACATATAATTGCAAAGTTTCTCATAGTCAGTATGTTGTATGTTGTGGACCTATCAAAATAAAGTGTTAGAAGTTATTAAGCAGAGAGTCTACTAATACTCTAATCACTGCTAGTTGACGTGTAGTTGCAAAGTTTCTTACTGTTAGTAGAATGTCTAAAGTGGACTATCAAAATAAAGTGTTACCAAATATTTAAGTTGAACTCTTTTTATTGCTTGTGCTTAGTTGAGAAGACATATTAAGTCTGCACAAGTATATTTTAAAAAATATTAAATGAATGGTTATTTTCAAATCCAGTCAACATTCAGAATGCTAAATGCTGACTAAACTAATAAAAACAAATCCAGCCAACACTGAGATCATTCCGCATGTGCACGAGCCTGAGTTACTTCGCGGGAGAAACAGTGCTGCCATCTTGTCAAGTTCACAAGTCAGGTGAGTTGCACTAAATAAATGTTATTTTTTAGACTAAATTTAACGAGAAAATCATGCAACATATCCAACTTTTTTGAGTGGACATTTAGAAAGTGTTTTATGAGTTGTTAAGTGGATATAATTTAACTTTTTTTAACTTAAAAATGTACTTTTCTTTCTCCATCAGGGTGGGGCCAAAGGTTTCATTGGTGCTTTGTCATCACTGCAAGATTTCAGATGCAACCCAGTCAGTTCTTCCAAGGCATCAAACACCAGACCGCTCCACTACAACTACATACTGTGTGTACCTTCAAGACTAGGAGTTTATTCACGAGTTCACACTTACATATAATAAACTGAGTAAAGGTTTATGCGTATTTGGCGTGCTGTCCAGGGAGAGGGCTCTGAGCTCGGTACTTACCCCCGAGCCCAGGGTACTCCCCCTGTAAGGGGAGAGGGGTCCGAGCTCTGCCTTTAGCCGGGACCCAGAGCGTTCCCCCCATGCTGGGGTAGGAACAGGCTGAAGGTGAGGAGTCGGGGTGGTGGAGGGATGCTGAAAGACTAGAACTGATGGAGGTAAGACTGCTTTGATTATTTATAGGGGTTCTCTCTTGAGCTGATTGGATAGATGGTGTGATTGCTGATGATGAAGTGGCTGCGTTAATTATCTGCGCGTGCTCCTCCCGAAACTTGTTAATAAAACATCACTTGTTTTCATTCCAGGTAATGTGTGTAAATGTTTAGAGTGTTTACTACAATTAAAATGTGCTTTATTGTTCTCAGTGGCATCTACGCTAATATTAGTCTGTTTCATTCTTATTCCGAGGTCACCATAGCCACCCAGATCCAGTCCGTATCCAGATCAGATGGTGTATCAGCACCTAGAGACGACCTCTACAGCCCTGAATGTCAGCGGAGACCATGTCAGCTAGAGTAGCTCCAGAGACAGATCCCCAGTGAAGACCTCGTTGGCCATCGGGACAAGACCATGAGAACCAGACAAGTCCTCTGCTCAATCTGACCTGTGCTGGAATTAAACCATGCCATGCTGGTTTTGTCTGGCCAGAGGAGAACTGCCTCTCGACTGAGCCTGGTTTCTCCCAAGGTTTTCTACTCAGTTTCTGTCACCGATGAAGTTTTGAGTCCTTGCCAAAAATGAAAATTTGCTGTTAATTTACTGACCCTTAGGCCATCTGAGATGTAGGTGACTTTTTTTTCTTTAAGCCTGTATGTTTAGTCTGTATGACAAATGTTATAAATGGAGATTGTTATTAAATAATGGCTATTATGTGTTGTAAATTGTGTTTTTAGTGATTGATAAACACCAGTTAATCATTTTTAATAATTTTGTTAAACTATAAAAATGTTTTAGTTTTAGTTCCCCCGCAAAGTACCCAGAATATCAAAGTCCAGTAAAGGAGGCAGAAATCTTTTGCATTTTACTCTTACACACTCTCTCTCTGTTTAAATCTAGATTAAAAATACATCTTTTAGCCAAGCATTCACATAACAACTCATAACCTTGTACTCGAGTAATAAATGCGTATGATCATCTTTTGCCTGAAATAATATGAACAGCATCTCTGCTAATTCTTCTTTTGTTTTCCTGTTTCTATCTCTCAGGTTTCTCATCCCAGTGTTACAACAGCTTGGATCCAGCCTCACTTGTGGTTACTTCAGATGATGTCAACACTCATGAAGACCCCAGATGATGGCAACTATAGATGAACATACCAACCTGACAAATGTTATGTATTGTAATCATTGCCTTAAAGCATACATCGAGTGATTTTCAACCCACTTTGTATTATTACTCAAATCACTTTCTCTACCTGTCTGTTGGTCTCGCATATCCGCCATGTTTGTAGTTTTTAACACGTTTTGTGCGTGTTTGTAGTTCTGATCGATTCCTCGTCCGCCGCACAATGTGTTGTGGGCAATATTAGCAGTTAAAGTGCATCCATAGCTGTGTCCGAAACCGCTCCTTATCCACTATATAAGGAGTATATCGGGTGTCAGCCATTTTGTAGTGCTGTCTGAATTCTGAGTGAACGACTTCATTCCCTACTTTCATTCACTACTTTTTACCCACAATGCATTCTGATTTCAAGTGTACAACCGATGTACACTCGCTGAAGCACTATTTCCCACAATCCAATGCGGAGAACCGACGAGCTGTTAGAGCGAGCGGCAGCGAGCGAGTTTGAACGAGAGATGCCGTTTAATTTGCAAAAATTATGAATTTGTTGGATTTTTAAAAATGTTCTTTGGTAGTGTATTCATTCTAATGTCAAATTAACGGTTGCCTGAGGGTGCTCTACTGCCATCTTATTTGAGTGCAAAAACACTGCTCGGGAGAGTTTCAAGATACTACAAACAATAAATACGTACAATTATTAATATGTGCTGATGTGAGTTTATTTTTGTTGACAATATTTGAATAGTATTTAATGATTATGACCATATTACAGAACAAATGAATAATATACCATCAATGAAACCACAAAGATGATTACAATAGTCATTTTAAGTGTTATTGCTATTAATATTATTTTCTAAAATGAGGTACATGAAATATAAAAGTACATCTAAGATGTTTTTGCAACAGCCAAGTCTCACGCGCAGTGTAAACGTCCGAATCCGTTCACTTCATTTCGGCTATCAGATTCCGATTATTAAATGACAAAATAACCTTATATAACTCATACACTACATGGTTGAGTGCATTGTGCATAAGTACATAGTGTATAAGTGCATAGTGTATAGTGTGTCATTTGGGACGCAGCTTTTGGCATACTTTTTTAAACATACTATAATTTGGGACATAATTCTATTTTTGAATACTATTTAGGACGGATAGTATGCGAATTGGGACGCAGCATGCGTCTCCATGAAGAGTGCAGGTCATGGTTGCTTAGCAACTGCAGACGCCATGAGAGAACAAGCTACAGCGCTTTGGAAAGAAGGAGAAAGCGGCGTGCTTAAAGGAACACTCCACTTTTTTTGGAAATAGGCTCATTCTCCAACTCCCCCAGAGTTAATAAGTTGAGTTTTACCATTTTTGAATCCATTCAGCCGATCTCTGGATCTGGCGATAGCACTTTTAGCATAGCTTAGCATAGATCATTGAATCCGATTAGACCAGTAGCATCGCGTTCAAAAATGACCAAAGAGTTTCAATATTTGTCCTATTTAAAACTTGACTCTTCTGTAGTTATATCGTGTACTAAGACCGGCGGAAAATTAAAAGTTGCGATTTTCTAGGCTGATATGATTAAGAACTGTACTCTCATTCTGGCGTAATAATCAAGGAACTTTGCTGCCGTACCATGGCCGCAGCAGGTGCAGTGATATTACGCAGCGCCTGAAAGTATAGTCCCCAGCTATATTATAACTAGGTACCTCGCTGGGGACTACTTTCAGGCGCTGCGTAATATCACTGCACCTGCTGCCGCAGCAAAGTTCCTTGATTATTACGCCGGAATGATAGTATAGTTCCTAGCCAAATCGGCCTAGAAAATCACAACTTTTCATTTTCTGCCGGTCTTAGTACACGATTTAACTACAGAAGATTCAAGTTTTAAATAGGACAAATATCGAAACTCTTTGGTCATTTTTGAACGCGATGCTACTGGTCATTGCCACTGTGACAACATATTCCCATTCTCTTATTACCGGACTTCCGAGTCGAGGCCATTTTCAGTACTCATTGTCTTTCGGTTGGTATTTCCACAGTATGAAGGTAGGATTTTACAAATTTATGAATGAACTGCTCTCCTGCTGACATGTGACATCCACTTCCAACATGTCAATGCACACAATAACCTTCGTCCACTCTACAGCCACAATACCAGCCAATTGGATTGTTTTTTTTTGTTTTTTTGCCATATTCTTCACTTGAAAAAAAAAAAAAAACCTTTCACATTTCAGAAATCTAAAACCAGTTAAAAATGGTTGAGTCGCATGCTTGACATGATCTATAGGCCAATGGTTCTACTTCTACCCCTTTCTCAAAGCACATCAAAATAAAGAAATTAGTATCTTTGGGCTTAATGGAACTGTCACTGTAAAAATAATTTTGTGTTATAAAAATATCTATTTAACCTACCCCAGTTATTAACTTCCACAAACAGTTTTTCTTAGTTAAAAAAAAAAAAAATTAGCTGGAAGTTATTGAAAGAAAATTATCTCAAGTCTGAATTCTGTTGGTACAGTAAGCCAATATACAGTAAATGAACAAGTGCAGGGATCATCATAGGAATAGAATTGTTTAATTAACTCCAATGTTCTTACAAAGCATTTCACAACAACATGAACTGAGGCTAGGAGGGGCAATGCAAGCCTCATGACCCCCCCCCCCCCCCCCCTCCATTGGTTAGCAAAAACTCAGTGGACATGTGAAGCGGACCTTGTAGTCCTGACACCCTCCGTTCTGTTGTGCATTCACACAAGCAAAGCCCTGTGTTGGATCATATCTGGAGAAAAAGATTGCATCTGTTAACAACAGACAAGCATAACTGCTACCAAGTGTTACATCTGCATTTCTCTTATTTGAAATGTACATACAGGATATGGAGCATGCACAAATATTTGTGGGATAAGAGCATTGTCTAGATCTCACTTTCAGATCACTACTTATTTTATATTAAGGACTAAAATATAGCATTGTTAGTCATACACTTGAAAGTTGTTTCCAGCAGGCAGTACAGGGGTCCCACTGATGGTTGCGACCTCAATAGCGATGGGCTGAGCGCAGACCTGCAGTGGGTACGTTGTCAGGGCCAACGACAGAGTCTCGTAGTCTCCTTGTCCACTGGGATCATCTCGGTCAAACCAAGGTGTCCTACATTCTAATAGAAGATGACCAGCGGAGTAAATCTCATAAACGCATACAAGACCAACAAAATATTACACTGATTTCTGCAGCTGCAGTTTTTGTTGGTCACTCACTTGAACACCATTGCTCTGGGCAGGTGAAGCGGACCTTATAATCAACACATAACACTCCTACTTGGTTTGCATTTACACAAGCAAACCCACTTGTCGGATTATATCTTCAGAAAAACAAAAAAAACACACAAAATCACCTTTACATATACTGTTAAACTTCAGGATTCTTTGTTTCTTGGATCAAAATATTACCAGAAGCACATGTTCTGTAAAAAAAATAAAAATAAAATAAACAACCCCCTCACAATTGAAAGACGTTTCCTGTTTGAGATGCTGGTTGGCCGGAGATGGTCTGAGCCTCTATTGTGATTGGATTTGGACACATTTCTCCAGGGTATTCATTGAGAAGGTCAGCCAACAGCTCGTAGTCTCCCTTTCCAGTTGGGTCATCACGGTCAAACCACTTGGTTATACAACCTGATAAAATACCAAACAGAAGGAATTGTTATGATTTAAAAAAAAAAAAAAAAACTCACACTGTGCGATTTTGGTCACGATTTGGTCGTCTGAGACAAATTTTGAAAATACTAAAAGATTCCTATAATCCTAGGCTAAAATCTGTAGCCTTTGATCGTTAGTTTGACATGTTCACCGAAAGCCGATTAATGCGAAATTCTGGCAGTGTCAGTAGATTTGGCGCGACAACCGCTACGATGAATGTCAAACTGTCTCCGTTTTTCAAGACAAGTTATGAGCAGAATTAATGCTAGAGAATTATTCTATCAGCCATAAACTCCGGCGCTCCCGTCCTCAGCTCACGGAATTCATCTGATGTTGCCTTTTCTATATAAACACTGGTTGCGCCACTGTTTTCATGTGGGTGTGTAGAGCTGCATACACTCTTCTTCTTAAATACGCCGGTATTGGTGCCGTTCATATACTTTTCATGATAGCCAACATTTCGTTCCCGCGTACAATGCAGTTCGTAGTCACTGGACGTGTATGGGTTGATAACTCCGGACAAGTTTTCTTGCGCGCACCCGTTTTTAACTCATCTTGACTGTCGTACAGTCTGACATTAATGACAACTGAGATCCCATAGTGTGACATGATCATCATGTTCGTACAGTCTGACAAGAACAATCCTAAAGGACTTTTAAAAAAATCGCACAGTGTGAGCCCGGCTTAACCTGTAGTTTATTCTTTAAACTCCACAACACCAAAAAAGAATTTTAAAAGTAGAAAAAGCACACCTACTCTGAGTGGAAAGTGAAATGAGTGCACCTGTAAATATTGAGAGGGGTTTTTGCAATTTTATTTTCTCTTACACAAATATCAATTGTAATTGCTTTTACCACATCTTCTTTATATCATAATCAAACTTACTGGTAGCAAGAACCACCCAGGTTGCAAATACCTTTGAAAGAAAAGTAACATAACATAACATAACATAACATAACATAACATAACATAACATAACATAACATAAGACAACATAACATAAGACAACATAACATATAACACAAGTGCAAAGTTAATGCCATACCTTGCTGCTCATTCTTCTGTTTGTCAATAGGAGTCTAATAGGAATAACGATAATAACTAAGATAGAAAGAGAAATCATTATAGTGCCTGGAAATGTAAAAATCCAGAATACTTTGGCATTCATAAAGAAAACAACACTTCATTGAATACAACCGCAAAACACTTTCAAGTATTAATTGTAGATGATATATAGGTTATATAAAATTATAAACTCACCCAGTCTTACTTGATGATTGTGCTAGTGAGAATATACACCACTATATTTGACCATCACTAAATGCATCTGTTATCTTCTTTCCCTTTTTAAGCAGGCGGGCTCCTCCCAGACCGTGTTATCAGCTGATCTGCTTTAATTCTCCTCCACCCGTCCTGAATAGAGAGTATTTGTTGTCTTGTCTAAAACTTTATATTTTGTTCCTCACATTAAGTATTTCCCAATAAAGAAACAGAAGGTGAGATTGTCAGGTGTGACATTTGATCATATGTTCCATAAATTAGAAAGAGAAAACACAGCAATTGTAATCCTACAAAGGCTTCAAGCTTTTCTTTAAACCCCTTTGCAGACAATGGTCGTGAAAGAAAGTAGATACGGGTTGGTTTTATTTCAGAATATTTCATAAAGGTGTTATTCAGCAATTGTAATCCTATATACACAAAACACAAGGTCACAGAAGAAAAGGCTTCAAGCTTTTCTTTTAACCCCTTTGCAGACAATGGTCGTGAAAGAAAGTAGATACGGGTTGATTTTATTTCTGAATATTTCATAAAGGTGTTATTCAGAAATTGTAATCCTACTATACACAATAAACAAGGTCACAGAAGAAAAGTGGGCTTCCATACCACCTCAGCAGTGCCACAAACTGATCACCTCCATGCCACGCTGAATTGAGGCAGTAATTAAAGCAAAAAGAGCCCCTACCAAGTATTGAGTACATATACAGTAAATGAACATACTTTCCAGAAGGCCAACAATTCACTAAAAATGTTTTTTTTTTATTTTTTTATTGGTCTTATGAAGTATTCTAATTTGTTGAGATAGTGAATTGGTGGCTTTTTGTTAAATGTGAGCCAAAATCATCACGATTAAAAGAACCAGACTTAAACTACTTCAGTCTGTGTGCATTGAATTTATTTAATACACAAGTTTCACAATTTGAGTTGAATTACTGAAATAAATGAACTTTTCCACGACATTCTAATTTATTGAGATGCACCTGTATGTGCGAGTGTTTATAGATGAATATGCATGGCTGAAGTTTATATGTATATGCAAGTATGTATAGGTGTGTCTGCATGCAGCAAGTTTATATGTGCGTGTGGTGTTGTAGGCGCATGGATCGAGTTTATATGTATATGCAAGTTATTCACAAGTGTATATGCATTCATTACTAACATAAGGTGTATTGGTATGGATTTCATATTAGTGTGCATGTGTATTTCATATATATATATATATATATATATATATATATATATATATAGAACATCCAATAGTATACATGTATGTGTGATTAATTTATAGGTGTACTGTATATGCACATGTTTTATGTACGTATTGATAAGCAAAGTTTGATTTAAATCCTACGTGGTGCCTCATACATTTCTGCATCAGGTTAGTAACGGACTAAAAATCAGTTGAGATGGAGCATAGGGTATGCCAACTGGATTTTGTAAAGATGCGGCTTGGTATTAGTTCAAGTGTACTTAGATTGTAAGGGCCAGGGACGATTCTAGGATTTTCATTTTAGGGGGGCTCAGCCCCCAATGAGGGTATAATAATAATAAAAAAAATAATAATATTTACAAAAATATTGATTGAAAATTTGTACAAAAATTTGTAGAACCGTTCAACATAAATTCAATTCAAACAATAAAAAATATTTTTTAAAAAATAATACAAAAGTGCTGTCGGTCACTGTCTTTAATCATTTCTATGCATAACTGTATGGTAGTTAATGCCACATGCACTGTAATATTGTGTGCTATATTGAAAGCTAAATTTTAAAATGAAAATAGCAATAACGTGATCGTTTTTATAAAGAATGCGTTCATATGTGTTAAGGGCTTTGGCTGAAGGAAACCGCTGTGGTGTGATGAGTGGTGAATGCAGCGAAAACTTTACAGTAGATTGGAAACCGATTGCTCTCTCATGACTTTTGTAAACTGTATTTATGACAAAGAACTGCATAGATGTAGATATTATAACAATCTATCGATAAACACACACCTTGTCCTCTCGTCTGCGCCACCGCAGTCTGTGGATTGAAGAATGCGCAGAAAGATGGGGAGGAGCCGAAGTCTGCTGCCGTTTTCATTTGAAATTTAAAGGGAAAGAACAATGTTGAAGATTTTTAGGGGGGCTGAGCAGAAATTTAGGGGTGCTAAAGCTCCCCTAAAAATGGCCTAGCGACGCCCATGGTAAGGGCTAAAGGGAATTTCTATTTCGGTCAACTGAATGTTGTTCCTAAATAGGGTGAACCTAACCTCTGTTTACTGTAATGCTACTCTAACTAAGTGTACATGGGAAACCATGGCATGACCAAACCAAAGCTAATATCAGAGAAAGTAATGTTGGTCGCCTTACGTCTTAGTAGTGGTCATGGCCTCTCACTACAGATAATGTTGCTTTATTCAAGTGTGTACAGAAATATGGGGACTAAACAAAAATACTTTTAGAATGAGCAAGCATAGGAGCAGCCATCTAAAATATTAGTCAGTTACCTCTGTCTAATAACCAAGACTGGTGAGAATGTGATCGTGGGGAATGCTAACGGCAGATGCAATGAGAGACATGAGAACCCGAATGAACGAATACATAGAGTTAAATCAAGAACCTTCAAACATTTATCTAAAATGAATAAACTATTGAACATCACTAAAACTATTTATTTTTGGAGTCAGATGAATTAAAAAGAGGTAATACAAAAGAAAATGTATTTATTTTAATGTTGTTACGTTGCATAAAAGGAAAGACAGCAACATGCATGAATCCTTCTGCCGTGCCGCCATTGGACCAGTGGGCGGCCCTTTACACACATTGCAGAGGAAGCTAGCCTTTCAACTTTAAATTCAAACCTCAAGCCCAACGTTGGGCGCCATCAGGGCTGGGGAGTAACGAAATACATGTAACGCCGTTATGTATTTAAAATACAAAATATGAGTAACTGTATTTCGTTATAGTTACATTTTAAATGGGTGGTAATCAGATTACAGTTACATCCGAAAAGTATTTTAGATTACCTTAGTGATTACTTTGATTTTTAATCTCATTTATTTATTTGAATATTAATGTAAAATGATTTTAATCATGAGGCAACTGGTGGTACTCAGACTCGCGCGCAGCCTGTCCATACAGCAGCCTGCCTGCAGAGTGCATGACTATAGTGATGACTCAGAAAAAAAAAATAAAAAAAATCAGAAAGACTTGCGCGTAATTGTCATGGAAATAAAAAGACGATTTTACTAATAAATGTGAAAAAGGACGGAACATCACAGTAGGCGATGTAATTTTTGTTTACCTGCAACAAAACGTCTCTCGGTTTCAAAGGAACATCTAATCTTGAAAAAAGCATCTTAAAGTAAGTTGTTCTCACAGTCTCATGTTGTACGAGTTCTTGTTTTTCTATATTTATGTATAGTTAAGCAATATCAATCGAGGAAGTAGAGTGCTGTTTAGCCGAATATTAGCGCGATTGCAAATGTGATGCTGATTTTATGCAATTCATAACAAAAAGTTCATATTTAGTGACTTATTAAAAGAACAGTGTTGTTTGATTTGCTCTATTGCGCAAACAAAAATGGTTCCATACAACCGCTGGTCTTACACTAAGCGCAAATCTGGTTGGGATTGACATCATTAGAAAAGAAAAAAACATTTGAGACACGTGCTGATAAGATTTGAGTTTGAATCCGTTTGAACTCATTCAACTCCCGTTCTTCTCCCTTTTCCCATCACATATCTGCCACTGTTTGCAATAAGTATTAATAGCATCTACTATCACTCGTTGCAAAGAAAATGCTACTTTTTTCCAACATGGTGTAAATGGAATTTATGGCTATTTGCACTTAATGCAAATAACCACTGCCTTCAAAATAAATCCACATCAGAATAGTTGCGAGTCTGTGAGCAACATTTGGTTCCTGAATGAAGCCGCGTTTTGAACGAATCAGCTGAGAATGATTCAATTACATTCATAAAATCACTTGCTTGCTTCCTGAATGAACCTTTTGAGCGAATCGAATGATTCCATGACTCTTTCATTAAGGCAGTGATTTGCCACCACCTACTTGCGGTTTTAGTTTCATATTTAAAAACATTTTCCTCCCATAATTTTTTTTATTTCTATGTTTAAAATGTTGTATTGAAAATATTAATCTCATAACATTATTTATGCATTTATAATTGTTTTAAATGTATTCATGCCACCCATTTTTATTTAGAGGTGGTTAACATAAAAACAAGACATCAAAGTTAATATGCCATTTAACTTAAGTATTCCAAAGTATTTAGATTAAGTTACTAAAATTAATTAATCTAACGAAATACGTTACAAAATACTTTTTAAAACATGTATTTTGTAATCTGTAACGAAATACATTTTAAAAGTAACCTTCCCAGCTCTGGGCGCCATGTTACTCGGTGTGCTTTTATCTTACACCTTTAACCCTATGATTATTCAAGTAAGGTAAGGATAGTCAAATCTAGCCTAAACCATGAAGCACTCACCTGCCTGCAGTTTGTAGTTCTTCAGGAATGACGTAGAGGACTCGTGGTTGTTCTTGTTTGAGTCTCAGTTTGTAGTTATAAGTAAAGTCTCACGGGAGGCAATAGTAACAATAAAATCTCTTATTTTATTAGTTACAATACAAAGCAGTTAATGCAAAAATAAAACAAAATCAGCTAAGCTATGAGCTCTACAATCAAACTCTAAACAGCACTATTGGAGATAGCCTACTCTACTGGGTGCCCTTCACACTTAATGCAGGCAGTATCCCCTTACAAAAATTTACTGCAGTTTTTTTTTTTTTAAGTAATACTGCAGTTTTTGTTACATGTAGGAAAAATGCAGTTTTTTGGACACGAAAAAACTGCATTATTGCCATTTTACTGCAATACATCTGAAGTACTATTGAAATACAACTGCAGCAGAGCTGTAGTATTACTAACAAACAACTGCAATAGAACCGCAGTATTACTGCAATAAAGCTGAAGTAGTACTGCAATATATATATATATATATATATATATATAAAATACAACTGAAGTATAATTCAGTACCACCAAAGTGCAATACTAATAAAATACTGTACAGTAACACTGAAATGCAACCAGAATAACAAGTTTTATTTTACACAACTGCAATATAATTAATTAAGGTACAAAACAACAGTGAATGTCTCAAACAGCAATGCAACAAAAAATTATTTTACTTTTCTTTAAACTTAAAATAACAGACAGAGTTACACTAAATGTATTTAGTGTTTATTTACAAATCACACAATCATGCACATTTCTTCCCGCATTATTCAGGCAGGTTTCATTTTTTGAAGAGCTTATCCTCATCGTTCCGCTTGGTTCTTAAGACTGCCTTCATCTCAGATGTGGAAACACTATATTGGATGTAGTCTGGAAAAACAAACAAACAAAAACGATCAGAAATTCTCAAGTTTCAGTTACACTTTTCACCACAGGCATATTTAGTATGCTTAAAATATATCTTGAATTGTGAGGTCACCAAATATTTGTGTAAAGCATTCATTCTACTCCCAGTTCATTTCTTATGGCATATTGGTCAGCATTAACAATGTCTTGAACACTCCAGGTAACAGAAGTTAAAGGGTTGGTTCACCCAAAAATGAAAATACTGTCATCAATAACTCACCCTCATATCGTTTCCAAACCCGCAAGTCTTTCGTTCATCTGCAGAACACAATTGAAGATCTTTATAATGAAATCTCAGAGCTTTCCGTTCCTCCAGTCCATGCAACTACCCACAATAACATGCATTTCTGGAAAAAAGCATAGACACAATCATGTTTAAATACTGTACAAAGTCCTCCAAAGTTATTTGCCCTCTTTATCATTTTGGTTTTTCATTCAAAATTCTAACCTTAAATAAATTAATTAAATAATAAAAAAAATAATAATAGAAAAAAAACAATTTACAAATATAAAAGTATATAATTTAAATACTACTAGAATACAGTATATAGAATATGTGTGTTCCACAGTTATTGTGCCCCCTTCATTTAATACTTTGTGTAGCCTATAACTCTCTTCACACATAAGGGCTAATCCATGGCTAGGTGTGCATTACATGATTTTAATTAGGGTTGTTCCGATTCCCGATACTAGTAAACGAAATTCCACCGATACCACAAAAAATTCTGCCATCGGTATCGGCGAGTACTTGAACCCATGTACCGATCCGTTACCATTTTAAAACAAGACCTATAGTTATGCGCACTAGCTTTGCTTAACGCTGCAAATCGGAAATCAATTCTTCTTCGCTGCTCAGAATGCAAACACAGGAAGTTGTGCTGTGTTGCCACACAAGCAACCACTATTTAGAGCAGCGAAGAAGAAATACAAACTGCTAGCACATTGCCAGTAAGTTAAATCACTCGCATATGCGACTAAATCTTCACCCTGGGCGACTAAATGATGTCTAATAAATGATCAGATTTTACTGGGAGGCTAGTTTAGCACAGATATATTGTCACTCGCTGAAAACTCCGAGCGCTTCAGAGTTTCTCTCTCCGCCAAGCGATCTATTTTTCATTCATCTGAATGAATGCGCAGCGCACCTGTATTTGACGTACCGTAAGCTCAAGTGTGAAGCGCACGACTCGCCGTCGCTTTGCTTTTTTCCTCACACGCAGAGAGAGAGAGAGAGAGAGAGAGAGACTTACATGTAGCGCGTCAATTCTGCATGGTATGTAAACGTTATACTTTGTTGTAGGCGGAGCTAATGCGCAAACGACAATCTCATTGGCTATTATTGTCCCTGTTTTGATTTCAGCAAATCGGTTCGAGTCAATGCAGATAACGTGATTAATATTCATGAATCCAGCAGCTCGTTAATCCTATAGTGCGTTTTATATTGTTCTTAGTAGAATTCATAGTATGATTATTATCTTATCAGTATTATTGATAGTTTTTCCCCATTTTTACAGAAACACCGAATGACCAAAAAAGCACCACCACCGGTCCTAAATTGCAAAATGAAAATTCTGTCATTAATTAGTCACCCTTGTGTGGTTTCACACCCGTAAGACCTTCATTCCTCTTTGGAACACAAATAAAGATATTTATAAAGAAACAGAGAGCTTTCTGACCCTGCATAGACAGCAACGCAACTTACACATTCAAGTAAACTATAAAGATAATAGTTAATAAAAGATCAATTAAATAAAGTAGATTACTGCTCACCATTATTTGAGTGCTTGTTTCACCACAGCCATCATCTTCTGTTGAATTATATGTTTGGTCATCTTTTTTTAATTGTTACAAGGGCATTTCCGGAAAATAGCAATCACACACTGATAAAATGTCCATTTCCACACATTAATGTCACACTAAACATAAATGCTGGTGTACAGTGCTGAGAAAAAAAATCCTGATTTATTCCATTTTTGAGTAGGGTGAATTCGGGTAATCTGGGACACCTCAGCTCCAGTGTGTTTATTTCCTGTTCTAATCAAATTTAGCCAACAGGACTTTTACTATAATTTTAGCATGGATGCCATGTGACAAAAATCACATGACTTCATGGGGGTGAGTCCACAGAAAGGGGCGGGGCACTTGTCAATCAAGAAGCTCCCCTGGGAATTGCAAGACATTTGTTAAGGACATAAATCTGTCATAAGACAATGTTCCTAATCGTTGTCAAATTATGTTTGTGATTTATTCAAGCAACAAAATATGTATTAAAGTGTTGAAAATGTGTTTTAGTTTTTTTTCTCAAACATTTTGTTGTTGTCCCACATTCTCAAATATGATTGAGAATGTGGGACAGCATGCTTTGGGTAATCTGGGACAGTCTTCAAATGGGGGAAATATGCATTTAGAGACTTTATAAATCTAATGACAAGGGTTAATATATGCCATAATGAGAAATGGGTGTTAATTCTGGAGGTTATAACATTAGCACAAGTTCACAGTAGCTAGCAGCTAGCTAAACCAGCTAGCTAGAGAGATGCTACAGAGACAGAATCTGGGAAACGTATTCCAATAGCAAGCAAAGGTATCAGGATGAAGTAAACCTTTAATTTAATTTCCCAAATTCCCAGTTAGTTTAGTATATACAACGGTTCAAATCACTGAGCAGGAGGGGGATCTGCGCCCAGGCCAGTTCAAAATGTTCTGTTCACAAACACGCGCGCACACACACACACACACACACACACACACACACACACACACACAGTCATTAAGTCAGCTAAAATATGAAAATATCCATGGCCTTTAATTAAATCAATGAGATGTATTACAAAATGCAATGGCACCACAGCGTCAGGAAAAGAGATGGCAATAGAAAGAGCGAGGAAGAGAGAGAGGGAAATAAGAGAAATACGAAGAAGCTAAACCAATGGAATGAGAGTAAAATGAAGGGAGCTATTGGTGATATTGTGTTTGGCATGCATAAAGTATGGTGAATATAGGCTTTTTTTAGGCCTAATACATATGTACCAGATTACAAAGTGACCTGTCCCAGATTATCAAATTCAGGCAGAATTTTTTTGGGGGGCACAAAAACACTTAATAGATGTGGCATGTCTCCTCTGGGCATAATATCTACATTATTTATTCTGGTGTGGTTAGAAAACATCTCAGGGATTTCAGAAAAATCTAATGTGTTGATCTAATGTGTTAGATAGATATCAGAATAAATCGCAGAAGTCAAAATTGCAAAAAATGTCCCAGATTACCCAAATTCACCCTATATCCAGCACTAAATATTGTCAGATATTCCTGAGAAAAGTAACAAAACAAAGGCAAGTTTCATTAATAAACTGTATTTTGTGTTTATTCAGGTTGCCTGTTTCATGCACTTTTTGAAGATTTGAACCAATTTAAGTCAAGTCACCATTATTTATATAGTGCTTTATACAATACAGATTGTTTCAAAGCTGCTTTACAGTGATAAAAAGAAAAATAATGATTCAAACAGAATTCACTTCTGCTGTGAAGCAGCTCTAAACAGTAAAACATGTCATTGTTCAGTTGAAATCAGTGTTGACTCAGTTAATTTCGAATAACTGTATAAAAATCATCAAACAAAATTTCAGTGCATGTAGATAGCAGTGGTGTCATCATCTAGCTCAGTTCAGTCCTCATCAATAGCGTCAGTGGAGTCAGATCAATAATACTGCTGAATATTATTAATTCTCAAATAACGCCAAAATTCGACAGCAGCAAAGAACTCAAACTCTGTCAGGTGACAGAATGGAGAAAAAAACCCTTGGGAGAAAATATGTTTAGTTCAGGGATCAGTTCTCCTCTGGCCAACAAATGAACAGGGTGCGATGATTCAGGCTGCATCACAATTTAGTGTGAAATATACAGGACTGTAGGTCTACAAGTAGCTGGAGTTACAGATCTCATTTAAAGACTAACATCAGGTTTACATTTGTGGCTAACTAGAATGTGAGTGACATTTGAAGCATTTCCAGAAATAAAGTCTCACCAACATCTGTTGAGTGCCTTTTCACTTTCTCTCCTAATGTTTCTTCTGTTGCAAAGAGGGGTACACTGTACACTTTTCAATGATTTTTTTCCTCATGTCAATTAGGGGTTGATGCTCTCCTAGAAACAAACAAACAAATACACTGTCTGTATTCAGTACAGTTGAGTTTACTCCATTATTATAAATGTACTGATGCTATTGAGAACTGAACTGAGCTGGACAATGACAACTAATTTCTACAGATCTGCTTATAACAAATTGCTGAGCCATAGCAGAGTTAAATACATCTATACACAGGGTTGTCACTGGTTGGATTGAGATGTTGGTGTTTATTATAGTAAAAGTGTAGTAAAAACAGCATTAAACCAGTTGTTTGTCTTTCTATCACAAGCACCTCGCGCACAGACCCGCGAGCGCTACAGATCAGCACTGAATCGCGTTTCCTCTCATCTTCTCATCTCAGCGATTTGAATAAGATGTCAAGTCATTTTACATCTCTCTAAAATTATAACTAAAGATATGAGGACATTAGACATTATACTCACCGGTAAACTTGATGACTGGACAAAGTCAACGCTCCACCTCGCCTGATGAACTTCTTCCGGAAAGCGTTTCTTCTCTTTTGTAGCACTTGTGAAAGGTCTCGGGGTGTAATGTTGTTATGTCTTTGTGCTTTAATTGTGATAGTTCACATATGAACGATGTTGTCAAACCAAAACGTATTTTATACTTTTATATCCACCCTGCAGTAGACACCGGAAAAGACGCTGAATTACTGTCACAAGTCATCCGCTGTTCTCGAGACTCGTTGTCAGGACAACGACCTTTGGCGCGAAGGAAGATCACACCACGTGCGGGTTATTAATCTATGCGAGTGAAATATTCCATAGGCAAATATTTTTGTACGAATATTTTATAGGAAGTCTACATTACAAAAACTGTAGACGAGACGAGCGGCGTGCGGATCCATGTGCAGGCTTTTATTAACAGGCATGGTCAAATATACAGGCAGGGTCGAAACAATGGCAAACAGGTATGGCAGGGACAAGACAGAGTAAACTTAGGGCAAGCGTGGGTCGACGATCAGCGAACAGTATCCAGAGGGCGAGACAGGAGAGGTAGTCAAAACATCAGCGATATATCCAGGCAGGGGAAAACACAATCCAACAAAGGCAAGCCTAGGAAAACTAACGAGCTCTGTAGGGCAGCGATAGTGCGTGCATACGATACTCGGCGACGAGGGAGAGAAAGTCCAGGGTTTAAGTAGAGTGTGTGATAAGTGTGTGCGTGGGATCAGGTGTGCGTGTGATTGGTTCAATGAGTGATTGTGACAGCTGTGATCAGTGTTGGATGATGGGAATTGGAGTCCATGTGATGTGTGGTGTGAAAGTCCATGTGATGAGCGAGTGACCTCTAGTGGTGAATGAACGGGAGGGCAGACCAGATTCGTGACAAATACAGCATAACTCCAGTACAGGGCCTATACAAGAAGACTTTATTGGCAATGAAAAGAACCTGCCCTTTTTGTCTAAGAGTGTAAAGTGCCCCTCTCTTCTCATAGTAAATTATAATTATTATTACAAAAGTCATTAAAATGTCATTATAAATACCAATACGCTTCTATACCATTTGTCACTAACAATAATAATAAACACAAAATAAAATATTTTGATTTTGGCGGACATATTAGCGGAGGTGGAGCGGTAGGCGGAGTTTCCTTTACAGCGCTATGCAGCATCTTAGCCGCGGTCTTCAAAACACGAGCAGCGACAGGTAACGCGAAAAATGGACATTTATCCTACCATAATGCTGTTGTAAACTTGGCGAATGCGGCTGCAGGCGAGTTATGCTTAATTATAATATAAGCATAACTTGATTGCTGCCACATTTCTGACACTGATAAAACATTTGTTTTATCCGAGGCCATTAAACGGCGCTAGAATTGTTTAGCATGTTCTTCTCATGTCATTAGCTCTAACTCTTAACGTGCAAGACATTTGTATCTTTCATTTAATGATAGCTAGCAGTATTTTCATCCATTCATGTTCATCCATGTAATACAAACATAAAGTTTACAATATCAACAAAACTAAACATGAAATCAACATGATTAACTTTTTGGCTCACTGTTTTGTTTAAAAGTTAATGTTTAGTAATATTATCATCATCTCCTTATTTTTGTTTTATGTGTGCATTCTATTTATATCAACAACTTCAATAGAATGCCAAGGAAAGAAAGGATCAAAAGAAAAAAAAAACACAAGGAACTCTCTGATGCAGCCAAAGGTAGCATCCCTCTAACAAGTTGGCTGAGGAGAGAGAATAAAGATGAAGGTAGTGTTTTCATTTTTTTTTTTTTTTTTTGTTTAAGCTAATAAGCTATTGTACGTATATTACAGTCCATAAAATACTTAATGAGAAGTTTTTGTTAAAGGAATAATTCACCCAAATTGATAATTCTGTCATCATTTACTCATCTATATGTTTCAAATCTGTTTGACTTTCTTCTGTGGAATATTTACAAGATTTGTTTTGTCCATACATGGAAAGCGAGTGGGAAACAAAGACATGAGTCCCCATTTCCTTTAAATATATGGGCAAAATTATTATGTATTAAATTCATTAAATTGCAATCATTAAATTGTATGTTCCACAGAATAAATAATGTTAATTTCGGGGCAAACTATCCCTTTAATATAAAAATAATGTAATGAAATTTGTTTTTAATAGAGAGTTGCAGTTCAGATAAGGAGAGTATTGAAGAGATTCAAGGGAAAGCAGTTGAGACAAGTGAGAAAGATGAAGGAGAGGTTAGAGCCAACGAGGAAGAAAGTGAGGAAATACAAGGAGACATTAGGCTCAGTGAGGAAGAGGAAGAGATGAAAAGGGAGGTACAAGGAGAGATGATTCAAGAAAAGGATAGAGAGATAACAGAGGAAGGAGCTGCAGAAGCAAATATTGAATACCAAGTTCAGGGTACAAATGAACAAGACAATTACCCATCCTTGATGGCCTTACAGTTTCCAACAGACCCAGCTCATGTTGAACAGCTTAAAATAAAGCTTAATAGCAACTATATACAGTTCTGCTGCTCTCTTGGGCCATGTCAACCAGTAGCTGTCTTTCCTAAAAATCCACAAGGACGGTCTTTTCAGAGCCAGTGGTATGCTGGTAACAACTGGCTGGAGTATTCTGTGGAAAAAGATGCCATGTACTGCTTTAGTTGTCGTCTCTTCTTGACAGAAGACAAGTTTAAAGCTAGGACTCCGTGGAGAATAACTGGAGTTGTCAACTGGAGGAAGGCTGTTGAAAAGATCCATGAGCATGCAGCCACTGAAGCCCATATGATCAGTATGGTGAGGTGGGCCAACTATAGAAAGGGGCCTTTAGTTGAAGCTTTTAAAGCTCAGGCTGCAGAATGTGAGTTACAAAATGAAAAAGAAAGACAGAAGGACAGAGAAATCCTTATTCGCTTAATAGACATCACAGTATATTTGGCAAGACAAGGACTGGCATGTAGGGGACTTGATGAAAGCAGCACCAGTTCTAACAGAGGAAACTTTCTTGAGCTTGTGCACCTCTTAGCAGAATATGACAGTGTCCTCAGAATGCATCTTGAGTGTATACAGATCACTCAGTCCCAAAAGAAGAAGCCACAGGTGACCCTTTTATCCAACAGGACCCAAAATGACCTAATAAGATCTCTTGGAACACAAGTGAGGAATGTCATTCTGAAAGAGATTAATGAGGCCAAGATATTTTCAATTCTTCTGGATGAAACTACCGATGTGTCGCACTCAGAGCAAGTTTCCTTTGTGGTACGGTTTGTCCATGACATGCAAATAAAGGAGCGTTTCATCCAAGTGTGTCATGTTAAATCAACAACTGGCCAAGACTTGGAGGAAGTGGTAATGGCCCTTCTTTCAGAAAATGGGTTGAATGCTGATAATATCTGGGGGCAAGGCTACGATGGTGCAGCCAACATGAGTGCTAGTTACAAGGGGCAACAGGCTAGAATTCAGAGGCAAAATGAAAAAGCACTCTTTGTGCACTGCCATGCATACTGTTTAAACTTGGTGTTAGTGGAGACTGTGAAATCAAGTCCTCATTTTGTGTTTTTTTTTAATTTGGTAGAGAGGCTCTACACTTTCCTGTCTTCTTCTAGCAAGCGTCATGCTACATTCACAGAAATGCAAAAGTTGTTGTATGCTGGAGAGAAAACCTGGGAATTAAAAAAGCTGAGTGACACACGCTGGGCCTGTCGTGAAAATGCCTTAAAAACTCTGCAGAAAGTCTTTTCTGCAGTTATGCAGCTGTTGAAAAAAATCTCAGACAGCAATCCACCTGATCCAGCTGCAGGTGATGCTCTAATGTTGTTTTCGCAGCATAAATTTTGAGTTTATGGTTTGTTTGGAGGTGGCCACCCCAGTGTTTCAGGAGACTGCTGTTGCATCAGCTGCTCTTCAGCGTAAAGATGTGGATCTAGAAGTGTCATACACACTGGTGGAAGGAGTTCTAAAAAGGCTTCAAGACCTGAAGACAGAAAGTGAGTTCAAGGTTGTCTTTGAAAAAGCAAAGGAATGGGCTGAGGCTGCTGGAATTGAGTTTCCTGACAAAATACCTGGTGAGTCAAGACCCAGAAAAATACCTGCAAGGTATAAGTACAGTTCCAAGTCAACAGGAGAAGACCATCACCCTGAGAATTTGGAGGAGTTCTACCGAACAAGGGTGTACTACACATTTTTGGATACCATTACTCAAGAGAAGCTCAGAAGATTCAAAGGAAAGGATAATAGTTCAACTGGCATTATCCTCAAAGGCTTACACAGTCTGACAGTAGCATCCAAATGGTCAAAAGAAGTAGAACCTGGTGATGCTGAACTTGTCAGAACAGTTAGTAAGTTCTACGGGATTGAGGAAGAAAAGGTCTTCACAGAACTTAAAGTGTTTCATGCATCCTACTCCTTCACCAAAAATAATGTGCAGGAAATGCTAAAGTGCCTAAAAGACAATGAGATTGAGTCTGTTTTCCCATCTCTTTCTGAACTCCTAAATATTTATGCAACATTACCTGTCTCCACTTCTATAGTTGAGAGGTCATTTTCCAAGTTAAAACTTGTGAAATCCAGTCTTCGAAGTCTGTGCAATGAAGAGAGGCTTTCTGACCTACTGCTACTCTCCATTGAGCGAGACATTCCAATTATTTGTGAGGGAGTCATTCAAATATTTAAAAAGACAGCAGAAAGACGAATACTGCTTTAAATACAGGTAATTTCATAAATAAGTAAGTTTAAAATCTGTACAAAAACTTCATTTGGTTATGTTTATTGAAGTAATTTTTTATTTACATTTTTTTTAGTGCCCTTTTTGGTCCTTCCGCCCCTGCCCCACAGGATGTCTGTGCACGCCACTGTTTCAGGGTGTCCATGCGCCAGTACGTGCGCTCATAGGCGCCCCCTCCAGCTGGTGGCGCTCTTGGCGACCGCCTAGGATGACTAGAAACAGTACTGGTCAGAGGTGAAACGCCTATGCTCAGAAGTGAACGCGCTGACAGATAAGTGCATGGGTCTAGAAAACAAAATGTGCGGATTGCCAGACTAAAAGAGGGGACCGAGCGGGGCAAGGAGATGAAAACATTTGTTTCTGAGCTTCTGAAAGAGGTGCTGTCCATGGATGAAAACCCACTTGTAGATCGTGCACACAGGGCGCTGCGTATGTGCCCGAATGACACCGACCCGCCGCGCTCTATCATAGTACGACTCCACTACTTTCGGGATGTGACAACCATCCTTAGGAAAGCTGCAGAACGACGGGACCTAATCTACAGTGGCCAAAAGAGCCGCATATTTCCGGATTTTACTCCTGAAGTAGCAAAGCGCCGAGCAGCGTTCAATAGAGCAAGAGAATTACTCCGTGACAAGCCAGGGGTGCGGTATGGAACATTATTCCCAGCGAAGTTGAGAGTAACTTTCAATGGCACAGAGACAGTGTTCACTGATGCGAGAAAAGCCGAAGAGTTTGCCGAGCTGCACTTTGGCACTGACCAAAAGGATGCTGACGGTAGTGGTTGATATTAACAACGGCGTTCTGGGTAATAAATAACAGGAAAATTGTTTAATGGTCATGTTTAAGGAATACATATAGATGTATATAGGCCTATATATATATATATATTCAATTAAAGGTATGTGTTTCCTCGCAGAGATTACATCCTAGGTTCTTTAACAGTCAGTGGTGGCTGTTCACACCAGTGTTTTATTTTTGTATTGTCACTGATATTCAGCATATTTCTAATAAGTTCAAGTTCTCAAAATGTTAATTCTGGATTTTGGGGCAGTTTTAGGCTTCTACTGTTAGAAGTGTTCAATAAGGGAAGTAGTGATTGTTTACTAATTGTTTTGTTTTTGTTTTTGCCTGTTTTTCTTGTTACTTCCTTTAGCGGGGTCGCACCTTACTCTGAAGGCTTCTCAGTATAGGCAAGACATTGGGCTTTTCTGTGTATCCAATTATTTCACACAATGGTATATGCAGTAGCTTGGTATGTACCTGCGCTACACAGCAGCAGAATAACATAATGCAATCTGAGAAGGGGAGACAATTTACTGTGGTCACTTGGAATGTTAAAGGACTTAATCTACCAGTCAAAAGGGGTAAGGTGCTGGCACATTTATAATCACTATCAAGTGATATAATTTTTTTTCAAGAAACACACCTAAATAAAAATGAATATATTAAGTTAAGGTGTTGGTGGATTGGTCAAATGTACCATGTACCATGCTACATGCACAGTTAGGTCAAGAGGAGTGGCCATTCTCTTCAGAAAAGGCACACCGTTTATCCATAAGTCAACTATTGCGGATAAAGAGGGAAGATACTTAAAGGGGTCATATAATGCCATTTTTGTACAAGCTAATATGATTCTTTAGGGTCTAAATTGAAAGTTTGTAATATACTTTAATTAAAAATTCTCATTAGTATTGTAAGAAAACACTCATTTTACCTGTTCAAAAACAGCTCTGTTTTCAGCACACCGTTTTAGTGCGTGTGTTTTTAAGTGCTAGTGAGCTTTGCTTGCCCCGCCCCTCTGTTCTGTGGGGCGTTTTTGACACAACACACGTGGAGTGTTGCCTTGACAACAGTTGAGGGTATATTTTGAAGAATGGCAGTAAATATGTGATCAGATAACATAACTTATTCTGGCATAATATTGAAAAACATCAATTAGAGTATTCATAGTCTTGGATCATATGCATTTGCAGGATGTAAACAGTATTTTGCAGGTATTGTGTTACCATTAATTTTCATGCAGTTATAACTGTTTTTTATTTATTTAAATTGTTTACATTACTTCTTAACAGACACCGTTATAAACCATCTACAAAAGTAAGCTTAGTGTAGTGTTATCATGTTAACTTTAATACCTGCGTACACAGTTTGTAATAACACAATAACCATAACGTTTTGTTCATTATAAACGTGGGATTATAGAGCTTGGCAAACTACGTCACGCCGCGTCGGATTCCGCCATGTTTTAGGTCACGCTCAGGAGCACACAGCGTAAACAAATGCAAATCGCCACAGAAAAAGCCGACCGTTTTACATTCATATCTTTTGAAAAACATCTTACATACGCTTAGAATAAAACGGACTAATATGTAAATCTCTTAAATAAAAAGAAAAATCGCTCTGTTGTTTGTCTGAGAGGCAGCAAATATTCATTACTAATCAGTCTCCTTCACTACAGTGGTACTGATATATACTAACTGCTAAAACACTTACGACAATTAACCATGGTTTTACTATAGTAAACGTGTAGCGACCGTGTTTTTGGTGTATGCATTACCATTCTTATAACCACAATCTTATTAAATACCATGGATAAACTATGGTTTGAGTAGCAAAACCATGGCTAATTTTGTAAGAGAATACACAACAGCTAGATCTCAAACAGTGGATCATTTTATATCATCATATTGCTCAGTAAAACTGCTCAGTGTTAAGAGTTAAGCCATTATAAAGGTAACAGAACTTGAAGCTGCTTTGAAACGATGTGTATTGTGGATGCTATGCAAATAAATACATTGACTTGACCGAACCAAGTTGAAGATTCCTGCTAATTTAGGATGCCGAACAACGATGTGAGCGATCAAATAAATTAAGGAAACTTAATCCGTACAAAAAGCGTCCGGGTATTAACGAGCTGCCGCAAATAACATTTCCATATGATTTCCTTCTATTAGTGGTGTGAGGATTTACAGTTTAATGCAAATCACTGTATCTATAATATATTAAATCTACAGAGATGAATTATAAAGCCACATTTTATTTTAGATATTTACCATACCGATTTTCAGTTTAATTTTCATCCGAGTTCCGTAGTGAATGTAGACATATTTAATGTTTATGATTTAACTTAGATCGCGTTGTAATGATCAATTACCACAGCCTTTATCATCAATGTCTGCAGGTAAAACCTCTGTTTTTTCAGCTTTCTAACGCGGAGAAAGCACGTTTTTCACACCGGCTGTGCAAAGGGATATGACAATTGATGATACAGTAAGCCTTAACCACTGCAACGCGATCTTAAGTCGAATAATATAAACATTAAATAATATAAAAGGTCTACATTCACTACCACTCAGTCTCCGCTGTAGCTCCCGTGACCTAAATTCCCAGAATGCATTGCCGCTGTGACGACACATTCCCAGACTCTATTAATTATATTGAGAACGTCGTAAATAGAAAACATGCATGTACCCTGAATATAAACATTAGCCACATACATCGTGAAGCGTGCTAGCGATTTGCAAAGATTAATATAAAGATTAATATAAAGGTTAATTAAACGTTACACTCACTTCTTCTGGAGGTTCAGCAGGAACACGAATAGTTGGTACCGATTCTTTTTTCAGGAGCAGCTTCTTAGCAAAACCAGCTTTATACTGACCTTCATTTATAAAGCAGTCTGGTGAAAAATGATTCGCGCAAACATGAAAACATTGACGTTGCTCGTGGGGAATATTCCCTTCAAAAGCAAAACTCGGCCACTGTGTCTTCAGCGGTTCGGACTTAGGAACATCAAAATGACTGCTGTGTTCATTATTGCACTCGAGAACAGAACACCACAATCGCTTAGACGCCATTCTGCTCATAGACAGCTCCAGCGTATATCAACAATGACGCGCGGACTATGATTGACAGCTCGCTCACGAGCAAGGGCGGGTCTGTGTTGAAACACTGCTGTCAATCAACCATAGTGGGAGGGGCGTCCGACCGTGTGGCGTCACACGGTCGAACGGCTTGATTTGAGACAGGGTAAAACAAATAAGGAGATTAAAAAAAAAACACTGGATGGATTTTTATCATTTTATGATGGTTGTGTACAGGCACTGCTAACACACATTTCAGTACAATCAACTTGTAAAAGTGCATGTACCATTATATGACCCCTTTAATAATAGTTGGAGAACTGTACGCACTACCCATAACACTGGTAAATATTGGACCTAATACAGATTCGTCCTCATTTTATAAACATGTTCTTGCTCAGATCCCTGATATTTTGCGCACTAATTTACTTGTTGGGGGTGATCTGAATTTAGTTTCAGATCCATATTTAGATCGTTCATCTTCTCGCAGAGCTCCTCCTTCAAAGAGTTATTACAATATCCTTTCTTTCAGAATATTGTAATAACTCTAATCTGTTTGATATTTGGAGAATTTTTAATCCACAGGACAGAGCATACTCTTTTCATTCTAATGTTCATAATGTATATACACGAATAGATTACTTCTTGGTAGATGCTAAATTGATGCCCCTCACTAGTAAAGTCGTGTATCATGGCGTAGTGATCTTAGATCATGCTCCTCTCTCATTTTATTTAAACGTTTCTAGCATGTCTCATTGTGATAGGATATGGAGACTTGACCCACAGCTCCTAAAGCAACCAAAGTTGTGTGATTTTATAAGAGAACAAATCTCCTTTTTCTTTGAGATGAATGATTGCCCTGAAACATCCCCCTCAATACTTCGGGAGACTAGGAAAGCTTATATCAGGGGTTGTATTATTTCTTAGCAGGCCGCAAGGAAAAAAAGAAAAAGGGCTAAATTGGTAGAGCTGGAACAGCAAATAAATTTAGACAAAGAAAACGCTGTACATCCATCCATAGAGACTTATAAGAAAAGACTTTCTTTAAGATCTAAATATAATCAGATACGTTCAGATCATATCATCAGAGGATTCCTATACTGAATTCCAAATTTGGTGACAAACCCCATAAATTACTGGCAAGACAAATTAGGAAAATAGAAAGTGATGGAACCATAAGTAAAGTAAAGTAAGTCAGAAAATGGTGACATTTTAACATCACATAATGAAATCAATGAGAGATTCAAACAATTTTACGAAGAATTATACTCTTCTAGGTCCTCAAATGATGATCTAGTTTCTTAGACAGTTGTGACCTTCCCACCTTAGTCCAAGAAGATCGTGATGCCCTCAATGCTGAGCTCTCGGTTTCAGAAATATTAGATACTATCAAGACAATGAAATGTGGGAAAGCCACTGGCCCAGATGGCTATCCCAGTGAGTTTTATAAAGAATTTGGCGATCTGCTCTCACCTAATCTATTCAAAATGTACACTCAAGCATATAATGTTGGCAGGTTACCTCCTACTTTAAATGAAGCCATCATAACAGTCTTGCCTAAGAAAGGGAAGGATCCAGTAGAAGTAAGTAGCTATAGGCCAATATCACTTTTGCCATGTGACCAAAAAATCCTGGCTAAGGCTTTATCCATTAGACTTAGTTCTGTAATGGACAAGCTTATTCATCCTGATCAGACAGGGTTTATTCCTAATAGGCATTCGTCTTTGAATCTCAGACGTCTTTTTAAATCCACGGAGATAAACCAATCCCCCGTTCTGATATGTGAGAGGATTTGTCTCAGCGTAATCATTTTGAACGAGCGCTTTGAAAGCGTGCAATTCAGCGGCCTCAGGTACAAAATTGGGCGGAGTCCGCCGTCTTTCTTTGGCACCAGAAAATAACAACTGTAGAAGCCGTTCCCGTTTAATTCCACACGAGTGTGAGAGTGAGTGATGTGGGAGAGGGGAGTGAGAGGAAGAAAATTGCCCTGATATTGAGGTGATTTTTGTATTTTTTTTTTAACTTTATTGCACTGCACTGTGGAACAGTCAAAACACAAACATGACAATCGTTCTTGACCTTCCCCTGCTCGGTCAGCGCCGTCCACAGATGACAGAAGGGAGGATCCCGGATTGTGCACCTGACTGGTGAGCAGCGCGTTCCACGACTTCGCTATCTCGTCGTGCACCTCTGGAAAAAAGGGGCCGGGCCTCCACGGGGATCCAACTGGAGGAACCACTCGTCCAGACGGCTTCTGGCCTGCTCGGTAGGAGGTGCCCACTCCAGACCGAGCTCATCAACCGCCTTGGTCAGGATGCGTAGGAGCTCAATATCACTGTGATGGAGGTCCCCAGCAAAGGAAGATGGGAGTGTGAAGATACGAAGCAGTGGAGGCCAGCTGTTATGAACCACCTCTACTGGACTGCAGGAGATGTAGATGTGATGGAGGCCAAGTGGAAAAGCATGGTCAGCAGTGAATGTGATCTAAACTTTTACTTGCTTCTCCCAGCATATGCCGTCTGAGAGAGGAATACTGCAGGTCACCACAGGCTCCACGAGAACGCAACACCGTCTGTCTTCCACTACACCTGCTCCTCTTTCCAGATCACTCCAGAGGATCAACAAGATCAGGCTGTTGGATTGTGTATCTAGCACAGCATTCACGATTTAACACACGTTAAAGGGGTGGTTTACTGCGATTTCACTTTTTTCAGTTTAAATAGTGTGTAATGTTGCTGTTGGTGCATGAACAGTATCTGCAAAGTTGCTGCACTGAAAGTTCAACGTAAGCGGAGATATCGTCTTTTAAAAATCAGGAAGCATAATGCCTACAAAAATGACTCATATGGGACGAGATACTTCCCGGGTTGCATACGTAATAAACCCATCAACCCCTCCCTCCGGAACATGCAAAAAAGGGGGCAAGGCCATGTTCTGCGGCTTTGTCGAAGAGGAAGAGTTATAGTGGAGAGTTGTAGTCATGCCGTCGAAACGGTGTTATTTTCACCCAGCTGTCAGGTCTTCTGTGTTCGGGCTTCTTACGGACGCTGTAGTTCGTCAACAATGGTTAAAATTTATGTTTGATTATGTTCCTGACCATTACAATCTTAATTTAGCTCTCTGTGCTGCGCATTTTACGGAAGACAGCTTCCAGAATCTACATCTTACTAAAACATGGAGCAGTTCCAACTTTAAAACCAGAGGCAGCAGTTGTTGGGCCACAACCTGTAAGTAAGATTTCATAATTTTAAATGTATTTGCATGTATAATTTCAGACGTAATGTTTTAGTTTTATCAAGGATGTAAGCAAATGCCAACGCTGGCTTTAGTAGCCAGTTAGTTAAATGCTATTTCGTGTGTCTTTGACAAACGCGTACAAACATTTTGGACCCGAATTTGTAATTATGTACTAATTTTGTAAATGTATTTTCCATGTATATTTTATGACGTAATTTTTCGATTTGATCAAGAACGTAAACACAAGCCAACGCTGTTTGGTTAGTAGCCAGTTAGTTCCATGCTATTTTGTGTATAAGACAAACGTGTACAAACTTCAAAACATTGTATGTAATCACAACAACAAACTTCCATTCAGAAACGTTTGTAAGAGCCGTGCTTGCGGAAGTTCTGCTTGACTCTCTTCATTACCGCTTTCTGGGTCTGATTCTGGCTCAAACTGATATGGCAATATTGACACCATTATTTACATTTGACCGGAGCACATGCAGCTGTCGCTCGTGAAGGTAATGGGCGTGACGTTTCCGGACAATGTGCAGTACGCAGTTTAGCCAATCACAACACACCGGCCCAACTGACCAATCCGAGCCCATCGCCTGTTTCTGAGGGAGTGGTTTCATAGAATCAGGAAGTCAACCGGTCGTTCAAATGCCAGAGGAGAAAACAGCTTACAATAAAGGCGAAATATATGAAAAATAAGGCGTTTTTTAACAAACGAAATTATATTGCACCCCATAAACACAATCAAGCAAAGAAAAAAAGCAGTAAACCACCCCTTTAACAACACATTAGTGTGATACCCAGACTGAAAGATTGTTAAATGTTTTTAACTGGGTCAGATGGTTTATTTTTCTTTCAGCAGTATATGTTTGGTGCATCTAAATATATATATATTTGTTAATTAACAGCTGCAATGTTGTGTTTTGGTTGGATATTAACAGTGCTATGAAATAACAGTTGTTATGATTTAGTGCTGTATAAATAAAACTGAATTGAATGAACCAAAAAGGCAGATCTGCTTGGTATGTCTAATGTAAACTTCATAAACAAGTTTTTATACAGTAAGACAATTTGTGATTGTGATTATTTTTTATTGATGGTCAACTAAATGGGGCCATTCAAAACCTTTATAAAACCCTCCTTCTTCTGTAAACTGTCTTCTAATGTCTGACACAACACATGCAGGTAAGGGCTGCTCAGAACACCATAGGCCCAGCGGACAACTTGTCTGTATGCTGTCAATATTGATTGTCTTATACCAATGGCATCAAAAAGTGTGACTTACAGGTAGTTGTGACCTACCTAAATATAGGCAACTTGTAATTGAAGACAATACAATTATTCAGATGGTTTACAAATCTTTAATATACTTTATATTTATACATACAAGTATTTAGCTCAGAGTAATAAATGATCTCTGCCCTAAACACACTCAGGTCTGCTGGCCTGGAGAGGTTTATGCTCCTGTCTGAAGTAGGCTATCTATAGCACATATGAGTTCAGACAGCAAGCCTCAAAGCCTGGGAGTAGAGTCAGACTGCACATCAAATGTGGGGGTCACATTCTCCACTAAGACCCGGTATGCATCTAACTCCCTGCAGCACTGACTTTCCTCAGCTGTGACCAGCACTGACTTTCCTCAGCTGTTTGTGTGGCCTCGCATTTACCACACAAACATTTAATGAAACAAAAACGTGTTTATCTCTCTCTCTCCTGTGGTGACGAGACACCACTATATCACGTGTCGGATATTAACGAGCATGACACGCCTGATCAACGCTTATTAATTTGTTACTGGTAAGTATCAATACTCATAGATGATCAATACTAGCTTTGCTATTGCCTGATTACATATTGTTAGCTAACGTGTGTACATCTGTAAACTGACACTGGTCTCTCACCTGCCCTGTTCTCCCTGCACATCAACTCACTTTGTCTCCTCTGACCGTTGTTCTGTCTAATCCTGACCTGTCCCTGCTCTCTTGGCTGCATAGCAGGCTCATAACTTTATCTGTGGTCCTTCATACGAGTGTAAATAAACATTTAAAATTTCTTCAGCGTCCGAACTGTCATTGCGATCCACTGTTTTCCTATGGTTAAAATGGACCGGTCTCCCTCTCGTTACGTCACTTCCGGCTTTGGCAGTTTTCAGATGCTTAAGTAAAATTCTCTCACAAAAACGACTCCAGAAGCATTAATATCATATTTTAAAGTATATATTTAAAGAAAATCTAGTTCCTACATTATTATTCTATACATCTACTCACTGGAGTCTCTAACCTGGAATATGCTCTTTAAGAGAACATGGCTCCTGCACAAACACAGACCTTAGACCTTAGACAGCGTCTCATAATCTTTCAGTCCACTGGGATTAATTTTTTCAAACCAGTGTGTCCAACAATCTAATAGAAGTGGACAATCTCAGTAAATTTAAGGTCAAAATATTCGCCTTCATTTGTGTTAAGAGTACACTGCAAATTTTAAAGAGTGAATTTAACTCTCAGAGTTAAAATTAACACTTATCCAGTGTACAGGTGCATCTCAAAAAATTATTTTTTTTGCAACATTTCAAAAAGTGAAACTTTCTATATAATATATTCTAGATTCATTACATGTAAAGTAAAACATTTCAAAAGTTTTTTGTTCTAATTTAGATGATTAGAGCTTACAGCTCATGAAAGTCAAAAATCCAGTATCTCAAAATAGAATATTTCCTAAGATCAATTAAAAAAAAAGTATTTGCAGAACAGAAAAGTTCAAGTTCTTAAACCTGTTAGCTAGCACCCCCCATATTGAGACTTAAAATTGTAACAGTTCCTGACTTCAGTCTTCTATACACACAATTTAGGTATCTTTGGAAACAAGACACTTTAGGCTTTACTATCCAACATCCAGAGTTGATAGTGCTCAAAAAGATAAAAAGTTATAGACACTGAAGTGCCTTGAAAATGTTTTTTACCACACTGAATGTTTTTTTTTTTTGTATATACAAATACATGAAATCAGACAGAATTTATCTGTTGTAAATGTTCTATAGTGATATAATTGTCTATTTCTCCTTCCCCAGTGTTGACAGATGATGACATCCAAGAGTTGCTGATTATAGCCCTTGGTACTGCAGTACTGACAAGTCTAGAAAATAGTGATACAGACACTGCATCCGATACTGATATAGAGGAACTTGACTGCTTTATTTGATGGAACACTCCGGGAACTCTCACCACAAGAATTGCAGGTGAAAAGTGAGGACACATTTCACAGACTGAAAAATAAACTACAACCTCATCAGTGTGAAAAGCTGGAATCTGTCACACGACAACAGTCAAGCTCAAAGGATTGGCAAACCTACAGGGCTGGTCGAATTACAAGTACTAGGTTTTATTGTGTGGCTGCAGCTGACAATATCAGCAACACCTACCTGAGTGAGATAATGCAGTACAACCAGTGTTAATTTTGGCAGGCATTTTTGATTTAGTCTTAGTCTTTATCATGAGACGAAAATGCTTAATAGTCTTAGTCACATTTTAGTCACTTGAGTCTTTCATAGTTTTAGTCTAGTTTTAGTCGACGAAAAGTCATTGCATTTTTGTCAACTTTTAGTCATTACTTTTAGTCAAACTGCAGTTACCAACATTTATTTTGGTAGCCGTTTTATACGTAGTCTTCAAACAAAAATAGTCATTAATTAATCTCTCTTTAAATCAATTAAGCTTATGAGAAATTTGAATCAAGGATTGAATCTGGAAAAACTGGAATTCATTTTTTGGTAGATATACAAATTAAACTCATTTTTCAGATACAGTAGTATTGTCAGTATTGTCACCATGACAAGTATACATTTATTTAATATTTTTCGTTGGTTAACATTAATTGCACATATAGGTATTTAATAGGAATGCTGTCCATTTAAAATGGATGCATGTAATACTGACACACATTCAGTTTTCACCCACCTGTTTAAGTTCACTTAAGCCATATCCGACTGTATTTACGTGAGATATTCTAGTACACAATAGACATTTGAACTGCTGTGTGTGTATTTGAGAACCGAGAACTGATCGCGCGCTGTATGAGAACTGAAGAAGTGGAGCGTGCGCGCGAGAGAGAGAGAGAGAGAGAGAGCGCGCTTCTATCAGCGAGATTCCGCCTTCACTAACTTTAAGTTAATCAACAACGAATTGTGACTCCCGTGAAAAACGGGAGGGTCTGGTCACCCTATCGCTAACCCTTCAGGTGCTGAGGCCATTGTTTCAGATCGCTAGTTCGCGTTTTGGTAGCCAATCCGTCCGCGGCTGCCATATTGAGACTAGATATAAACGCCCCTCATCTGATTGTAATCTAATGACAGGGAGACACATTTTGAAAGACAAGACAGTTAACTTAGCCTATAGGGTGTATTTTGAATGTCCAGTAGTCCTCAAATAACATTTTAGTCCCGTCTCGTCTCGTTAACGAAGACGCGGCATACATTTCGTCATAGTTTTTATCATCAGATATTATTTTTAGCTCGTCAACTTCTCGTCTTAGTCACAGAAAAAAGGTTCGTTAACGAATATTTTTCGTCGTCGTCTTCGTTGACGAAATTAACACTGAGTACAACCACACACAGCTAAATGTCCCATCTGTTCTCTGGGGTAAGTCCACGGAAGAAACGGCAAGACAAGCCTACACTGCCCTTATGGTCCAAAACCATCAAGACTTCAGTGTAAGTTCCTGTGGTCTAGTGATGAGGCCTTCTGAGCCACACCTCAGATCATCACCAGATGGCATGGTAAGATGTTGTGGCAAAGGTTTGGTAGAAATTGAGTGTCCTTACAAATACCGTGATGGTCTTCAGGGAAGCGCAGAGTTTTAGTAAAATGAGGGATACGAAGAGTGGCACCGCATGCTGCAAGCTCATCCCGTATTAAAAATCCCCTATCAGTTAAAACCTCATCCATAGGCTCCAACAGTTCCAGGAAATCTGACTTTTTGGTGATCTGTTTATCAGAAACCCGCCTACCCCACCCTGGAGACAAAAATTAAATAGCCCCAGCAGGTGTGATGGCAATCAAATATTTCAATGCATTATTGTGTTTGTAATTAGACCAGGTCTGGGCCCTTGCAGTCAAATTACTAGGTCGAGCTATAAAAATTTCTGTGCAGTCTATTATGCAGCGGCATTTTTTGAAGTGTCGTTTGAACGTTTTGGGCATATTTTTAAGTATCGCTCCCTTATTTGGCCATTTAATTAATGGCTTGAGGACCACAGACATAACAGAGATCCAGCTCTGATAAATATTTGATACAGTGCTTGTTGTTACATGAAATCTATATGCCAGGTCAGTGTTACTGAGGCCCATCCTTAGTTTCTATCAATAATTGTGGTCAACAAGACCATCAACAATTGGTCCTCTAGAGGAAGGGCTTGGTGACTTCTCAATACTGCCACCTAATTTCTTAAGGAGCCATTCAAAGATTACAGAGGTCAGTCCAGTGAAAAACAGTAATTGTCCAATGCTACTTTTAACATTGCTGTATGAAAATTTGGATTTCTGCAATTCATGCCTTAGTTCTTCATTCTCACTGCATAATTTATAACAGTCCTGCTGCAGGTTGATGTAGTCTTCCTGCAGTTGATGATGTCTAAAGCAAAGATCATATTCCTTTCTCGACACTGGGCGGTCCTTCAGCTTCCTCCTCATCTTGAACAGAAAACAAACAGACATATAGAAGTTCAGTGATGTGATGACAACTTTGGAGGGTGTAGCTTGTGGTACCACAGGGCTGGTGTATTAGACTGCATTAGTTTTAGCTTTGCGTTTAAGAGATTAATCATACCATTGCAATGATCAATGGTACAGTCTTGTTCCTTTTCAGCCATGGAAGAAGCAGGTTGCATGTCAGGGTGTTCATCTCTCCTCCTTTTCCTGTGATACCTAAAGGAAAACAAAAGGAACAATTAGTGCTGTGTGAAACCATTTAATCGTGGCTGTGATATTGAAATGTTATCATAGAATTTACATGAAACAAATTTACATGAACAAGGAATTAACCTCTTCCACTCTGATTGCCCGTGGGCGGGCAAAAGAGCTACGTCATTACATTTAAACCTATTTTTTTTATGTTTCTGGAGATACTATCACCCCATATATAGTATCATTTAAAATCTTAAAACCTCATCTTTACACAGAATATAATGATATTTGTGTATATGGAACACAAATAATGAATATAAAGCTTTAAAAAACAATCGTCACAAAATAGCTCCTCCCCCAAAATGGCGATGCAGAAATGTAAATATGAATATATATATTTTATGTACCTCACAAAACAGAAAAATCATACATCAAAAGAAAGCTCTCATTCTCAGAAATGTGACTGTGTCGTTTGTTTTATTGTTTTAACATCATAATTCACATTATCTCCATAAGAATCGGGCCGTAAAATATGATTTCTGTGAAAAAACAAAGACAAACGTCTCATTTCTGCTTCGATTACAGGTGCTCTAAGCTAAAATCAGCCACAAACACTATATCATCTTTACCCTAGGATGTTTTCTTTCAAATGAGCCCATTTGTACTTTTCTGTGAGCTCCTCTTGGTAAATAATCCACTGTTATGTCGCGGATGTCCAGAACACAAAATGCGCTCGACGGGAGAAACACGCGATCTACACGCGATCTACACATCATCATCAAAGCGTGCAAGGGTCCTCTAATCATGACGATTATATACATAATCAGGCACGTGTTCAAAGCTGAGGTTGTCCGCTCTCCAATCACATGCCAATCATTTATCTAGTAGTCCAATCACATGCTGAATCAGCCAATGAATCCATGAATGAATCAGTGGAGTAGGTGGGCGGGATCACGACCGGTTTGTTGTTGATGATAGGCGAGTAGCTAGTAACAAGTGAATGACAAGTGACTGAGACGACTGACAGAAAATTTGTAGATATATTTGTATTTAAGTAAAGTGCTTTAGTATGTATTAAAAGTAGGATTTTTGGGGTAATATTAGTAAAAAAAAAAAAAAAAAATTGCATTTGAGCATTAGAAAAATCCAAAGGACACATATATGCACTAAAAATGACACTTTGCCTCCCTTCGGTTATATTTGAATAACTCTTGTTCAGAATGTGATAGAGAAAAAATCTTTTTTTCTGGTGGATACTGGCACATAGTGTAGTCAAACAATATAATCAGCAGGTCCCCAGAGCAAACAGAACCTGAATCACAGATTTTCAAAGACAGGATTCTAAAAATAAAATAAACAAAAAGGCCTATTTTTTTATGTTTATCGTAATATTTTAAAAGCATACAATGCTATTTATGATGTTTTGCAATCTGATTTAGTAAATTTGAAGGGTTTCCTGTACAATGACACTAGCTTTTTAAATTCCCTACACTGTATGTGTCTAGGGTGAATATTTAAACTTGGGTGTGTTAAATTCAGGCGGAATTCCAAAATATGCCTTAGAGTGGAAGAGGTTAAAATGCTGTAATTGTAATCTTTTTAATTAGATATCAGATTCTACACTGAACAAATGGCCAATAACACCATTGAGGTCTTAGTATCTCCTTGAGGCATGCTTCACTGACAAAGATCAGACCAATATAATGAGTATTGATTGAATTTAAACAAGGTCCACAGTCCATATAAGACAGAAGAAGAGAGAAATTCAAAGAGAGGAGTTCAAAGACATTTTGATAAGGATTACTTCACTTAACTATTAAATCAGTCTACAATTTAACTCTAAAGTTGTTGGCACAATGTTGGCGCTAGCCTGCGGCTAACTACTAGCAGCTGGCTACGTCTGTAGCATGACACAGGTCCATGACATTTACAAAACTATTAACCTGCGTAGCTTAACGTTATAGGCTAGTGTACAGAAAACTGTTCATGCAATCCAGGCTTTCGAGTTTAAGCTACTGGCCTAAGGTTAATATTAGCAGCAAGTGCATATTATTTGACACATGTGCTACAAATGGTTATAGGAGAGGTGGCATGCCTCATTATTTAAGGAGAGTAGCTTCTTACTCCGAAGAGATTAAACCATTATCAGATCAAGTCACGTGTTGGCCCAGTGGGCAACAAGACGTTCCAAAGTATTCAATCCATGGCCACATTATCCACATCTTCCCATTGGATGCCAAAGTCTTCCAGGTCTCTTGGAAAGCCTGTCTCTATGTCTCCGTTGATCTTCCTTATTCTCTGTTGATTCAGCCTATGACCCTCCATCAGTGACAACTATGCTCACAAGGTTGATAAAATGTTGCATTTCCTCAATCGGCTGTCCTCGAACCATCAGTGGAACTTTGGTTTGTTTACCTCCTACTCTCATTGGCTGGTGTTTTCTGTTCAACTTACCAGCCTCTGCGTTCAGGCTGATTGTCACTTAGCGAATACTCTCGTCTCAGCTGGTGAAAGTATATTTCAATTATGATCAGGAAGCTGATCTCTGATAAGACAACTGTTGTGGATAAACTAGAAAATTGATGTACATCAGACATAATGTTGAATAACTCCATGAGAGGAAGAAATAATGCTTGAGTTATATTCCCCCAAACAAAATGAATTACAAAGTTAGCTGCTTGAAGCTAGGCAAACATTGTCTCCTTAATGTAGGCATAGAGGGACAGAAGATGATGTTGTGCTAACATGAAAAGCATTATCACACTATCATTAAATGAGCGATTTTAGAATAATTAAAAATGTAGCTACACCAACCTGCAGCCCTAGAGAAATGGAGTGAAGAATGAATAGGCCAAATATCTGAGTTAATGTGGACCCTCTTAATAAGTTGAAATGAGACTATAGCACAGTTAAAATGAAGTCACATGTTGCCAGTGGAATGTCTGTGTCATCAAAGTCCCTTCTAGCAGAGTCACTTCACGTGAATTAGTCCTTGAAACGCCTCTGTTAAGCAGCTCAGCTCCTCTAACCTTGAACGGGGAAACACCGCTCCATCAAAGGCTATCACTAAGTCTCTGACAAAACATCGTCATTAAAATCGCCAATGAAATCTGGCAATGACTATCTCATAAGGTTCTAAACACACAAATCCCGAAATTAAGTTAAGTTTTCTCAGCTGACCAGCCAATGTTTATGCGCTGTCCTAAATGCGCTTCTCAGAGCACTGACTGCCTCCACAGCAACTGGAGCCTCCAACAGCAACTGAAGCAACTTAATCCATCAGCAAATGGCTCATAACTTAGAAGGCAGGACCTATTGGCCACTCTGCGTGCTGTACTTCCTCCCATCAGTGTTAACAATTATAAAACTTATTGCTAGATAATGACTTCCAGACCCTTTATCGACTTTTCCAAGAAAAATGTGCTTATTTGCAGCTGAGGAATCGGTTGCATCGGATTCTGATCATTTAAAAACTTTTCGTGATGGCTTATTTTATAAAGAAAACCCACTGTTCTCAAGACAGGAGCTGTCAATTGCCATTGGACTGTATATAGACGACTTTGAAATATGCAACCCTTAGGGACTTCTAGGGAAAAAAAATAAAGTGTGTGCTTTCTATTGGGTACTAGCAAATTTGCCTATCAAATATCAATCTTCTCTGCAATCTATATACCTTGCAGTTCTGTGTAACAGTAATGACATTAAAACATTTGGCTATGAGAATTCTTCAGCCTCTTTTAAAAGACATACAGATACTTGAAAACCAAGGTCTGTTCATTCAGAGGTTAGGAGCTACTGTCAAAGGCACAGTGCTTTTTGTCTCTGCTGATAATTTAGCTGCTCATTCGCTTGCTTCCAGGAATCATTCACTGTTGATAAATTTTGCAGATTTTGTTCCGCAAGCCGTAGAGACATTCAGACAAATGAAGTGAAAGGTGGGTTATTTCCACTTAGGACAAAATTAACTCAAGAGGGAAATGTTTTGGAGGTTCAACAAAATCAACATGTACAGAATGTAAATGGTGTCAAAAGGGACTGTGTTTTGGACAAGCTGACCTACTTTCATACAGTCACAAGTTTCCCATCTGACTTTCTGCATGACCTCTTGGAGGGAATTGTACCATTTGAACTTAGTTTGTGTCTACTTCACATTGGATTAATTAAATTCTACTATACAGAATTTCCCGTACTTATTCTCTGATAAGACCAACCGCCCAAACAAAATACCCAGGAGTTTCAGCATCAATGGTACAATCGGTGGAAACGGTCACAAGAACTGGGCTTCGTTACAACTAGTTCCATTGATGATTGGGTAACTTATCTCAGAAAATGACATGACATGGGGTGTCATTCTTAAATTAAAAGACATAGTAGAATTTTTGGCAACACCCTCTTTTACTGATCGGACTCTATGCTATTTGGAAGAAAACATCTTGGTACATTTTGCTCAAGGCAATTGCTCCAGGATGCATTTCCTGACTGTAAACTCAGGCCAAAACATCATTTCGTAGAACATTATCCCTACCTCATCCGTTGTTTTGGACCTTTTGCTGGACTGTTGGACAATTCGCTTTGAAGCGAAACGCAGCTTTTTTAAAAAAGTTGTGTGTGATGTGAACAATTTTAAAAACATTTTGCTAACATTAGCTACAAGACACCAGCATATGTTAGCATACTTCCTTGACATGCCCTGCCTCTTTAAGCCATCACTGGAGGTTGACAGGGTGTCTCTGGTTTCTTTGGACATTTTGGATAACTCTGTGAAAAAGGCTATCAGACTTAAATACAAGGATGTGAAGACTGTGTCCCTTGCAACTAGTGTGATTCTACATGGAACTAAGTGCTCTGAGGGGATGTTTGTTTCTGTTGGGAGCACAAGCAGACTGCCTGATTTTGGCAAAATTGTCAAAGTACTGATTGTGGACAACAAGGCATCATTGAATGCTTTTCATCGTGGTACTTGGAGCACTTCGGATGCTATGAATTGACAAGGAATCTTTCTACAGACCTTCAAGTTGCAGACCCAGAAGATCTGAATTCATTTTCAGTCAGTTAAAACAGTAGTCATCAAGTTAATGTGATTTAGTTCACACAAAAATGAAAATGTGTTGTTCATTTACTCACCCTCACACCGTGTCTACACCGGACGTGACAGTGTAGACAGCATCACTGATTATAATGAGTTCTATAGTATTTTGTCGCGCCGCTCACATCCGGGGTAGACATGGTGTCAGGCCAATTACTATGAGTTTTTGAAAAGGGGTGACGGGTTGTCTGCAATCAGTAAATTTACCACAGTAGCACGCTTGCCATACCGTTTTGCATGTGTGCGTGGACAGAACCATTTGATTGTGCATGAGGTTAATCAATAGCGCACTCGCACTCTGATCAATATTCTTCAAAAGCAGTGTTATCATAATTATGAGCATGCTTGCTTCTGCAGTCATCACAGTTTGTCTAATTTTATTTTTTTGTTGTGTCTTGAGACTTCAAACCAGAAGAGAAGAGCAGCTGCTTTGCTTGGACTCCCATATTACTTAAAGGAGGATCTCAGCAGTTTCATCCATGTCTGTGAGGTATGAGAGTTGATTTCAATATGACATGGGGGAACTTTTAAAATGATTCACTCTTTAAGTTGTTCTAAACATGCATGAAGTATTTTCTTTTGAATAACATAAAAGGAAGAGGTTTTGAAAAGTGTTGGTAACGAAACAATTGGTGGTCACTATTGTGGTCTGCTTACCAACATTCTTTAAAATCTCTTTTTTTGTGTGTTTAGCACAAGAAAGTAAAGAATACAGATGTAAAACAACTTCAGGGTAATTAAATTACATTTTCATGTTTAGGTGAACTATCCCTTTAACTCAGCATTTCCCAATCGCAGTTTACTTAACTTCGAAACGGTCATTCATGGATTTGCCTCTGCCTGCAGTGTCTTCACACACAGACGAGTGGACATCATATACCTCTAAATAAATACAATTTAAATTTACGCCTCGCACACTCTAATGCCCTTTGAATGGAACATATACAGTAATTTCGAACTGGAATCATGGCAGAATATCCTGTGATGGGCACTTACGAGAATAAATTTTTTTGCGCAAAGAAAACAAAAATAACGACTATTCCACATTTTCATCTCTGCTGTTTCTCTTTTCTTTGTTATTTTTTTTCTTTGCGCAAAATTGTTTTCTCGTAGCTTCGTAACATTACAGTTGAACCACTGATGTCACATGGACTACTTTGTCGATCATCTTGATACTTTTCTGTGCCTTGATCGTGGTAGTACCCTTGCCATCTATGGGAGGGTCAGAGAGCTCTCAGATTTCATCAAAAATATCTTAAATTGTGTTCTGAAGATGAACGAAGGTCTTGAGGGTTTGGTGACATAATTAATGACATGAGTAATTAATGACATAATTTTCATTTTTGGGTGAACTATCCATATGGCCGCAATAGTTTCAGTTGGTAGCGTTGATTTGTTAGTTACACATGTTTACTGTTTGTACACTAAAAGTTGCATCACACCACCATTTTGCATGGTTAAAAAAAGCATAACATTTGTTCTAAAACGCCACTGAGTTAATCTAAGCTACCAAAACTTGTTGCATGTACAACTTTTCAAACTTTTTATTTTTATTTTATTTTTTAGATAATTGATTAACAACGATTTTCATTTCATAACGTTTCTGTCAGTTTTCATAACATTGTTGTACTTTTCATCCTTTTTGTTTATTTTTATTTATTTTTTTATTTAGATAATAGTTCCACAGTTAATATGAAATGTCAATGTTTGTTTTTAAAGGTGTTTTTATACTAAACATACTAATACTAAATAGCATGCTGTCAATTTTGAAATAAAAATGTCATGGACATTTAAGAACATGCAGTGTATTTTATTGTATGCGAGTAGAAAATAGAAACTTGAGTTGTGTCGGTAAATTACATAGTTCAGCCAGTTGAATGAACTTAACATTACTAGTAAGATTAACTATTCTTGAAAAAGTAACCTGGCTGCCTTAAAAATATAAGTTAATTCAACAAGACCCTTAAGTTTGGCCAATTTGTATTAAGTTTGCACAACTTATACTTACAAGTTTATTCAACAAAATGCTTAGTTTAAACAACTCAACGTTTGCTGGTCTCACTAATTTTATGTTGTTTCAACTTGAATTTAGGTTAGCACAACTTTCTCATCTTGTTGGGCTAACTAAAAACTGGTTGGTTAGGCAAAGTATAAAGTTAATTCCGCTTCACTTTTGTTACCCCAACTATTAAATCTAGATTTAGCCAATTTGTATTTAGTTTGCATAACTCATAATTATAAATGTATTCTACAAAATGCTTAGTTTAAACAACTCAATATCAGTAAATGTTTGTTGGTCTCACTAATTTTGTTGTTTCAACTTGAATTTAGTTTGGTACAACTTTCTAGTCTAGTTGGGCTTACTAAAAACATGTTGGTTATACAAAGTATAAAGTTGATTCAGCTTCACCTTTGTTACCCCAACTATTAAATCTAGGTTTAAGGAACTCCAATATATGTGTAAACAACAAATGTTTTTTAGCTTATTGAACGCAACATTTTAAGGCAGCCAGGTTACAAATTATTTTAAGTTGAATCAACCTATTTTTTTTTACAGTGTAATTGTACTTTTTGTGTACTTCAATTATTAAAAGTTTACTTTTAAAAAAGTACACTTGCAGATAATAGAATATAATTTAAATTAAATGACACTTAAGTGTACTTAAAGAGAGTACACTTTAATGACAATAGGTCGTAACATACTTAAGTGCACTTTTTAAAAATGCACTTTATAATAATGTCTAATTAGGTATTACTTATACATTTTACATAATTATGATTTTATTGTGTTTTAAATAAGTACACTTAGTTTAATATTTATCAGTATATTAAAGCACGAAAAATAATTGATTTTAATTTCAACTTAAGTGTGTTCTCCAAAATTACATAGTCTATAATATATACTGTGCATTAATGCACTTGAAATGTATTTTTCTTCTAAACTTAAATACACTCTTATACAGTATATTCCAGTAAAACTTATTGTTGAAATTTTCATCACCAGCTCTTGCGCTATGAACTCCATGAAATTTAATTTGACATAATTTGACAGTGTCATTTATGAGAGTACTGTATTTGTATGTGATAGTACTGTACTTTACATCTGTGTACAGAATACTTCATTATAAATATCATTATGTTGTTTTAAGTCACTTAAACACATTTAATTGAATTAATTGCAAGCAAAAGTTTAACAGATCTAAATTAAATTAATTTGCATTCAAATACCTTTAATTTTAATTAGACTAGCGTAGCCAGAAATTTTGGTTTCACTTTATTTTGATGGTCCCTTTAACACATTCTGTTGACTGTAAGTAACATTGCACCTACATTTCTACCAACTCTCATTAGAGTGTTAGTAGTGTATTAGTAGATTGGTAGGGTTAGGGTTAGATTAAGTTGACACATAGTTGCAAAGTTACTTATAGTCAGTAGATCATCTGTTGGGAGACCAACACAATAAGGAGTTAGTAGATATGAAGCAGACAGTCTACTAATACCCTTATGAGAGTTTGTTGATGTAGGTGCAAAGTTACTTAGTGTCAACAGAATGTTCAAAAGGGACCATCAAAATAAAGTGTTACCGAAATTTTTAAGTGGGTGGGCCTATATAAAACTGGGTGGGCCAGGTGTGTATATGAAAACTGCATGTCAAATTGCCAACAAAAAATAGAGCACCAAGGTTCATTACACAGTACTTCTAAAGCATGCATTAACATTAGTAATTTGTTATATTAATGTTCCTTTCAAAATTTACAAATAGCAATATTAAAATTAAAAGTTGTATCTGTTAACATTTGCCTGAGCTGGTTAAGATGAACAAACATGGTAATAAACGTATTGCTAATGTTAGTTAATGCATTAACGTTAACTAAAGGAAGTTTATTAAAAAGCATTACCTCAGTGTGAAACAACAGGACTTTTTCATACTCAAACGTCTCTGTCAGTTCAAGCCCCGTTCACACTACAAGCGACATGCAGCAACAAATCGACACGATCCCATTCATTTCAATGGCGAGCTGGCGATTTCCGGCGACACGAGAGACAGCGAGCGACGGCGACCGGATGGGGCGTGTCCGGCGACGCGACAAAGTTCAGAATCCTTCAACTTTATGCAAATGAAGAGCGACTTTCGGGGGCGACAGCGACAGGTTGAGCTCATGTGATCGTTCTCCTCTCAGCCGGAGACAAACATACGCAATGGAAGAAAGTAGGCTCTGTCTCTCATTTATTTTTGTTTGTATGTACGGATATAATTTAGATTTCGATTATATTTCTGTCGGGTTTCATTAGTAGACGGTCCGGATTTATTGCTAAGACTTTTACTTTTTAAAAGAATTGATCTGATTTATGTTTTAGGCTATTTTCAAATTTAACTTCACAAACTCGCACATTTTACTATTATATCCGTACGTCGTAAACATAACATTGTGGGTGGGACTAACAGAAACAGACATCATTTTGGCAAGCATATGGAAAACGACCTGTAATTAACCATGAAAACAAGCGTTTAATATTGTTAATAAAAAAAGTTGCAGTGAAATAAGGCGTTTATTAGTATGGTTTAATAAATTACATCCATTTGGAAAATTACAAACTTCTTATTGGGTGGGCCACAGATGAAAGTGCGTAGCTACGGACTGCTATAGGCTACACTGAACTGTAAAAAAAAAAAAAGATTTTTAGTGAGGTGAATGAGTCATGAATGAGTCTAACAATAGTCTTTGGTCTAACTACACAATGAATTAGGACAACTTGAACTTGAACAGAAATGAAAAGCCTGAAATAACATGTATCTCTTTTGTTTTATGAGCATGCGCCAAAAACACTAGTCATGATGGCGCTACTTCAGCAGAGTTGGAAAAATGCTCAGCGCGCCATGTTTCTGTAAACGCGACGCGTGAAGGAGCTTCGCTGATCGAACGAGAACAACGGAGCGGCGTGTTTGGATGATTACAGATACTTTATGTACTGCAGATAATGAATCAAGTAAGTATATCTAAGCTTTCTTTATTCTTAATTTATTCTTGCCATTTGTGCGGCTTTCACACCTGTTGTTGTGTAATATTCGGTTCCTGTGAAAAACTGTTCCAGACAGTGGGCTATATAGGTATAGATGAATATGCATAAGTTCGCTCCGCGATGGGCGTGGCTTTGTTGAACCGCAAACAGTCGAATGGAATGGAAACCATTAAATCACTCATTAAGGCATGTTCTCATGACATACTAATGGTTTCATTGTTAATGGTTTTAATGGTTTAAAACTGAATGGTTTCATACTCCGTATTATAATCATGAAATGCTAGATTGACTTGTATTAACACCTTGCATGAATGAAGTGCTATATAAGAAAATATGTATATTTAAATATTTACCCAAGTTATTAAAAACTTTATTTTGCAGCATTACAACTTTAACAAGAATGTCTAAAAGGAAATTCAGATGTAACTATCTGCATTTTTAAGTAAATATTTAGCAAGAAACTACTAGGTTTTGAGTCTTAAGGTCTGCTTACATCAGTCCATGTTTTCTATGTTTGAGATGGGCCTATGCTTAACAAAATAAATACACAGTTATGTTAAAACCTGAAGAATACATAAGTGCGTATGCACAGTGTGGTTGAGGAACAGATTATTACAACAAAAGTCCAAACCAAAGAAAAACACAGATATTATAATGTGTGAGTTTGACAGTCTGTTCCTGATCCACCATCTCTGCACCTTGAGGGCAATTCATTAAACAGATAAATAATAAATGAATCCAATTTGTTAGGCCTCTAGCACTGAATCAACTGGTGTAGAACTGAATATAAGCCTCTGATAGGTCAACTTGGCCTTCTACCCCAAAATTTGTCAATTTGTTGGAAACAATGGATGAAACAACTTTCCAACTTTTGTTGGGTTTAAAAACATCTGGAATATTACCCGATGATCTGTCAAAAAAAACCAAAAATATGTACTTTTAAGAAAGGCAAATAACTTCATCATTAAAGGTGAGTTGGGCATATTTTAGTGATAGAACTTTGAAGACCTTGGCTGGGTGAGTCTTGTGGTCTGTTAAGATATCTTAATGTACAAAACTTGCTACTTTTAGATGAAGCTTTATACTACATAAGAAGACGTGGAGAGGGTGGTTTAGCCAAGGTTTTAAGTAAAGAGGAGGCCAAAGATATTTTTACTGAATTCCATACAAATGCAATTGGTGCCCACTGTGGCATTAGTAAAAACCGCTGATGCCATCAGTAAAAGATTTTATTGGCCTTCAATGACTGTAGATATCAGAAATTGGGTAAGTATAAATTAGGGCTGCAACAAACGATTATTTTGATAATCGATTAATCTAACGATTATTAGAACGATTAATCGACTAATTGTCAATTATTTCACTGATTAATCAGTAGACTTTGATTGATTATTCAGCTTTTGCAATTAGTTAAAATATTAAGTTATACATATTCTAACAAAGGTCAATTCAGCTTTAGAAAATCACATTATGTAATTACAATTATTATACAATTAATTGGTTAACATTAGTTAACATGAACTAAGAATGAACAACACTTCTACAGCATTTATTAATCTTAATGTTAATTTTAGCATTTACTAATGCATTTATAAAAATCATAAGTTGTGTTTAACATTGGTAAATGCACTGTGAACTAACATGAATAAACAATGAATAACTGAATAATTTTTATTAACCAACATTTATTAACCACAGTTAATCAGGTGCATGGAAAAGTAACACATCATTCTGTCTAACATCTCCTTTTGTAAGTGATAAGAATCAAAATAAAGGTGATGCTTTGAATAAACTATTTTATTCAAAACATAATGTCTTAAAATAGCCTACCTTATAGGGTTATGATAACCAAAACAGTCCTGAGCTAGATCAAGCTTTGATCTCTGTAAAACAAACTATCACTTTAATTAAATATTTTTTCCCCACTAATAAAAACATTTTATCATTAGCTAGCTCCACACTGGAGAGCTGCTTTATTACAGAAAATCAAGTTGTAAATCTAACTGAAAGCGACACTGACTCTGGGTTTTCATGTTTAATACCGTAAAGCTGCTTGATTTAAGGCTATCTATTGCATAAAGTATAATATAAATAAACATGATGTGACCGGACTTTACTTGAGTACTGAACTGCAGAGCTCATGCAAACATCCACATCGTTGTAATCAGATGCATTTTTAACTGCTGCTTTCACACTGCTGGCAGTTTTTGTTGTGTTTATTTTGTTACTGAGAGGAAAGCGGGCAATATATATTTACATATTCATCCAAACGCCGCTCAGGTTCGGGTGTGTCTTCTTCTCTTCAATTGCATCCAGGAGGGCTGAATTACATTCTTGCGCTACAGCGCCACACTGGTCGAACCGCAGTATTGCAGGCTCTTGCATTAGGTCACGTGAGATCAAACGATTACTCGACAACAAAAATATTTGTCGACAATTTTTTATTGTCGACGTTGTCGATAATGTCGACTAATCGTTTCAGCCCTAGTATAAATTAATGATTAATTTTTCATATGTTAATACATTCTCGCATTGTTAAAACTGCCATCTCTGTTAGGTCATGCACTGTGCAGCCTGTCAGGCTAAGCAAACAGAAATGAAGAACAAAGCTGATTATACACCTATTGAGGTAAATTAATGTAAATGGAATGCATATATTATTTTGTACTTATGAAACCAGACACAATAAACATATGTCACTTTTTTCCTCAGGTGGCTGGGCCGTGGGAAATTGTTGGAATGGATTTAGTGGGAAAGCTCACACCAACTGAAAATGGCTATCAGTATATATGCATGATGATAGACTATTTCACAAAGTGGTGTGAGGCTTTCCCACTAAAAACTAAAAGTGCAGAAGAGGTTACAGCTTGTATTGTAAAGTTATTTTACAAATTTGGTGCACCAAAAAGGCTGTTAACTGACCAAGGCACAGAACTTGTGAACAAGGTTATGGTTATACTATATACTTGAATTAGCTGTTTTTAATTTGTTTCTTTAGGAATTGGGAAAAATATTATAATTCCCATTGATTGTTTATACACAGATCAATATGGGTGTCTGTCAGTTACTGGGAATCCAAAGAAGTTTTTGTGCACCGTACCACCCACAGACTAATGGCTTGGTTGAAGGACTTAATGGCACAATTCAAAGGTATGAAATTGACAATTCCCAATAAACTAGTTAAACTATTGACTATCGATGGTAGTTGAAGAATGCCTATTCTCTTGTCCCTTGCATTAACATTTAGCTGGTTGATTTGTCAAAATTACTACATGAATGAAGAATGTTACACTATTGATGGCTCTTCTCATATTCAAAGGTCGTTGAGTAAGCTGGTGGGAAAGCAGCCACAAAATTGGGCAGACTACTTGGAGGCCACAATGTTTGGTCTCCGCACAAAAAAGCAAATGACTGCACAAAATTCTCCATACTTCTTGATGTTTGGCCGTGAAGCTAGATATCCATGTGAGGTACCTGACAATTATGAGGTTAGTATTTTACATGTCAATGTTATTTTTCTTTTGCAAACCAAAGTTAAATGCAACTTTTCTTGCCTAGATCAATGAGAGCATTGAGGATATTGTAGCAGAGGAGTGTGTCGCAGAATGCATTAAAAGGCACGACAGGATATTCAAAACTGTACAGGAGAATATTAGTTGTGTTCAACGTAAAATTAAAAAAAGAAAACTGGAAGAGGGATTATCCCTTGAAATCAAAGTTGGAGACAGAGTGTTGCACCAGAACGTGCGAAGAAGGCAGAAAAAGGGTGGTAAATTGGACCCAGACTACATTGGTCCATACACAGTTATGAATGTGGATGGCAAATCCATTGATTTGAAGGACGATAAAGCACATTCTTGTTCAAAGATTAATAGTGATAGTTCATGATACTTCATTTTTTGGAGGAGTATCCCAAAAGTCCCCATACTCAGTGATTCCTTTCCCGTTACGGTATCCTCTGACCTCCTTAACCCACCTGTCTGTGCCTCTACCACCCAGCCTTCTGTCTGTGCCTCGAAATGCTCGAAAGTGAGGTAGGTGATGCAACTTATTCATATTCTTAAATTTGCAAATTGTGTGTTGTTACTGCTTTTGTAAAAAAAAAAAAAAAAAAATTAAAATAAGTCTTCTAGGCATAAACCCATACTTTGTTTTATTTGTTTTAGGTTATCAATGCATACTTGTCCTACCTCATAAAAAAATTATGCTGGCAAGGCATATGTGCTTGATTCCTTTCAAGCAACAAGTATTTGGCAAGGCAATCCCAGTTCAATGAAAAGGGTAAAACGAATCTTTTTTTTTGCTTTGAGAGAACTGGTGAACTGAACTGTTGTTACAATGTTCCATTGCATCTCTAGATGAATCCAGGGGCGTATGATGTTCTTATTGGGACAGTTAATGAGAAGAATCACTGGACGCTCCTAGTCTGTTTCTTTCCATTCTTGTCCTTCACTGTAAATTAAAATTGTTTAAATTCAGAGCAAGATTCATGCATAATTATTTTTGCAGGTGATATATCCTAACAAATGGAGAATACTGTACCTAAATTCGCTTGGTGAAAACCAAAGTAAACTGGAACACTGTAAAAAGGCTGTAAGGTCAGTACAAATATATGCCCATATTGTTAGTCTGATTATTACCATATATATATAATGTAAATGTATAATATAAAATGGACAAAAGGTACAACTGACACATTCTTTCATCAATATTATGTGCATCACTTTGATTAATTTATTTCCACAGAGGACCTCTCTGAACTATGCTTGGCCTGTGGGGACAAATATCCATCCACAGAAGACACTGAGGACTCTTGGGTCTGCTAATAAGCAAACTGTTCTTCGACATTTCACCCTCCTTCAAGACATGTTAATGTCAGTGTCTCTTTCAGATTCAGTGTGACAGCTGCAACGGATGGTTTCACTGGGAATGTGTAAACAGACCCAATATAAAAGATAGTTTTGTTTGTCACGGATGCCAAGGCCCTGCTTAATTTTGTATTATGGCTTTCTTTTCTTTTTCTTTCTTTCTTATAATGGACATCTTCAGATACCATGCATTCTGATAAAACAAATAGAGTGAAATGCATTGTTTTGGGTAATTATCCAATAAATAAAAATAGGGAAAAAAGTTGACCCCCTCTCTCCTCTTTTATAAAAGTGTAACTAGTAGCCTATTTAAATCACATAATCATAATGCTCAAAGTAGGCTAAGTGTATTGTGTCAATTTTTATTTAAACATGCTTGTTAGCTAGGCTACATCTGAGTTTTATTCAGTCATTCTTGCTAAATTTGCAATGCTGCAAAATAAACAACAAGTAAGGAAACAGTTTACAGCTTCAAAAGATACGACAAATAACAGAAATATCAGCTCGATTCGTTTGTGCTCTGGCTTTAGTCTTTTTAATCCCTGACGTTACAAGGTTACACAGCAAAATGATGACTTAAAATCAGAATAAAAGTGCTCTAATAAAAGCACATCCAAAATCATTTTAACCGATTATGTAAAGAATACGAACCTTCCCCTTTATTATTTAATGGAAATAATCCACCAAATAGCAGACTGAACAGAAAACAACAGTTTCCATTCCATTCAACTGTTTATGGTTCAACAAAGCCACGACCATCGCTGAGAGAATTTATGCATATTCATCTATACCCCACCCACTGGAACAGTTTTTCACAGGAACCGAATATTACACAACACCGATGCCACTAACCAGACCAATGAACAAACACAGACCGGAAGTCAACTTCAGGCCAGGTGCGTGCGCCCGATGAAACTGTCTATACCAGGGGTGTCAAACTCAATTCCTGGAGGGACACAGCCCTGCAGAGTTTAGCTCAAACCCTAATTCATAACCTGATCCAGCTAATCAAGTCCTTCAGGCTCAATTGAAAACTACATGGTTTGTGTGTTGGAGCAGGATTGGAACTAAACTCTGCAGGGCTGCGGCCCTCCAGGACCTGAGTTTGACACCCCTGGTCTATACTCTTTGCCCAGGCTGCATCCGAAAACTTAGGCAGCTGCCTTGCTGCCTCATGAGGCAATCACACCCAGTTTTTACATTTAGTGGAAAATGGGTTAATAAATATAGATTGGCACGTTTTTTTTTTTTTTTTTTTTTCAAAATATTGAGGTAGGTGTAGAAAGGAATAAAATGTACTGTAATTAGTGTAGAATTGCACTGTCTGTTTACTCATGTGCATCAATCGAGAGAAGTGAGAGAAGCAGTGAGAGATGTTGAGACAGGTGAAAGCGTTTCGTTAATAGTGAATATTGACCTATTGTGCGTACCGTTGTGGCTCCCGCTGTTAGCAGGGGATAATCGCTGCATTTGGGGTGAAAAAGACAGAATTAATAATTGTGCCAAGAAGGTTGTCTGTTCGTTCACCCAGGCACGAACTTATTGACAGCTGCCTTTAGCGGAGTCTTCACCGATTACCTCCATTAATCAGAGCGTTCAGCACGGTCGTCTGTGAGTGATGTCACTTCCCAATACAAACACGCCCCCTAGTAGAGTCCCGCCCCCTCTCAATGATTGACAGCTTTTGGGGTAGACATCAGAAATTCAAGTGCATAAGGAATTGCGATTTCATTTTAGTTTTGGCAGGTTACATGCGCGACGCAGAGAAAGTGAAAACCCAAATGTGGTCATTAATATTGCTATTTAAATATGACAGGCTCATAACTGGTAAGACATGAGAAATACAATTGCAAATGGACTTTGCCTTTTCATTTGAAATGTGGTAGTCACTGTGTGCTCGCGAAAGTGAAAATGCAAACGGTAATGCAAGATTTGCAATTGCATTTGGATTGTCACAATTTATGCAATTTATTTATGCAATTTTTCCACAATTTATATGGAAAAACTGTGACAGACATTTCACTCTGTTACAATGTATTACCTCTTTTTAATTCATCTGACACAAAAATATGTTTTAGTAGTATTTAAGAATTTATTACATTTAGATAAATGGTTGAATGTTCTTGATTTAACTTTTGATTTATTTATTTGTTCATTGGGATTCTAATGTCGCTTAGGGATATCGCATCGGCCGTTAGCGTACCCCACAATCACATTCTCACCAGTCTTGGTTATTAGACAGAGGTAATTGACTAATACTTTAGATGGCCGCTCCTATGCTTGCTCTAAGTATTTTTGTTTAGTTCCCATAGATCTATGCACACTTGAATAAAGCAACATTATCTCTAGTCAGAGGTCATGACCACTACTAAGATATAAACCGACCACTATTACTTTCTCTGATAGTAGCTTTGGTTTGGTCATGTCATGTACACTTGGCTAGAGTAATATTACAGTAAACAGAAGTTAGGCTCACCCTATTTAGGAACAACATTCAGTTGACCTAAATGGAAATTCGCTTTAACCCTTACGGTCTAAATACACTTGAACTAATACCAAGTCTTAGCCGCATGCTCCATCTCAACTGATTTTTAGTCCGTTACTAACATGATGCAGAAATGTGGTAACAAGCATAACTTAATCTACTATAATTTCAGAGTAATTAGAAGATTTATTAATCAGGTAATCAACATAATAGTTCAATTCAAAACAATATAAAAAACAGTCATATCAAACATTCAATAATATCGAAATGAGAGAATTTAGAAATGTTACCTGATGAGAACTACACAAAGCATTTGTGCAGGAAATCTGTTTACAGATTCCTTGAACTCTTTTTCGCTTTCCCTTAAAGGTCCCATTACATGCTGCTTTTTGGATGCTTTTATATAGGCCTAAGTGGTCCCTAGTACTGTATCTGAAGTCTCTTTCCCGAAATTCAGCCTTGGTTCAGAATTTCAGTCACTACGAGCCAGTCCCACAATGAGCTTTCCTTAGGACATGCCATTTCTGTGTCTGTAGCTTTAAATGCTAATGAGGAGGAGAGAGGCGGGGCAAGGTGGAGGGTGGGTGTGTGGCCTTAACCAGCTTTTCAAAATCTAAACACAGTGTGGGTGTTTTTATATCACTGTAATTTTGAAGGAAACCGACTGTTTTCAGAAAATTTGGGATGTCATTTTCATTTCGTCTTGCATGTAATGTCTGATCAAGCAGCGGTTATAGCGGAGATAGCGGTTTCCGCGGTAACGCTGTACACAAAGCAGAGCTCTGCTTTGTGTACAGCATTACCGCGGAAACCGCTATGCTCTAAAAGCGCCTCCCGCTGGCAGAGAATGAATTTGCATATATGCCGCCACAAATAGAATCCAAGTCTGTGGGAAACACACTGTACACATACTTCGGTGTTCATTTGTACATCCAAACACTGAGCAACTGCCATGCTTTGCTTGTTTGCAAGCCATGATGTCTCTCTTTCGAAAAAAAATATTGCGCTCGCCTTGCACGGTAGGAGCTCATTTTCTCATGGGCGGGCAAAGCAGAGAAAGGGGAGGTAATCTTTCCCCGTATGAAGACATAAAGGGAAGATTCCAGATTGGGCCATCTGAGTTTACACCTATCGCCATTTCTAGCCACTGAGGGACCATAGGCAGGCAAGGGGAACACATATTAATGTTAAAAAACCTCATAAAGTGAAATGTTCATGCCATGGGACTTTTAAATATCCAGATAAACCCTAAAGTTACCAAATGGTGCTATTTGCTTACTGCAGGGAGTTTTGCATATCAATCACTTTTGGGGGTTGTGAGTACGAAGTGAAAATTCTTCTTTGATTTCTTTGGGAAGATGCATCGCATTTACATATAGTAATTTGTGTGAAAGACCTAGGAGTTGTCTGATTTCAGTATTTTCTTATCTTGATGGCTGTCTGTCCTATTGTTAAGAGAATGAGACCCTTTTTCCAGACACACAGAGACCTTTCAAATGACACCAAACATGAATTGTTACATTGTTGTTAACCCTGATTGAAATAAATGATTCTTGGTGATCTTTGTAGTGCTCTAGGTTTAGAAGGAAAGGAGGGGGAGAAATAGTGAAGGAAGTGGATGCTGAGGATTTTCCATGAGGTGTGACCCTTTTGTGTTTGGGTAGAGCAGCAGTGGTTCCGACTTAGTCATAACTTATGGTGTTACAGTGGTTGCATTACAAACTAGAATATGCATTCTGAGACATAAAATGAATAAAGGGGAATTTTATTAACATTATTTAATGCTAATAAATTTTCAGCTCAAAACTTTTGGGTAGGCTCTGCCTTCTTCGCCTCCCCTGAAGGGGCTGCAATGTGTCAGTATTGTACGTTTCAGCGTTTGTGCACTTTACATATAAATACATATAGATACACATGAGATCACATTGCACTGGTGTGAGTTGTGAAAAAGTACCTAATTTAGGACCTTTACACATTGCGTGCCATTGTAAAGACTGTAAGTCTATCCCTCACAGCCTAGTTTTCATCAATGTTAAATTTAATAGGTTTGTCTAACCTGATTACGAGGTGTTGGGAACCCCCCCCCCCCCCCTCATGACCTGTTTTATTTTTGTGTGTGTGTGTGTAATGTATATTGTAAAATGTTACAATCACTGTTTTTTTAATCTTTATAATACATGGAACATATTGTCAAATGTCACATTTGACAATCTCACCTTCCCTGTTTCTTTTTCAGGAAATAACTAAAGTAAGGAAAAAAATATAAAGTCTTGGACAAGATTTCCCAAAATACCATTCTTGTAAGTATATGGATCTGTGAGGCAGAGATGGGTGGAGTGCAGGGGGTGAATGAAGGGAGGTCAGAAATTAGGTCAAAGCTGACAACAGAGATGCTGCTGGAGGACAGTCTGGGAGGAGCCCACCTGCTTAAAAAGAGAAAGAATTCCAGTAGAGAAAGATTATGATGCTGTGTAGACGCTAACTGTGCCCCTGCATTGATGGTCAAATATAGTGGTGTAGATATTCTCACTAGCGCAATCAATAAGTAAGACTGGGTAAGTATTTTTTTATACTATATCTACAATTACATAAACTTTCTGAGTGTATTCAGTGATTTAGAAGAAATCAAAAGATACATGTCACTTAGTTATTTTTTTCAATACACTTTTAGCAATAGATTTAAAGTCACTATAATGATCTCCTATTAGACTTTATTGAAAAGCTACAAGAATGAGCATCAAGGTATGTCATTTCTTTTGCATGCTGGTCCAATATCATATTATTACATTTTATATATTATATAATTACATTACATTCATGACATTTTATAAATTATGCAATTTTTCTTGACAAGGTATTTGTAACTTGGGTGATTGTTGTTACAAGTAAGTTTGATTAAAAAGGAAGCTTTTGTTAAAACCATTTAATACTGACATTTGTATTTGAGAAAAAATATGCTAACACTCCTTATCTGTCATTGTAGGTACACTTATCTCACCTTCCACTCAGAGTACGTCTCATTTTCTTCTTTATTATAATAATAATATTTAAAAAATCTTTAAAAGACTTCAAGTCATATGACACAAAGGCTCTCATGTGGTCACCCTTAAAACCTGTCGTGTGTGTGTGTGTGCATGCACGCGCACATATTTTTAGGTTGTATAACTCAGTGGTTTAACCATGATAACCCTAATGATGAAAATGGAGACAGTGAGCTTTTGGCTGACCTTCACAATATATATCCTGGACAAATATGTCCAAATCCAGTTGATATGGATGTAGAGTCAGTCTCCGGCATACCATCAAATCAAACCTTTCAAGTGTGAGTGTATCAAAATCATTACAATGGTTTCAAGCATTATTTTGAGCCATATAACAAAAATTATCTTGCATAACAATTGATATGTAAAGGTTATTCTGTTTGTTTTTTTTTCTGAAGATATCATCCAACTATTGGGTTTGAGTGCATAAATTCAAACCAAAGAGGAGAGTTATGTGATGATTATAAGGTGCGTTTCACCTGCCCAGAGGAATGGTGTTCAAGTAAGTGTCATTTACTCACAAAAACTAAATAACTGACTAGCAGTTTACAATATTAAATTGTCTAAAATACTTGTTCACCTTCCATTATAAAAGTTGTAAGAACTGTAGGTATGATTTGCAAAAATGTCATGCAAAATAATATCAAAGCTCTAAAATAATTCAGATGTAATTTTTCCTTTCTATAACAGATCAGTGTGAAGATCTCTTGTTGGTTTTGGATAAAATTATGATTTACTAAGTTGATTTTCCTCTGTTAGCATGTAGGACACCCTGGTTTGACCAAGATAATCCAAGTGTAATAGGAGACTCTGAGACTCTGTCATCAATCCTGCTGAAATACCCACAACAGGTCTGCATTGAGCCCATCGCTATTGAAGTCGCAACCACTGGTGGGATCCCTGTAATGCCGGATGCACGTTTTCCAGTGTACGACAAACAAATTCATAGATTCCATTTTAAACTTCCTTCAAATAAAATAATGATATGGATACATTGTTAAAGACAATGTGCCATCTTCCACCAAACATGTCTGCATTACTTCTATGCACAGAATTGCTTGAATCTGTTGCAGATCGCTTTCAGTTTAGCCCTTGCAACTCCAACCATTTCTTTACTTGAAGGAAAGTACTGAAATATGGAGTTTAGGAGCAGAAGAGAATACATGCCCATTGCCTGTTTACATAATTACATTCACTGAAATATAAATTTAACATTTAAAGTAGACAGCAGTCATAATACTTGCCTCTATGGGCATACTTTATCTTAAACACTCACTGTTGCTTGTTTCATAGAGCAGCATGTTAAACTGGAGCTTTAAGAGCAGTCATGCAATAAAGTGTACTGTGGTCTCATCCCATTTAAGTTTCACTGTTAATCAGACAATTCTACATTCAAAACACTAAAATCCCTAGTATATTATAAGATGCTTTTTTTTGTAAATAATGTTAGAAGATGTATTCTTTTTCTGCAGATATGATCCAACACAAGGCTTTACTTGTGTGAATCCACTAATTAAATGCTGGTGGAAGTGGTGGTGTCAGGACTACAAGGTTCGTTTCACATGTCCGAAGAGTTTCTGCAAACCAAGTATGTATATTCATTTCATCTACTTTAATACTGTATGTTATGTGATTTTTTTTTTTTTGTCATAACAGTTTTCTCAATATGTTATTCATCAGAGTGTGTAACAAGGTGGTATGATTCTGACAACCCTGATACAAATGGAGGCGATTTTGAGTTTGTGTCTACCATTCTCAATAAGTACCCTGGAGAAATATGTCGAAATCCAATCGCAATAGAGGCTCAGACCGTCTCTGGCGATCCCGTGTATCAAACTGGAAATAACATTGAACTGTGAGTCTATCGAGTTTTATCATCGAGTATGTGGCGAAACAAAAAAATTAAATTGTGTTAAAGGGTTTTTTTATGATGTTCTTGAATTATTTTGTCTTTTCTGAAGGCATATTTCAGCATCTGGGTTTGCTTGCACAGATGTAAAACCAGGATTTTGTGCTGATTATAAGGTGCGCTTCACCTGCCCAGATGAATGGTGTTCAAGTGAGTGGCATTTGCACACAAAAAGAGACCCAGTGTGTTCCCTTGTAAAAAAGTTATATTTTTAAAATACATTTTTCAAACTAAGTATAGTTCAAATCTGTTAAAATATTTATTGACACATCGCTTGAGACTTGAAACTCGAGTTTTTGTAAAAACAGATAACTCAGTTTTTTTTAATTAATTTTCAAAAATCATGTTTTTGTGTTTTATTGTGTTAGTTATGCATTGCATGGGTAAAAATTATTGATTTTTCTTTTATTCCAAAAAATCATTAGGATATTAAGTAAAGATCATGTTCCATGAAGATATTTTGTAAATTTCCTACTGTAAATATATAAAAACACAAATTTTGATTAGTAATATGCATTGCTAAGGACAACTTTAAAGGCGATTTTTCTCAATATTTTGATTTCTTTTTTTGCCCTCTGATTTCAGATTTTCAAATACTTGTATCTCAGCCAAATATTTTATCCTATTCGAACAAACCATACATCAGTGGAAAGCTTATTTATTCAGCTTTCAGATGGTGTATAAATCTCAATTTAAAAAAAAATTGACCCTTATGACTGGTTTTGTGGTCCAGGGTCACAAACAGAGGTGGGTAGAGTACCCAAAAACTGTACTCGAGTAATAGTCTGAATAGTTATTTGAGTAAGAGTAAAAAAGTATCGGATAAAAATCTACTCAAGTAGTTAGTTACTAGTTACTTTGGATCATATAGTGTATAGTCTATTTCTATCTAGATATATAGATATTTAGATGAAATTTATACATACACACACACACACACACACACACACACACACACACACACACATATATATATATATATATATATATATATATATATATATATATATATATATATATATATATATATATATATACATATACATATACATATACATACACACACACACACACACTGCCGTTCAAAATACTTTTAATGTTTTTTCTTTTTAATGTAATTTATTTCAGTGATGCAAATCAGTATTTTTAGCCTGGTTTATTATCAGTGCTGTTCTTTTTTAGCTTTTTATTCATAAAAAGAATCCTGAACAAAATGTCACAGGTTCCAAAAAATATGAACCAGCAAAACTGTTCCCTGTTGAAAAAACCAGCATATGCTGGTATGGTATGTTTTGAAGCATGGGATACTGGTTTGAGCTGATTTAAGCTGGTCCTTAGCTGGTTTAAGCTGGTCTTGCTGGTCCTAAACTGGTCAAACCAGCACATGACCAGCAAAGAACCAGCAAAGGACCAGCATAAACCAGCAAAAGACCAGCATAAACCTGCATCCCAGCTTCAAAACATACCTAACCAGCACATGCTGGGTTTTTTTTCAACAACTGGTAATAAATCAATATATTTGAATGATTTCTGAAGGGTCATATGACTCTGAAAACTGGAGTAACAGTTGATAAAAATTCTGATTTGCATCACTGAATTAAATTAAATGATATTTTAAAGTATATTAATTATGTATTATAAATGTATATGTAGCCTAACTCCGCACATGACCGCTACAGAACATCTGAACATAACGAAACAAATGCACATTGACGGATCTTCTTCCGTCTGTTCTGCAAAATGTAAACCAATGTAGCCTTTATTTCTGCAAGCGTAAATATTGTGAAAATATCAATATTAATTGTGTCTAGGCAAGGCATTCCTCCTGGAACTAATGCGGGTTTGGCGGGTGTTCATTTCATACTCTGTGACAGCTTATTTAATGCATAAATTATACATTGTATTTAATGTGTAAGTACTAGGGGTTACACCAACTAATCGACTATTCGACTTTAATGCTCTGCCATGACGCTTTAAGCTTGACGTCGACTAGACACGCTGGTCCTATAGAGGGCGCAACAATATAAGAAATCTCTGAAGGACTTCCACATTTAAGCTCCGTTTCCAAACTAAAATGACAAATAAATGCATACTCTGAAAGCGCTCCACAAGACGTGTGATTATATTACTGGATGCTCAAAATTGAACGGGAGAATGCACGTTTTAAACAGCTTATAGTACAGGTCAGTTAATCGCCATTCTAATATAATGCGCTGTTGCTCTGTAACGCACACACATAGGCTTCAGACAGTAGCGCGTACATCACGCGCAGATCGCGCGCGCACAGAATCGTTCAGCGCGGAAATGTATTGTCAACACTGTTCTGTGATTTCTCAATAAAATAGCTTAGAAACTGAAAAGTTCAAGCATATATCTCTTAATAACTAAATCCCACAGCTTACTAGTAGAGAGTCGCTGCCAGGTAGAATTAATTCACACACACAATCGCTCTCACTAATGCATTCATATGAATGTAATCTTTACTGTGCAACTTTATCTGTATGTGATTTAGAACGAGCAGAAATCTGTGAGAAATATAACGAATATAAAGACAAAAGAACTGATAAAAATAAGCTGTTATAGGAGCAATAGCCATGTGGGCGGCACTGTGTCATATGCCAGCTGTGCACAAGGTGTTTGTCACAGCTCCAGACTTATTTGTTAATTAATAACGTCATCAGCGACTAGTCGACTTCGAATCGACTTTCTTCACATAAAAGTCGACTTTAAAAAATCAGAAGTCGTTCAACCCCTAGTAAGTACATGTACAACAAACTGGTAATGACATAGTGGTATCTTGTACTTATAATCGAATCTACCTGTGGAACCGACACCACACGCGCTGTTCATCTAATAAAGATCTTCTAGCAAACCATGGCCTTTGAAGATTTGCTTTCAATTGTCTGTTGATCCAAAGCCACGTCTTCAACGCTCTTGATGTTACAACTCTGAGTGAGAACCGCTTCAGACGACTCCGCGCATGCGGCAGGGAACTGAATGATTCATTCAAACTGATTCGCGAACCAATTCACTGGTTTGCCAACTGATCAAGCCTTTGAACGGAATTGACTCAAAAGAATGAATCATTCGCGAACGGGCAAAGCACATTGCCCAGAAAAAAAAGTAGACGGCACGTTTGGAATAAATTGAAGGATTTTTAACTTGTATTGTATTAAGATAAAGTAACGAGAGGAGCGTCACCCACAGAAGTAAAAGTACCGTTTTTTCACTAAAAATGTACTTGAGTAAAAGTACCCATTTTTTAAATATACTCTAAAAGTATTAGTTACCCCAAAAATTTACTCAAGTAAATGTAACGAAGTAAATGTAACTCGTTACTACCCACCTCTGGTCACAAATATACTTCGGTATATCTTTAGTTGGACTTCAGCACTACTTGCGCACAATTAAAGTGCATTAAGTAAAAAAAAATTCGTTGTTCCAATTTAGCAGACTTTAAGCACACCAGTTTAGTATACTGAAATTATAATTGCAGGGTATTTTTATTAAGTACATAAATGTGGAAATGTATTTGTAGTATACTTGGCATGAAATAAATGTATTTCAAATATATTTTAGTATATTTATTTTTCACTAGGGTTACCAAATAACTGATTAGCAGTTTATAATATCATTAAATTGTCTAAAATGCTTGTTCACCTTCCATTATAAAAACTTGTGAGAACTGTAGGTGTGATTAGCAAAAATGTCATGCAAAATAATATCAAAACTCTAAAATAATTCAGATGTAAGACTAGGAATCTGTCAAAAATATTTAGAATTTTTCCTTTCCAAAACAGAAATCAATGTGATGATCTTTTGTTGGTTTTGGATAAGATGGTGGTATTTATCAGGTTGGTTTTCCTCTGTTAGCATGTAGGACACCCTGGTTTGACCAAGATAATCCAGATAAAGATGGAGACTGGGAGACTCTGTCATCAATCCTGCTGAAATACCCACTACAGGTCTGCATTGAGCCCATCGCTATTGAGGTTGCAACCACTGGTGGGACCCCTGTAATGCCAAATGGACATTTTCCAATGTACGACAAACAATTTCATATGTTCCATTTTAAACTTCCTTCAAAATAAAATAATGATTGCGGATCGCTTTCAGTTTACACATTTACATTCACAGAAATAATGTTAGAAGATGTACTCTTTTTCTGCAGATATGATCCAAAACATGGCTTTGCTTGTGTGAATCAACCACTACGTGGATGGTGGTGGTGGAATTGGTGGTGTCAGGACTACAAGGTCCGTTTCACATGTCCAAAGAGTTTTTGCCAACCAAGTATGTATATTCATTTGATCTACTTTATTACTGGATGTTATATGATTTGTTTTGTTTTGTTTTTTGATATAACGATTTTCTCTGTCTGGTTTTCATCAGAGTGTGTAACAAGGTGGTTTGATTTTGACGACCCTACAAGAGGAGGTGATTTTGAACTCTTGACGACACTTCACAATAATTACCCTGGAGAAATATGTCCTAATCCAATTGGAATACAGGCTCAGACCATCTCTGGCCAGCCAGTGTATCAAACTGGAAATTACGTTCAACTGTGAGTCTATTAATTTATAACACTGAGTATGTCAAGAAGCAAAAATTATTCTTAAATTCTTAAATTATTTTGTATTTTCTGAAGATCTATTTCAGCATCTGGGTTTTCTTGCAAATACATAAAACCAGGATTTTGTGCTGATTATAAGGTGCGCTTCACCTGCCCAGATGAATGGTGTTCAAGTGAGTGACATTTGCACACAAAAACAGATCCAGTGTGTTACCAAATGACTAACAGTTTACAAATCATTAAATTGTCTAAATTGCTTGTTCACCTTAAATTATATAAAGGTATAAGTTATGTATATGGTTTATGTATAGGTATATGATAATAAATATATATATATATATAAGTACCAAAAGAAAACAGATTGAAATAAGACCAAGAAAGTTATGCATAACTGACTAGTTATGTACAAGATCATTAAATAGTGTAGAAATTTTATTCATCTTACATTTTAGAAAGCTTTGGGAAGGAGAAAAGATTTTGAACAGTGTAACTAAAACAGATCATAAAACTAAAATAATTTGTCTTAATGTTGGATCATTCTTCTACAATAAAAAAGTGTGATATTGGTCTGACATTTTGATCTTAAATGAGAAGATTTTACCCAGTTGATTTTCCTCTGTTAGAATGTAGGACGCCCTGGCTTGACCGAGATGACCCCAGCGGAGTAGGAGACTATGAGACGCTGTCGTTACTCCTGATAAGATACCCACTACAGGTCTGTGCTCAGCCCATCGGCATAGAGGTCACAACCATTAGTGGGACCCCTGCACTGCCACCTGGAAACACTTTTGTAATGTACGGTATCATATATTCTCCATATAAATGTCTCCAATTAAAATTGACTATGCTGTTATTTCTTAATACAATGTCAAAAAGACATGAGGAGCTTAATCATTGCTTGTTCTGGACCTTCAGGAACACCTTTGCAAAATCTTTTGCACAAAACTGCTTATGAATTACATTTTATAAATACAGTTAATATATTTGTTGTTTTCTGTAGATATGACCCATTACAGGGCTTTGGGTGTAAGAATGGGGACTGTGAAGACTACATGGTCCGCTTCACATGCCCATTAAGTTTCTGCAACACAAGTATGTATCATAATTCTAAGTATTCAATTTCCCTGTGTTGTATGAATTTATTTTGTTCGTATTATAACATTTTTGGGTCATTTTTTTTATTTTAATATTTTTTTCTCTGTGCTGTATTAATTAGCGTGTGTAACCAGGTGGTTTAATTCCGACAACCCTAGAACAAATGGAAGCGACTCTGAACTCTTGTCTGACCTTCTCAGTGTGTACCCTGGAGAAATATGTACTAATCCAGTCGGAATAGAGGCTCAGACCGTCTCTGGTGAGGCAGCGTATAATACCGGAAACATCTTTCAAGTGTGAGTCTATAAAATCTATTACATTGGGTTACAGGGCACATGCTTCTGATAGCATTTTGTAGAGAAACAAAAAATTAACTCAATTTTTTTTCTGTGTTTGTGAAGGTATGATCCAGCCTCTGGGTTTGCTTGTGTAAATGCAGGCCAGACAGGAGGAGGGGTTTGTGATGATTATAAAGTGCGATTCTCATGCCCAGAGACATTTTGCTCAAGTGAGTAACATTTACACAACAAATACTACTGCTGATGAAGGAAAGTGGGCTAAAGACAAAGTGATTCTATAGTGAAATGCCAAATTAAATGATCTAGAATTACAATAACATGCCACTGTGTTAAGATGATGTCATATGACAAAATATGTGACCAAAAATCAATGTAAAAAATGGCATAATTCAGGTATTTCTTTGGCAGGATTATTTTCTGTTATAAAAATCATTAGGGTTTTTCACAATTGGAGTAGTTAACCCTGGGTCATTCTATTTCATCTGTTTCTTGAAATAATAATATATACATCTTCATGACTAGATAGACGCAGGTGAGTTTCTCTTTACTACACCTTAGGTTTCTCTATAGATGTGAGTCACTCAACCGGAGGTAATCCTGTCAGATAGTCCATATGAGTGTGTACAGGTCGGCCAATCTGCTTTCGTCCGTTAACTCATTTAAATAACAATCACGGTCCTGCAAAGTGAGTGAGTGATTAGGTAAAATCTCCACTAATTGTAAAAAAAAAAAAAAAACAAGCTAACAAACTTAATAGCTAGCGTTAGTGAAGCAGTCAGTGGAATCTTCCTGCCTCAACCTAAGCTCCGCCCACAGAAAAACGTCACAATGTTTACTAACAGAAAAAGGGTCTAGGGGTTAATGTTCTTATCTGCATATTTGTGTTGTTAGTGTCATTGTTTGAACAAACGCAGTATTCTATCTGTTCTATCTAAATAAAACAGTCTCCAATTAACGTCACAATTTGACAATTTTCCCCTCAAATGTTGAATTGACTGTTTATACAATGCATGGCGTTTATGCGATTGTCTAAAACATAGATATGTATACATAGATACCACATTCGTTACTCCAAACATCTTAATGCGTCCACCAAATCCCCAAAGAAATAGTACAACCTTTCACAGATGAGAATTGTTTTTAATCATATATGTATTGCAGTGTAAATACAATTGTCTGACTCGGCGCGTCACTGACAAGTATTTTAACAAGGAAACACAAATCTTAACATAGGGTGACCATATTTTAGTTTTCCAAAAAGAGGACAGTGGGGGGGTGGGGTTTCGCCTAACAGTATATGTAGCAAGGTTTTTTTGTTTGTTTGTTTTGTTTTTTATAATAAAAAGAAAACAAGTAGGCCTAGATAGAATAGAAAAAGAATAGGGAATGCTAGTGTTAGAGGATAATTTTTAAATAAAAAGTAAAACAAGTGAGTAGAACAGAAAAAGAAGAAATAATGCTTGTGTTAGAAGGTCATTATTTATAATAAATAAAAAGAAATAAGCAGAAAGAATAGAGAATGCTAGTGTTAAATGCTATTTTTTCTTTTAAAATACGCAAAAGTTGTTAGAATAAAAATAGAATATAGAGTTCAAATGTTAGAGGGTCGGAAAAAAAAAAACTAAAAAAAAAAAAGCAGATAAAATTAGATTTAGCATTAGAATAGAGAGTGCCAGAGTTAGAGGGTCAAAAGAAGATGAAAGAGATGTGTTTTCATCTGTTTCTTGAAAATGATTAAGGATCGAGTTGGGCAGGTCATTCTACCAGGAGGGAACAGTTGATGTAAAAGTCCATGAAAGCTTTGTTATAGGTAGAATGCAAAATGTTTCAATACAAGCATTTCAGACAAATGTAATTTATCCTCTTAACCTGCGCCCCTATTTTTGAGCATTTTGTGAAAAACGACATAACCAAATAAAATTGTCTGTAGCTCTTGAACCCTAAGGTCTATATTTAAAAATCTGGTATCGTTTGAAACTAGACACTTGAACCTGTGTTACTCTAGAGTCATAATAACTAGAAATTAGTATAGCAACAGAGTAAAACAAGGTAAAATATACATGAAAGTGGCTCACGATATCTTTTAATGAAATTCACTAAGGGAAAAATGGATGGGTCTTTTGATGCCAAAGGCCTGAAAACACCAAAAGGATAAAGCTGAATATCTGACCATGTTTTGATTCAAATTTGAGGATGATACTCCCAAAAATGTGGATTCTGTAAGCTTTTATTTAAAAAGAAGTCTAGGCGTCCTTTCAAAAAAGCCATTTGGAGACTTCAAATGGAAACCTGGTAACCAAATGAGTCAAAACTACATAATACATATATGTATATCAATTCACAACTGCTCTGCCCTCCAAAACACACAATAAAAACCTATTTCTGAACAGCATTTGTAGTGCTGACTCATTTGGTTACCAGGTCTCCAAATGGCATTTTTGAGGGAAAAAAGAAAAAAAAGAAAATACACACCAGCTAAACTTTTCCTGAAATAAAACTAATTGTTTTTAGGTAAAAACTTGCAGAAACTACATCTTTATGGCATTTAATTTCAAGAAAAGCTTTGGAAAAATAATTTGGATCTTTTATTTCAATAAAACTCATTTCAAAAAGGCTATTTAGAGACTCCATATGACACTACATACAGGTGCTGGTCATATAATTAGAATATCATCAAAAAGTTGATTTATTTAACTAATTCCATTCAAAAAGTGAAACTTGTATATTATATTCATTCATTACACACAGACTGATATATTTCAAATGTTTATTTCTTTTCATTTTGATGATTAGAGCTTACAGCTCATGAAAGTCAAAAATCAGTATCTCAAAATATTAGAATATTTACATTTGAGTTTGAATTAATGACCATCCCTACAGTATAAATTCTGGGTATCTCTTGTTCTTTGAAACCACATTAATGGGGAAGACTGCTGACTTGGCAATGACCCAGAAGACGAACATTGACACCCTCCACAAAGAGGGTAAGTCACAGAGGGTCATTACTGAAAGGTGTGGCTGTTTACAGAGTGCTGTATCAAAGCATATTAAATGCAAAGTTGACTGGAAGGAAGAATTTGGGTAGGAAAAGGTGCACAAGCAACAGGGATAACTGCAAGCTTGAGAATACAGTCAAGCAAAGCCGATTCAAACACTTGTGAGAGTTTCACAAGGAGTGAACTGAAGCTGGAGTCAGTGCATCAAGAGTCACCACGCTCAGACGTCTTCAGGAAAAGGGCTACCAAGCCACTTCTGAACCTGAGACAACGTCAGGAGCATCTTAACTGGACTGTTGCTCAGTGGTCCAGAGTTCTCTTTTCAGATGAAAGTAAATTTTACATTTGGAAATCAAGGTCCCAGAGTCTGAAGGAAGAGTGGAGAAGCACAGAATCCATGTTGCTTGAAGTCCAGTGTGAAGTTTCCACAGTCAGTGATGATTTGGGCTGCCATGTCATCTGCTGGTGTTGGTCCACTGTGTTTTCTGAAGTCCACAGTCAACGCAGCCATCTACCAGGAAATTTTAGAGCACTTCATGCTTCCTTCTGCTGACAAGTGTTACGACTCTGATGTAAATTTAGACTAGGATTTTAAAGAGGTAACAATAATTTGACATATATAAGAAATAAGCCAGGGGAATAAGTGGCAATGGAGCACATGACACAAATCATACCTCAAGAAAAAGGTTTATTGTTCCCAAGAAATCAATTATTAAACAAGACAAAGGAAAAGGAGGGAATTTAAAGCTGCGCTTAAATCATAAAATAAAAATAACAAAAGAATCCCACATACTAACTAATTCCCAGATCCCCTAAACTAATAAAATAAAGAAAAGAAAAGAAAATCTTCAACGCAAAAGCGTCATAAACTACACTAAATATACAAAGCAAAACATACAGAAAAAGCGCACACTAATAAACTAATGTGTCTAATACATCAAAATTCTCTACGTGCAGGTATGTAGGTCACGTGACTTACTAAGCTCTTCCACTCCTTCCTTGTCTTCCAAAACAGCAGCAAGCTGGCAAAGATAAACTATTAACTATTAATTAGGTAGTGACAAAAGTTAACATGTTTGTTAACAAAACAACTAGAGAGCTCTAACTGCGCCATCCAAAGAGAGAGTTAAAAACCAAAGGGCGCAACACACACACCCACATCGCGCGGGTGCACACAACCCAAAATATCGCACACCCCTCTTTCTCTTCTCGCTGACGTTCTCCTTTTAAACCTCTCGGACGAGAGCGTGATTGGCAAAGAAAACATGTCGTCATAGTCTATTAATGATGAATGACGACAAAGACAGCCAATAGAATCCAAGGAAGGCGGTACCTAAGAGCATGAGTGTAAGAATTGAAAAAAGAAAGACAAAAGGAAATAAAACACATACAACACAGACGGTCACAGACCGTAACACTCCCCCACTTAAAGTAAAGTTTATACTCTAGAAAGTGCGTCCGCAAACACATTATCAACCCCCTTTTTGTGTCTAACCTCAATATTATAACTCTGGAGCAATAAAGACCATCGAGTCAATCTCTGATTTTGATTGTACATTTTAGACAAAAACACTAACGGACTATGATCCGAGTACACAACAACTGGAAGTATACTAGAACCGACATAAACTTCAAAATGTTGCAGAGCAAGTATTAAAGCTAGAGTTTCTTTCTCAATCGTAGAATAGTTTAACTGGTTTTTGTTAAACTTCCGCGAAAAATAACTCACTGGATGAGCTATTCCTTGTTCATCTTCCTGCAAAAGAACAGCTCCAGCACCAACATTACTAGCATCTACTTCAAGCTGAAAAGAACGTTCATAGTTAGGAGCTTGAAGAACGGGGGAATTGCACAAGAGCGCTTTCACACTTTCAAACGCAAACTGACACTCAGCATTCCACACAAAAGATTTCGAAGGGCTTAACAAAGAAGTGAGAGGACTGACCACAGATGAAAAATTCCTACAAAAACTTCGATAATACCCAACCATTCCCAAAAATCTGCGAAGTTCTCGTCGAGTATTAGGAACAGGGAAGTCTAAAATAGCCGTCACTTTAGCTTCAACTGGACGAACTTGACCATGTCCCACTTCTTTACCAAGATATGTTACTGTTGCTTGACCAAACTCACACTTGGCTAAATTAAGTGTTAACAAGGCTTTTTCCAAACGCTCAAATACCATACGAAGTGACTTCATGTGTTCACTCCAATCTTTGGAATAAACCACCAAATCATCCAAATAGGCACTACAGTTTGGAACATCAGTTAAAATCATGTTAACAAGCCTCTGAAACGTGGCCGGTGCGTTTCGGAGTCCGAAAGCCATCGCAGTATACTGTAGAAATGAGTCGGGAGTAACGAAAGCTGCGATTTCAGAAGCTTTAGAAGTAAGTGGGACCTGCCAATAACCTTTTAGCATGTCTAACTTGCTTACAAACTGTGCAAAACCAACATTATCAACACAATCCTCCATTCGAGGAAGTGGATAACTGTCAGGCACAGTAACTGCATTTACTTTCCTAAAATCAGTGCAAAATCTAAAAGATCCATCCGGTTTTGGAACTAAAATACATGGTGAGCTCCAAGGACTACAACTTGGTTTTGCAAGACCGTTTTCCAACAAATAGTTAACCTCCTGAGACATTACCAAACGCTTCCTAGGATTAACCCTGTACGCATGTTGTTTAATTGGTCGAGCATCTTTAACATCAATGTCATGGTGCAAAACATTTGTCAATGTTGGCACATCCTTGAACAAGCATCCAAACTCTGAAATAAGCTGAATAAGATCATTTTTTTGATGTTCATTCACATTCTTAAAATACGAGCTAAGATCTTTTAAAATTTCAGAATTCATTAATCTCACAGTAGCTTGAGGAACATTCCGAAAAATGACTCCATCATCTTCAGAATTTAGATCAGTTACAGGTATCATCTCGGTTACTGCTGCAACGGAGACAACCGAAGATTTGACAGCCTTAACAGCGTTCATCTCAGATGCTACTCTAGCATGATAAGGTTTCAACATGTTCACATGACAGATACGCGTCTTACGTCTTCTGTCAGGAGTACCGATCACATAATTCGTTTCGTTAACTTTCTCTTTAACCTCATAAGGACCAAAGAAACGAACAGAAAGTGAAGATCCTGGAACTGGTAAAAATACGAGAACAGAATCTCCAGGCATAAAAGAGCGAATAACAGCCTTTCTGTCAAAGTTACGTTTCATTCCTTTTTGTGCATTAACCAGAGAATCTTTAGCTAACGAACAAGCTTTATTCAAGCGTTCTCGGAATTTTGTCACGTAGTCTAATACATTTGTTTCTGCACCGACATCATGTTCTAAAATTTTGTCTTTCAAAACCTTCAAAGGACCACGTACCTTATGTCCAAATACCAGTTCAGCAGGGCTGAATCCAAGGGACTCCTGCACACTTTCTCGTACAGCAAACATCAATAGAGGAATACCCTCATCCCAATCGTTGCCCGTTTCTAGACAATACTTTCGCATCATAGATTTCAGTGTTTGATGAAATCTTTCAAGCGCGCCTTGACTCTCCGGGTGATATGCGCTAGACATACGATGGGTAATCGCTAAAGTTTTCAGCACCTGCTTAAATACATTGGACATAAAATTTGTACCTTGGTCACTTTGCACAACCTTAGGCAAACCAAACGTTGAGAAAAACTTCACAAGTGCTTTTACGATGCTCGGTGCCGTAATTTTCCTTAAAGGGATCGCCTCTGGGAACCTAGTAGATAAACACATCACAGTAAGTAAGAACTGATTACCACTTTTAGTTTTCGGCAAAGGGCCAACACAGTCTACTAGTACATGTTCAAATGGATCTCCTAACACAGGGATTGGTTTCAACGGAGCCGGTGGAATAACCTGATTTGGTTTTCCCACAATTTGACATGTGTGACAAGAACGACAATAGTGAACTACATCCTTTTTCAACCCTGGCCAAAAAAAATGCCTTAAAATCCGACTATAAGTTTTTCTAACTCCAAAATGCCCTGAAAGTGGATGATCATGTGCTAAACATAGCACATGTGGTCGATATAAAACAGGAACCACAATCTGATAGGAAACATCCCAATCAGAATCCTGCTTTGGTAATGCACACCACTTTCGAAGCAACAAACCCTTATCAATAAAATAAGCATTTTGCTTACTTTTAGCCAGATCAGAAGAGACAACCGAGTTAAAAGCGGTAATGAGAGTTTCATCCTCTTTTTGTGCAGAAATGAGTTTCTCTCGTGACACTTTTAAAATCAGCGAATCTGAATCGGTCAACATTTCTTGAGCTTGATCCATTTTCTTTTGTGTAAACGCTTCAAAATCAAAATCTCTCTCTCCATTAACTACAGCAGGAAAGAATGAGTCGCTCAGCTCCACCTCTTTCAAATTCCGCAACTGCGCACGAGTAACGGCGCACATAGGAAAAACATTAGGATAAATTTCGCCAACTTCATTTGTCACACAGACTTCTGGTTTATCCAAAACCTCCAACAAGGGCATAACTTTCCCTCCAGCCAAGTCATTGCCCAATATAAAATCTACCCCTTTCACAGGCAATGAAGTACAAACAGCAACTCGAACAAAGCCAGTACACAAGTCACTTTGCAAATGCACATTATGCAAAGGCACTTTTATACATCCCATTTCAATACCTTGTACAATTACACTGGAGCTACATGAAGTTTCACCAGAAAACTGCAACTTATTCTCCACCACAAAAGATTGCATCGAACCAGTATCCCGAAGTATCGTAACTTCCTTTTGCTCATTAGCATTCCCAGAAAAAGAAATTAGACCTTTAAAAATAAATGGTCGATACGTCTCTTCAACTTCGTCACTAGGATAAACAATATCAGTAGTTTTACAAGTTTTTACAAAACCTACTGACTTCGATGGAACTTGTTTTCGTTTCAACAATGAACAATCTGCAATAATGTGTCCTCTTTTGTGACAATAAAAACACTCGCGATCCTCTCTAGCTCGCGGTGAATTAATTTTTGAGCGCACAAAGTGCACTCCAGGGACATCAACAATCGGGTGCGAATTTTCCAAACGCGTGGGTAAAAAAACATTTTTATGAGTTAGAATAAACTCATCAGCTAACACAGCTGCACATGACATCAAATTGACCTTTTGTTCATTCAGGTAGACTACCACTTTTTCAGGCAAACAATTTTTAAATTCCTCAAGTAAAATTAGCTCACGCAACGAATTAAAATCAGTCACTTTATTGGCAGCACACCACTTATCAAAGAGGGTACCTTTATCTCGAGCAAATTCCACAAACGTCTGGCTAGACATTTTTTTATAAGCTCTGAACTTCTGCCTATACGCTTCAGGTACCAACTCATACGCACGAAGTATGGCAGACTTTACAGAATCATACTTCAGACTCTCTTCAACAGACAACGTAGAATAAACTTCCAAAGCTTTGCCTACCAATTTACTTTGAAGTAACAATGACCAAACTTCATTAGGCCAACGAAGTGACGTAGCAATCCGTTCAAAAACATTAAAATATGAATCTATTTCTGATTCTCTAAATTGAGGAACAAGAGAAATATGCCTACTCACGTCAAAGTTGGAGTGGGATGACTCAGCCACTGGAGGAACAGCCGATAAAGGAGCTGGACCTGGCTGTATAACAGGCTCTTTAGCAACCTTCGATGCATCAAGGTCGAGCTGGCGCAGCCTCACCTGCGTCTCAGCCTCGATTTCCAATTTGCGTATCTGCAAACGCAAATCAATTTCAGCGCGACGTGTCTGAGTACGCTCCTGTGCATCATAATGAAGACGAGCCAAGCGAACTTTCAGTCGCGCATCGTCTCTAGAATCAGAAGAAAGAGGAGATAACGGTTCAAACGGTGGCAAGCCAACTTTCGCATCCGCTTCGGCCTCCACCTCCGCTTCAACGTTAGTTCTGCCACTGCACACATCTCCCAAATTGATAGAAGGCAATGCCACGTCACTAAAGCCCAATAGACCGGCAGTTTCCCCGACCCCAACTCTTGACGTCAGAAGAACATTTAGCTCATCTAATTGATCTATAATGCTACTCTTTATCTCAGCCTTACGATTCTGTCTATTTATTATCAAACTAAAGTGATCTGATATTGCAAACAAATCTTGTTTCCGGCACAAGTTAAGCTGTTCCAAGGAAGGACTTTTAACAAACTCTTCTAGATTAAACATTTTTCAAGTAGCCACCCCAGCAATGTGACCACTTTCCAAAATGCTTTACTACCCTTTAACCACTAGAAAAAACAACAATTCCAATTGCCACCCCCCCTAACATCTCTCAATACAGTCGATTTCAAGGCTTAGGCTAATTAACAACTTCTCTTTCCTAAATAGAGAAAAAAAATAAATAAATTAAATTATCCCGGGACCTCTCGCAACAGACGAGCCCCCATTTATGTTACGACTCTGATGTAAATTTAGACTAGGATTTTAAAGAGGTAACAATAATTTGACATATATAAGAAATAAGCCAGGGGAATAAGTGGCAATGGAGCACATGACACAAATCATACCTCAAGAAAAAGGTTTATTGTTCCCAAGAAATCAATTATTAAACAAGACAAAGGAAAAGGAGGGAATTTAAAGCTGCGCTTAAATCATAAAATAAAAATAACAAAAGAATCCCACATACTAACTAATTCCCAGATCCCCTAAACTAATAAAATAAAGAAAAGAAAAGAAAATCTTCAACGCAAAAGCGTCATAAACTACACTAAATATACAAAGCAAAACATACAGAAAAAGCGCACACTAATAAACTAATGTGTCTAATACATCAAAATTCTCTACGTGCAGGTATGTAGGTCACGTGACTTACTAAGCTCTTCCACTCCTTCCTTGTCTTCCAAAACAGCAGCAAGCTGGCAAAGATAAACTATTAACTATTAATTAGGTAGTGACAAAAGTTAACATGTTTGTTAACAAAACAACTAGAGAGCTCTAACTGCGCCATCCAAAGAGAGAGTTAAAAACCAAAGGGCGCAACACACACACCCACATCGCGCGGGTGCACACAACCCAAAATATCGCACACCCCTCTTTCTCTTCTCGCTGACGTTCTCCTTTTAAACCTCTCGGACGAGAGCGTGATTGGCAAAGAAAACATGTCGTCATAGTCTATTAATGATGAATGACGACAAAGACAGCCAATAGAATCCAAGGAAGGCGGTACCTAAGAGCATGAGTGTAAGAATTGAAAAAAGAAAGACAAAAGGAAATAAAACACATACAACACAGACGGTCACAGACCGTAACACAAGCTTTATGGAGATGCTGATTTCATTTTCCAGCAGGACTTGGCACCTGCCCACACTGCCAAAGGTACCAAAAGCTGGTTCAGTGACCATAGTGTTACTGTGCTTGATTGGCCAGCAAACTCGCCTGACCTGAACCCCGTAGAGAATCTATGAGGTATTGTCAAGAGGAAGATGAGAGACACCAGACCCAACAATGCAGATGAGCTGAAGGCCACTATCAGAGCAACCTGGGCTCTCATAACACCTGAGCAGTGCCACAGACTGATCGACTCCATGCCACGCCGCATTGCTGCAGTAATTCAGGCAAAAGGAGCCCCAACTAAGTATTGAGTGCTGTACATGCTCATACTTTTCATTTTCATACTTTTCAGTTGGCCAAGATTTCTAAAAAATCCTTTCTTTGTATTGGTCTTAAGTAATATTCTAATACTTTGAGATACTGATTTTTGACTTTCATGAGCTGTAAGCTCTAATCTTCAAAATGAAAAGAAAATAAACATTTGAAATATATCAGTCTGTGTGTAATGAATGAATAAAATATACAAGTTTCACTTTTTGAATGGAATTAGTGAAATAAATCAACTTTTTGATGATATTCTAATTATATGACCAGCACCTGTATATGTATATCAATTCAGAACTGCTCTACCAATTAAACCACATAGAAACACAAAACTATTTCAGAATTTGAACATTCTAACTAAAGTCTTTATTTTGAACAATTCTAATAATGAAAACAGTGAACCAAAACAGATTTGATCATTTTTGAACTAATGAAAACATTGTTTTTACAACATTTGTAATTTGTATATATAAAAAAATTATCTGCTAAATATTATGAATATTACTATAGTACTAATATAGTAATATATAAGTAATGTTACTGAAAAACTAGAGCAATTATTTACAGTATTTACTGTGTAGGAAGACAGTCAAGGCAGCCACTAAAAAGGCTTGTTCTCTGACCAACTGGATACACCAAACCCACTGAAAGACAGGAAAGGGAGAGAGAAGCTGCTGCTTCTCACCACGTCCTCCAAAACACCATCAAACGCCATAAAAACTCTTCTAAAGTCGACGTTCCATGATGGAGACATTCAGATGTAAGATTTGGAGAAAGTCTGCTCGCTGATAAACACACCGTGTAGCGCCGCGACGCCGTTCTGTGTGTGCGCACGAATACACACAAACATCGCGCAGTCGTCTTCTTCTTCTTCTTCTTCTGTGATTTGCGGCAGCTTAGACGCTTCAAATGCGTACTGCTGCCCTCCTCAGTTCATCTGAAAAACTCCATCTCATAGATTAAATCCTCAAATAAAGACCAGTTTGGAGTAAAAAAACTTATAACAGCCTGTGTTGCCTCATATTCCTTATTTTCAAGGATCGATTTTAAAGATAAAGATGAGATTACACATTTCAACAGATCAGAAAACATGCGATTTCTTGCAGCACAAAGAATTTCACACTCCATTACTACATGCTTCACCGTTTCCAGAGGCGAACCAACATGAAGTGGGGGCCCCAGGCAAAATTAATAGATGAGGCCCTTCTAAAAGATTATTTTGTTAATATATCTTTGTTACCTAGATATATATTTATACAACATACAAAAAGTAGTCAAAACACACAATATAACATAAATAGTTTATTTTTTAAAACGAAGTGCTTATTCTTTAACAAAATTTTAATCAGGAACTTAAGGTGCCAGGAACTTAAGTAATGCTCCTGCATGCAGAAGTATATGATTAGCATTTTAATTTAATCTTTTTAATTTCATTTAAAGTTTATTAACTATTAGTTCATTGTTAGTTGACAACTAATTATGTTAACTCAACTAATTTACTGTAGAAGAGCTAAATAAATAATGTCAAATAAGTAAATGTTATGATATTTATTTATATTGATTCAAGAGCTCCCCACTGGCAGCAAGACACAGTACCGAAACTTGCCAAGTGGTGATGTGCGCGTCTTTCCCGGTACCACCTATTCTGTTACAGCATATCAATACCTGCTAAATGCTATATAATATATGCTGCTGCTAATGCAACACTAGCTAACCTGTTTCCCAGTAACCCTATTAGTAATTGGACTAGTAATTCATCTAGCAAATAATTAAACGAAAATAAGCTGGAATTAACAACAAAAACATGTGTTTGTCATATAATTATCATTAAGTCAATCTTATCTCCATCACTTAACTTACCGCTGTCATGTTTCCTCTTTTCCTCCTCTTCTTGCTTTTTTTCCGCTTTTGGCTGCGAGATGGGTAAGTCCTTTTCATTTTTAAATGCATGAGTAAGTGCTGTGCCAGTTTGAAAACGGCTGCCGACGCATCACGAGGAAAAAGCAAGCACATCCAGTGTAACGCGAGAGGGGAGCCCCCTAAGGGGGATGCAGATATATTGCTCCATGTTACGTGTATATTATTAATAATGACATTTCCGATTGTTCAAATGGTCAGCTGTCGGGGGCCCCCTCAAAATGCGGGGCCCCAGGCAATTCCCTGCCTTGCCTGCCCTATTGCTACGCCTCTGACCGTTTCTAATTCTCCACACAAACATCTGCTGTCTGGATGCTTGCCAATCCTCGCCAGCCCATAATTCAGTGCACAATGCCCCAGTGTTAATCTAGTGATTAGCACACTATCCCTCCTGTAATCTTGTGAATGATGTGTGCATAAATGTAGGCTGAATTGAAAAATAATGTCTTGCTTTATTTCCTTCTTCCCATTCTTTCTGCCTTATTTGCTTTATTTTTTGCTGTATAATACTCTTGCACTCAACTCCTCCATACAATACTTTCAAATCAACTTCACTCTTGTGTGTAGCTTTCTTTGCCATCTCATCAGCCTCTTCAATCCCCTGAATCCCTACATGTGCTATATGAACCCATATAAATCCCACTATATTTCCCACTTTTATCACCCGATTTAGTGCAATCAGAATTTCAATTCTGGCCTCACTCTTCCTGCCCTTAATTGCTATTAGTGCTGCAGTGGAATCTGAACATAAAACATTTTTTTCCAGGTCCTTGTCCCTCCACCCACCCAAGGGCCCACAAAATTGCTATTGATAGGTGTTGTTCTCATTGCCCCACTACAAATTCTTAATGTCTTAGCTTGAAAAACCTCCAACTTCTTTAAAACAGATGGCGCTGCTGACCCATATGCCATACATCCATAGTCAATGTTGGATCTGATGATCCCCCTGTAAATCATCATTAATGTATTTCTATCCCCACCCCAGTCTCTTCCAACAAAGCAACTTAAAATATTAATAACTTTCTCACATCTATTTGATCTATATTTACCCTCCATGACATTCTTTCTTCAAACCAAACTCCCAAGAATTTAACTGCTTTAACCCTTTTGGGTGTATTATATATCTTTAATCCCTGTTCTGGTTTTCCCTTTTAAAACCAAATACTACATATTTAGATTTTGAAACTGATACTTTAAAACCCCATTCCTTTGCCCAATTCTCCACTGTATTAATTGCCTGCTGTAGCTGTTTATAGACATCATATACCTCAAATTTCGCCCTCTTTTCCATACAGCCCCATCATCAGCAAATAATGACAAACCAAAACTCCCTTCCAATTTACTAAATATATAATTTATTATCAAATTAAATAACACATGACTGATTACACTACCCTGGGGGGTTCCATTTACCACCTTTTCCTCACTGGAAAGAAATTCATCTACTTTTATTGCGCAGTGGTATTCTGCAAACATGCTTACGCAAACTATGCAAACTGTCAATCATTGTAAACGTCCTTGTGGTTGGCTAACACTTCCATCCATCAAAACTTTGCTTGCTAGGCATTGGCTGGCTTCAAAGAGACAAACTCTGATGTGTTTGGATTGACACCTCGCTGAACCAGTCACTGTCTCCCTGTCTGTTCCGGGTTATAACATCGCCTGTGATTGAAGGAGAGAGACGAGGGAGGTCTCTTTTAACTCGGAAGAAACTATTCTACTTGATATAGATGGCGTTTGAAAGCTGGAATACGAATTAGAATCGATATTTCTTCGAAAATGGACGCTATCGATCACTATAACTCGAATCGCTCATGTAAACAAAGGAGGATGTTTCGTTTTTCCCCTTATTTTTTTCGTTGTTTTGGATTAAAAAGTGGGATGCATTTTGAACAGTGAACCCTTCCCTTGAAATGTATGCTGGTGTTTCTTGGAATAGTCCGAGCTGACCAGAGCTATACGTGATGAAACGTAAGTATTGCCATTCACTTTGTACATGTTTAAATGGCCGGTCCTTCAGCATTTATGCTAACCCTTTCCTCTCTGGTGTATTGATTTCAAAAACAAGCTCAGAACATCAATCTTGAGTGTTTTAGCTTTCAAATGATATATAGTTTATGATAATTGATTGGATATTTTTCTAAAACAACGGTAATTAAACGCACAGACACGCCCAAACACGCCATGGGCTGATGCGGGTTAAGAAGTTATGCAATATTTAAAACCTTTAACCCACTTGGGAAAATCAACCCATGGCAACAGTTTAAAAGAAGCCCAATTCTGTGGCAAAAAAGCGGAGTCGCGCACTTGGCAACCCTGCATCCAACAAGAGCTACAGGAGTGAGATTTGACTGATCACAGGTCGAGAACAATGAGAGATGACTGAGATGACTGACAAGACCATTCTGGAGTATTTACTGCTCAACAGATCATGAGCTTACTGACAATTATTTTATCTTGTAATATGTGCTCCTTTTTCACAGAGTTCGTCTGATCGCGAAATCGAAAGTGAAAGTGAACTGCGCCAAAGCTCATTCAAAAGATATTTAAATACTCAGCACACTGACAGCGGCTCCCTGATGCGCCAAAATTATATACAATATTAGAATATTTAAAGGAGTGGACACGAAAATCACGGGAGCAGGCAGCAATGGTCAAAAATTGCTGGAGCGGGATTAAGAAAACAGCTGATATTTTAGTCGATTAAGAAATCCCGGCGGGCGCATTTTTTTAGGTGCAAAAAGAGGACATGTCCGGGGACAAGAGGACGTATGGTCACCCTACTTAACGTTTTCTTCAAGTTGTATCTTTCAAATACTGTGGTATTTGTCATAATATTGCGGATCGTTGTTCTCATTGCTCTCCCTAAAAATATTTTCTCATAACATGAGATCTGCATGAGATAGCACTCCTAGCTGTCCTTAAAACTTAGCATGCCACAGGAAAAGTGATCAAGCGCATCCACTACAAATAGCCTAGGTCTAAATTCATATAATTTTGGTTTAACTTCTGCGTAATGACTTAATGTAATTTCAGTGTTTATCTCCATTAATGAGAGTAGAATATTTAATGTAGGCTTAATGTGTAGCCAGTAGCCTATATCGAAATGAAAACAGAGTTTAAAATCATTGTTTAGGTTTCTTCATTACTTTTCTCACTCCAGGAAAAATAGAATAAAAATAAAATTCAGTTTACCTTTTAATTGCTCACGCGGACTGGTTTTGGTGACACCAATATGGCGGACCGCGTATAGCGGCCCATATAAACATTTGTTTATGTGGCATCTACGTATTCATATCTATGCTCCAAACAATTGTAAATGTGCAAACAATTGTAAATGTGTCTGCATAGAATGTACCTGTAATAACGAGTGAGTGAGCGAATGAATAAATGAATTAATTAAATAAATACTTTACAATAAGGTTGGGTGTCTGTTGCTAAGAATCTGTAACATTTTAAAGGGGTGGTTTACTGCCTTTTTTCTTTGCTTGATTGTGTTTATGGGGTGCAATATAACATGTCTTAGTGTTTCGTTTGTTAAAAAACGCCTTATTTTTCATATATTTCACCTTTTATTGTAAGCCGTTTTCTCCTCTGTCATTTGAACGACCAGATGACTTCCTGATTCTATGAAACCACTCCCTCAGAAACAGGCAATGGGCTCAGATTGGTCAGTTGGGCCGGTGTGTTGTGATTGGCTAAACTGCGTACTGCACGTTGTCCGGAAACGTCACGCCCATTACCTTCACGGGCGACAGCTGTATGTGCTCCGGTCAAATGTAAATAACGGTATCAATATTGCCGTATCAGTTTGAGCCAGAATCAGACCCAGAAAGCGGTAATGAAGAGAGTCAAGCAGAACTTCCGCAAGCACGGCTCTTACAAACGTTTCTGAATGGAAGTTTGCTGTTGTGATTACATATAATTTTTTGAAGTTTGTACACGTTTGTCTTATACACACAAAATAGAATCGAACTAACTGGCTACTAACCAAACAGCGTTGGCTTGTGTTTACGTTCTTGATCAAATCGAAAAATGACGTCATAAAGTATACATGGAAAATACATTTACAAAATTAGTACATAATTACAAATTCGGGTCCAAAATGTCTGTACGCGTTTGTCATAGACACATGAAATAGCATTTAACTAACTGGCTACTAAAGCCAGCGTTGGCATTTGTTTACGACCTTGATAAAACTAAAACATTACGTCTGAAATTATACATGCAAATACATTTAAAATTATGAAATCTTACTTACAGGTTGTGGCCCAACAACTGCTGCCTCTGTTTTTAAAGTTGGAACTGCTCCATGTTTTAGTAATAGTTTCTGTGTGAATCCGGCATTGAACTCGTGTAGAGTCTTCCGTAAAATGCGCAGCACAGAGAACTGAATTAGGATTGTAACTGTCAGGAACATAATCAAACATAAATTTTAACCGTTGTTGACGAACTACAGCGTCCGTAGGAAGCCCGAACACAGAAGACCTGACAGCTGGGTGAAAATAACACCGTTTCGACGGCATGACTACAACGCTCCACTATAACTCTTCCTCTTCGACAAAGCCGCAGAACATGGCCTAGCCCCCTTTTTTTGCATGTTCCGGAGGGAGGGGTTGATGGGTTTATTTCGTATGCAACCCGGGAAGTATCTCGTTGTAGTCCCATATGAGTCGTTTTTGTAGGCATTAAACTTCCTGATTTTTAAAAGACGATATCTCCGCTTACGTTGAACTTTCAGCGCAGCAACTTTGCAGATACTGTTCATGGACCAACAGCAACATTACACACTATTTAAACTGAAAAAAGTGAAATCGCAGTAAACCACCCCTTTAACACTTTTCACACTCTGCACTGTACACCAAATTGTTGCCCTCCAAAGCAGGGTCTTGTGAGCCCAGGTAAAAATTTACAAGCGTGAAACTTTTCTCTACCTGCACAGTAAATTTTGCAGTGTTAAATGAACTCTATAAGAGTTAAATTTAACACTTGGCTCGAGTGTATTTGGTCCCACTCAGAATTGGTGATAAATTGACTCTCGTCATAGTGTTAAATTTTCAGAGTTAAATTAACTCTATTTTGAGTAAAAAATTAACACTGCTCAACACTGAATAGTGTTACCAGAGTTTAACACTAGGGGAAATTAACTCTGTTCTGTGTTAACACAATTTAACTCTGCAGGAAAATTTACTCTAATTAGTGTTAATATTTCACTTATGTAGAGTTCATTTACATTTATAATAGTGAAAAATTCTTTAATTTTAAATCCCATTTGGTGTTTTAAAAACAGAACAGAAAACAAGATCAACGACGTCAAATTCAAAACCTTTATTACAATGCTGTCATGCTCAAGAAACATACACAATTTCATGCACAAAAATACATCACGTGACGTCTGCATGAAATGACAATACATCACTATATTCAGTACAGAACCAGTTGAACCACCTAGCTAAGCAGCCTTGCTATACTCAGCAATACAAGGACCTTCACTTTGCCAACATCTTTGTTGTACACAGTGGTCTGAATGAAAGTGTACAGTCGTGGCCAAAAGTTTTGAGAATGTCATAAATATTAATTTTCACAAAGTCTGCTGCTTCAGTGTTTTTAGATCTTTTTGTCAGATGTTACTATGGTATACTGAAGTAAAATTACAAGCATTTCATAAGTGCCAATGGCTTTCATTGACAATTACATTAAGTTTAAGCAAAGACTCAATATTTGCAGTGTTGACCCTTCTTTTTCAAGACCTCTGCAATTCGACCTGGCATGCTGTCAATCAACTACTGCGCCAAATCCTGACTGATGGCAGCCCATTTTTACATAATCAATGCTGGGAGTTTGTCAGAATTTGTGGGTTTTTGTTTGTACACCCACCTCTTGAGGATTGACTGCAAGTTCTCAATCGGATTAAGTTCTGGGGAGTTTCCTGGTCATGGACCCAAAATTTCAATGTTTTGTTCCCCAGGCCACTTACTTATCACTTTTGCCTTATGGCAAGGTGCTCCATCATGCTGGAAAAGGCATTGTTCGTCACCAAACTGTTCTTGGATGGTTGGGAGAAGTTGCTCTCGGAGGATGTTTTTGTGTCATTCTCAAAACTTTGGTCTCCTAAAGTTGATTCAGCTGTGGGATCAGGGCACCTCCAGTGCAGAGCTTGCTCAGGAATGGCAGCGGGCAGGTGTGAGTGCATCTGCATGCACAGTGAGGCCAAGACTTTTGGAGGATGGCCTGGTGTCAAGAAGGCCAGCAAAGAAGCCACTTCTCTCCAAAAAAACATCAGGGACAGATTGATCTTCTGCAGAAAGTATCATGAATGGACTGCTGAGGACTGGGGCAAAGTCATATTCTCGGATGAAGCCCCTTTCCGATTGTTTGGGGCATCTGGAAAAAGGCTTGTCAGGAGAAGAAAAGGTGAGCGCCACCATCAGTCCTGTGTCATGCCAACAGTAAAGCATCCTGAGACCATTCATGTGTGGGGTTGCTTCTCATCCAAGGGAGTGGGCTCACTCACAATTCTGCCCAAAAACACAGCCATGAATAAAGAATGGTACCAAAACACCCTCCAACAGCAACTTCTTCCAACAATCCAACAACAGTTTGCTGAAGAACAATGCATTTTCCAGCACGATGGAGCACCGTGCCATAAGGCAAAAGTGATAACTAAGTGGCTCGGGGACCAGAACATTGAAATTTTGGGTCCATGGCCTGGAAACTCCCCAGATCTTAATCCCATTGAGAACTTGTGGTCAATCCTCAAGAGGCGGGTGGACAAACAAAAACCCACTAATTCTGACAAACTCCAAGAAGTGATTATGAAAGAATGGGTTGCTATCAGTCAGGATTTGGCCCAGAAGTTGATTGAGAGCATGCCCAGTCGAATTGCAGAGGTCCTGAAAAAGAACGGCCAACACTGCAAATACTGACTCTTTGTATAAATGTCATGTAATTGTCGATAAAAGCCTTTGAAACGTATGAAGTGCTTGTAATTATATTTCAGTACATCACAGAAACAACTGAAACCAATATCTAAAAGCAGTTTAGCAGCAAACTTTGTGAAAACTAATATTTATGTTATACTCAAAACTTTTGGCCACAACTGTACATCTTGTGTAGAATAGTGTTAAACGTGGTGCCAAAAACAAAGTGTGCCTTAAGAAGTTTGTTCACCAAAAATCAGAATTCTAATTAATTACTCACCCTCATGTCATTCCAAACCTATAAGACTTTTGTTCATTTTCGGAACACAAATGAAGATATTTTTAATGAAATCTGGCAGACTTCTATCCTTTCATCAACAGCCTATAACTACAACTTTCAAGGCCCGGAAAGGTGTTAAAGACATCATTAAATTAACCTGTGTTTTATTAAGCAATACGAGCGCTTTGTTTGCACGAAGAAGAAAAAAAAAATAATAATTTACCACTTTATGAAAGTATTAATCCCTGACAAGCGTACACAAGAGCACGACGACGGATGAGAGTTTTGTTGAAATTAAAGCAGACGTTGTGAATGCATGCATAAAATTGAGGTTAAACCAGTGGAGTCACATGATAACTTTAATGATGTCATTACTACCTTTCTGGGCCTTGTGTGCTAGCTTGCATGGACTCTCAATGTAAGGACAGAATTCTCTCAGATTTCATTAAAATATCTTCATTGGTGTTTTGAAGATGAACGAAAGTCTTACAGGTTTGGAACGACATGAGGGTGAGTAAATGATGACAATTTTCATTTTTGGGTAAACAGTTGGTTAAAGGCATCAAGAGAAGAGACTGACTTGCATGGAATGGCATTCTGATCAAAATTGTACTGGTACTGGTGAACTGAATAATTCTTCCCAGAGCCAGTAGACAGGGCTGAGCACTTCCAGCGATGTCTTGAATATGCTCCTCAATGCTTGTTCCACTCTGAAAAAACCAAGCAAATTGCAGAGGACTATCACTGATATGTTAAATAAAAAAACTACAAAATTTTTTTTTTAATTAATTAATAATAAATAAAAACGAACCTTCTAGAAGATATCCCTACTTGAGACGTAGACACCCTTCCTGGTCTCTTCTGGCCTTAACAAGACACAAACAACAAAGCATTTTAAGATTATCAACACTGCTTAAAGAATGCTATATGAAGTTAATCCTTAGTCACAGTTTAAAGCAACTCAGTAGCTACAAAACTGCTGAGAAAAGTGGCACAATGAGATTTCTCAAATTATATTCCTCGTTCTTTAGAAATGTCTCTCTGTATAGTTAAGACTCCGGTGCTTCTTAGAAAGACAAAAATACAGAAAAAGGAGGAGAAAGTGTTTTAAAATCCAAGAGAAATATACACCACCTGTATTATGGACATGTGATCAAAACATTTAAATGTTGTCAACAATGCATTAAAACTAAAACAAAAACAGTGCGATACTTACATAGCCATCTTTGAAGAAGGTACGGGAACAAAGGCACAATTCCTCTGGCTTCATTCACCTTCTTTGGTGGTGATGTACTGCAGAAATAAAAAAAAGTGTTAAATATAAAATTTTAAATTAAAAATGTTTATATATATATATATATATATATATATTACACACAGTTATCATATATACACAGTTATTCATATGAAATATTACCTATTCTTTTCTTTAATGTCAGCTGTCAGAATATTGAGTTTTTCTTGTTTCATCGAGAATCAATCAGACCAGCTTAATAATAATTAAAAAAAATAAAATTAAAAAAATCAAAAGCAAAAACATAAATATGGTATATAAACAATAAAAATACTACTTCAAACAATACTTAATTTTAAATACTTTAACCTTATAAACATCAAATTAATGTTGTATTTTTAAGTATATTTATGAGTTTGCAACAGTCCCCCAAAAGCATAAGTAATAAAAACTTATTGCCCACCTTTTAACTCCATCATCTAGTCTCATTCCTTTACTGGAAGACCTTTCTTCAATAATGAGTGTGTCCTGCGAGTCACTGGAGTCAAAGGATGAAGACAGGGACTGATTTGACTGCGCAGGAGAAGCTTGTTACTTAAAAAAAGGAGAAAGATAATACATTAGTTCTGCAATATGCTCTATGCCATGCCATTAACAGTCACTCCAAATAAACAGGCAGCATTTAAAAAATGCGTTAACATTACTTGTAACAACACTTACATGTACCGATCGGATCATGTCAACTAACTGTGTATGTCTAATAACAAAAACGTAAAATAGTTGTTCGTGGTACCGTAATCACTGCATAAGGTTAAAAAAACGAAAAACAAAGACGCGGCTGTTTTTAAATGAGATGTTCCGCCTGCCCCATTGGCTTCTTCGTCGCGCAGCATTGAGCCGAGTTAACGCTAAAACCACAGCGCCATCTACATGCCTTCAATAACGATGCAATGGGGGCGTTCGACTAATTTGTCTTCACAGAACTTAAATTAATCCCGTTTATACATTTAGTCTTTCATGAGCTGAACAGTAGCAAATAGAGTTTATATAACATTCCAACGGTTTACATAGCATCATATAATTTATTCAGAGTTACGTATCTAACGTGGTAGGACATGCTAAAGCATTTCATTCCACAACTACACAACGTACTGTACTTACATTCTAACATCACGCAAACCCCGGCCACAGCCCTACCGAGAACATTTCGACCGTCCAATACATACAAATGTGTCAGCTTAAGGTATGCCCCATTGTGACGTTACATCATTGAACGTTTAAAAAACAAATTAAGTAGATGTACCAAAGCTAAATACAGCTGAAAATCAAATTAAGTAACATTACTGACATCATTTAAACTTTTATCATTAACTACCACATTGAGATAGAAAAACACATTTCTCCAACATACTGACTTGCCTATTCGATATTCCCGAGTTTAAACCAAATTACACAAAGTTAAACTTATGCATTAATAGTAACACAAATATTAACCTCAAATATTAAACTTATGTTTTAATAAATTAATTAAAAGAGCTTACCTTTTGGTGCAAGGCAAAAGAAAATGGCGACGAGAGAACTTTTTCTCTGGTCTTCGGGGTTGGCTTGAGGGGCGGAGCTTAACAGAGTAAAGTTAACAATGCAGAATTCAACTCTGATAATTTTCACCAACACTAGAGGGCATTTTTCACTATTTGTTGTTAAGTTAACTCCTTAAGAGTAAATGGAGAGTAACACTGCTTAATTAACACTACTGATTTTACTGTGTGGGGTTAAAATTGCAGTTTCAAAAGCCCTATTGGGAAATTCATCATATTTGATGTTATATGACGTTTACTTATGCCCTGCATTAGCTTGTAGGACATCTTGGTTGGACAGAGATGACCCTGATAATCCAGGAGATCGTGAGATCTGGACAGAGTTTCAGACATCATCTGTCTGCACATCACATGTCTCATATCTGCCCATTGCTATGGAGGTGGTCACAACCGTTAGTGGGAGCCCTGCACTGTTGACTGGAAACCTTTTTCAAGTGTATGACTAAAAATATTATAAAAAAATTAATTAATTGCATATGTAATTTTGTAATGATTAACACCCATCTGCTCTCATTCTGTAGATTTGATCCACTACTGGGCTTTGAATGTTTGAATAATCAGCAGGGCGGAGGGGTCTGTCAGGACTACAAGGTCCGCTACACATGCCCGAAAAGCTTCTGCAAGTTTGATGTTAACCCAAACCTCACAAATGAGGTCACAATCATTACAGTCAGAAATTAAGCTTTGGTGAAACTACATTTTCAATTTAAGTTTAGATAGCCATGTTAGATTAAATGAAAAAAAAAAACATTAAACATTTGCATTATCCTTCCCTGTCTCAGCTTTTGTTGTTGTGAGTCAATTTGTGTGGTGAAATTCTTTGTAAGAACATTGGCGGAAACTGTTTATGTGATCTCTGCATATCAGCAAACTTCTGCACATTTTACTTGTTAATTTTTAATGGCTAACATTTAAATATATATATTGTCAACCATGCTGCTATTTCCTCAAAAATCATAGCAATGGAAGCGTGAAAGTTATTAGCTAATTCATGACATCTACTAACAAAAAAAAAGACACTTTAACATATTCAGTAACGTATTGACTGGGTGACTGGGCAAGTTCATGTGTCTTGTTTAAACATAATGAAAAGTTTTGTACAATGACAGCATTTAACCCACACGTACTGTGCAGTTACCACAGTATAACTTTAACTTATTTTATTGTCAGGAGAATATAGCACAACATTCAGTGATAATTAAAATATTAATAATGATAATAATAAAAATTACAAAATTTATATGTGAATTTGACACACACACACACACGCGCGCGCGCGCGCGCCTGGTCAGCTATCCTTGTAGGAACACTCAATAGGCATAATGGCTTTTATAGGCTACTGTAGCCTACAAACCCAACCCTGTGTGTATTCAGGTTTAAGTCCCCACCAGGATATATAAGCTTGTACACACACACACACACTTGGGAATCAGAAAGTGTCCAACGTTTTTCCAACTCCTCTGTTCTGCACCCTCCTTTTCTCGCCGATGGACAAGGCTAGAGATGATGCTGAACAGCCGCGTCGTGTTATTTATTTATTTATTTATTTATTTTTTTTTTTAAATTGTGATGCGCTTAGAAAGAACTAGAACTGTTCGACGTAATTTCCGGTGGAATATTCCAGCGAATCCTGCTATGCCTTTAAAAAGAGACGCGCTGAAAATGCGTTGAAAAGCTTTGTCTGCGTCAGACAGGTGCAGTCAGTAAAATAAATGTCATCTTTGTCCTTTTAAGGTCATAGCTGTCTATAGATGTGAGTCATTCAACCGGAGGATTGTGAATTATAAATATTGTGTCGTCGAAGCTGACCACCAAAAGACGTTATTTGTCTGCGTTAATTTTGAGTCGCATCGTTCTCCTTAACCTTGAAGGTAAGTTTGTTCTCAGACCGTGACATATCAAGTTTTGAAACAAGACATTTTGATGAGACTGTATGATGGACTTGACATGTATATTCTTATTCATATACGTTACGCAACGTAATAGTATTGTTATATTGAAAGGCTCTTGCTCAGTAGCCTACCCTTAATTTAACGACTTAATGGAAGAATACTTGACATTTAAGGGGCACAATAAGAAGCACTGTATATTCACAATAAATCGCAAAAAAAAAAAAAAATTCAGATGCGTATTTTTAATTCTGTACGATAGGTGAGCGCAGGAACCACAACGTGTAACTTGATAGGCTATAGCCTACAGGACAGTCTCATCAGACTGACTGATGTTGCATGCGCAGTTGTTTATATTGTAAGCTAATGAAATTGAGTTTGCGCAGACATTAGGCTAACGCAGCCTGTTCAACTGCAGAAGAATTGTGGACATTTTTTTATTTTTTTTTATTTTTTTATTTTTATTTTTTATTTTTGGTCATAAAATGCCAGTTTCACCATATATAGCCTACGGACTACTTGACCTTAATAATAACGCATCAATCAGTGTATTGGCTGGTGTAGTTATAACAACTTGTGAGAAAACCAGTTTTTCCTCTAAAGTGCGACAGTGTATAACTTGCAGACTTGTGTAATAGACATGTGATCCTGAGGCAGGAGTCTATGGCAAGCCGTTTTGGCTTTTATTCATTCTCAGGATGTGAATTCTTGATATCAACAATTCAGTTTTTACTAGCCTAGTTAAAATGTTAATTCTTGATCTGAGGAATTAGATTTCTACTAGTAACAAGGGTTATTTTTGATATCGGCAATTACATTTCCTCTAGTAACAATGTTATGGCAATGTTATGGCTTTGTTTTGACTATCCATAAATATAATTTCGGATAGTCACAATTGTAATTCGGAGAGTCATAATTATAATTTGACTAGTCACAATGACAATTAGAGATATCTGCAATTATAATTGCACTAGTAAGTAATCGGATTAGAGATATCTCTAAATACTTTGACTAGCCAAAACTCCATTTAAGAAATCTGTAATTACATTAGAGATATCTTCAATATTAGTGATATCTCTAATTCAATTTCGACTAGTCACAATTATAGTTTAAGATATCTGAATTGCCCCTAGTTGAGTTACAGTTGTGTGACCTCAGAATATATTTACTCAGCTCCTCCCAGAGCTCCTCCCCGCCTACTCTGCTAACTGCTAACAACATAATAAAAGTCTGCTTTTGTTGTCACGGAGAGAAAAGCTACTGGATGAAGTGCTTCATGGATTATTAAATAAATCTGAATGCAGCCTTATGTGGTAAAAGGTCTCAAGTGTGCATGTATGTATAGTGCTGTGATTTTAATTGAATCATATTGCAAAATGGACCAAATGCAGTGTAATATTCAATAAAGGCAGAAAACCGCAAACTGCTCGTCTGGATTTATTTATTATATATTTAGACGTAATGAAAAACAATGGAATTATACAAAATCACACACATGAAAAATAGTACAAATAAATGCATGACGGACAAGAACAATGCTTCATAATCAGATGCAGTCAAAAAAGGTGAAGGCTGATTTTAAAAAGATTACAATTTAATAAAAGTTTATCTGGCATTGATGACATTTTAGGTTAGATTACGTTGTGTATGAATTCAGGTTCACTTGTGTCATGGCAGCTTTTTTCCACCATGGAATGAAAAATAAAGGTAATTTGCAGCTTTTTATCTTACCATTCATTCTGACTTTTTTTCTCAGAATTGCTAGACATAAACAATGCGAGTTATAAATTTTATAATTGTGAGATAAAAAGTTGCTATTTATTTATTTAGTGGCGGAAACAAGCTTCCATAGGAAATAGCCCACAAGGTGGGAGTATTGTATTATAGCAAGAGATCCATGATGATGATATTCTGCTGTGTTCAGTGATGATTTGATGATGTGTTCAGATTTATTTAATAATCCATGAAGCACTTCATCCAGTAGCTTTTCTCTCCGTGACAACAAAAGCAGACTTTTATTATGTTGTTAGCAGTTAGCAGAGTAGGCGGGGAGGAGCTCTGGGAGGAGCTGAGTAAATATATTCTGAGGTCACACAACAGTACTAATTCACCTAGGAGCAATTCAGATATCTTAAACTATAATTGTGACTAGTCGGAATTGAATTAGAGATATTGCTAATATTGAAGATATTTCTAATGTAATTACAGATATCTTAAATGGAGTTTTGACTAGTCATAAAGTATTTAGAGATATCGCTAATCCGATTTCTTACTAGTGCAATTTTAATTGCAGATACCTCTAATTGGCATTGTGACTAGTCAAATTATAATTATGACTCTTCGAATTACAATTGTGACTATCCGAAATTATATTTATGGATAGTCAAAACAAAGTTTTAAATGTTAAAACGGCTTGCCAAATCAATGCATATTATGACTAGTCACAATCACATTGTAGATATCTTAATTCCAATTATTACGAGTCATAATTGCAATATAGATATCTAGATATGTGCATAATTTAATGATGAGTGCCGCCCTTTATGAATGTTTATGGCGGATAGACGAAAAGGTACAAAAGAGAACGGCACATTCGATTGCCCTTTCATGAAAATAAAACGCTCCTGTTGGTTATTTTTAATAATTATTTTGTTTTCTTTTAGGCAGAGGCTATTTACAGTAACTACACACACTAACATGTGGTAGTGTTAGACAATACTACACAAAACCTCAAATTGCTGTCAGTTTCAGTGGTGCAGGTAATAAAGCGTAAAGCACTAAGTTTTTGACGCGATCGACCCGGGTTCGATTTCACCTTCTGCCGACCACACTCTACTCTCTTTTCACATCCCATATCACATCGGAAAGGCATTTATATTCAGTAAAAATGAAGGAAATAATCGAAATGTGGAAAATAGCGTGCGTCTTGGTTAAGGTTAGGGCTAGTTGTAGGGGCGGCATCCATTTTATAATTTTAATAAAAATTTAAGTTTGCACTCAATACGTTATTGTTGTATACTGTTTTATAATGTAGCCTACTACATTACTGAGGTGCAGATATCGGCCACTATTTGCAAAAAGTAGTAGTTTATAAACAACATCAAACTACAATTACCGCAAGAAAATACTCCTATTATTAAATAGTGTAAATATAATCTATTGCTAAGAAAATATGCCATTTTTACGTAGTGCAAATAGAATTCATTGTGTTCACTGAATTCAAATAGCCGCTGCCAAAATCACATTCTAAACTATCAGCCTTTTCAACTGGAAGATGCAAACTGTGATATTAATTTTATCCACTAGAGGGAGCCACAGGATAAGGAATCATCTAAGCCTAGTCTTTTTTTTTTTCTGTTTTATTGAAAATAAATGAGTATAACCGTAGTGTACTGACCAGGTTTCATATGATTAGTAGGCATAGAAATATGTGAAATGATCATAATTATTACTTTTTTTTTTTTTTTTTTTTTTACATTACCCCAATAAAACACATTTGTCAAGTTTCCAGACATGATTAAATATAGTGCTGCACATTTAAAATAAAGACACCATTATATTACTATCTTTTGACTCGATGATGAAAGGAATAGAAGAGACACACATTTCCAAAACAGAAAAAGGTTACAAATAAAGCATTCATTAATTATTTTATGATATATCCTAACTTTAAATGTAAATATAATACATTTTATGTAAATATAATAATACATAAATTTACAGTAAAAGAAAAAAAAAAACATATTCAGTAGCCAATAACATTGCATTACTCTGTGATCTATAACGCACTTGCCTTTAATCAAAGAGTTCATTTTTTTCCTTTATAATTATTTTATAATTTTATTATTATTATTATTATTATTATTATTATTATTATTATATCATTTTTTTCATTGACAAAACGAATAAATAAAGGAGGAGCCGTTTTTGTGCATGTAAGTTCTTCCGCCATCTTTGGCCTATACTGACGCTACTAAGAGGATTATGGGAAAATCAGCTCTCATTAATATTCATGAAGTTATTACCATAGCTATTCTTACTAGTCGAAATGGCATTTCTAGATATCTGTGAACGTATTTTTACTAGTTGCAAGGGCAATTTCAGATATCAACTGCCTTTGTTGATATTAATAATTACTTTGTTACTAGTAAAAATGTGAATTCTTGATATCAAGAATGAGCATTTTAACTAGTGAAAATTAAATTGTTGATATCAAGAATTCATATCCTGTGAAGGAATAAAAGTCAAAACGGCTTGCCATACTCATCGTGCCTTCAGATATCACTGTAGTATTATAAGAAGAGTTTTTGTCTTTAATTCATTTGATAGTCTGTTACTGACTAAACAGAGATCTATAATTAGCCTTTATAAAAAAAAAAAAAAAAAGGTGGGTTGTTGCTGTGTTGTGATTTAATATTGTTAAACGTCACGGGAAGGTCTTAAGGAACTCTTGAATGAAAACAACAAGGCTACTAATGTGATTAAAAACAGTGATAGTAGGCTAATGAACGTCCTAAAATGTGATTATATGATAATTAATAGATGCAAAAATTAATAGAAGTAATCCAGCTTTACGGCCGGATACCACAGGTGAATAAGGTAAATTTTTAATAAATAGATATCACCTCATTTACCTCCCTAGTTGATTGATCACAGGACATTAAGACAGTTTATTATATATATATATATATATATATATATTGTAAAATGTTATGTTTAGATGCAAATAAGGCATCATCAAGTTTCAAATTCTTGTTTCATTTTGCTGACATATTTGCTGACAAGTATTTTGGATATCTGTTTTTATCACGTAAATCAGAAAATACTTTAAACTGCCAGCAAAAAAAGTCATAATGTTTTTCTGACCTGGAAAGTTTGGTGTATGGAAGTGCTACTGAAGTGGATATTTCTGGCTCAATCCATCAGAAAGAAAAGGATTGTCTGAAAATGGCCTTCAAAGATGGCCTATGTATTGTAATTGAAATCTGCTGATGCAAATAGATAAAGTGTAATGGAGTAAAAACACTTGTGTACTTTGGATGTTTTCTTTCCACTAGTCTAAACGAAAAATTAAAGCAAAGTAGTCCCAGTCTATTTCAAAAAGAAAAACAATGGTTGTAGTGTTTTGCCTTAAGTTTTAAGGTGGTTCTTTAAGATTAGGCCATACAATTTGGCACGAAAACAAAAAAGCACCATGGTATTACAGTGTGAGCTGGTTAACCTGCGAGGCAGGACTTGAAAGCACAGATTACGCCCTGTTTTTTTGCTGCACATGGTATTATGTTGTTGTTATCGTCATTAGGTAAAGCTGACCTTCTTATTTGAATTTATTTCAGTGCTGTTTGACGTGGAGAGATCTATTGACCATCATGATCCTCCTGACTCCCACATCTGGTAAGTAGATTAATACTGTATGCAAAACAGTGGCACATGCCATTTCTGCTTTCCACATCAAAGAAAATGGCTGTTTATGTTTAGGATTCTTTTAATAATGAGTGGCACTAACTATGTTCTTGCAGTCTGTATGCTTGGCATGGTTTTGGATGGTTGGCACAAAATTGAAACTATGTGAAGCTGTAGAAAAAACAAACAAGTGTGGACTCCCTCATACTGTATGTGGAGGACAGAGCTACAGCTTTAAAGGCTCAGTTGCACTTTAACTCAGTGTATTGAGCTGGATTTAAGCCAATTTTTGACTATGTATCCATCCCCAAATAAACAATTAAGAGGCTGATGAAACACATTTACATGCAAACTAATGGCAAAGCCGTTTTTATAGATGACCGAATAGTTGTTTCTTAGCAGTTGGCTCATACATCTGTTAACTGGAAAATATGGGCCATGATTTTTATGACTATGGTGGTGTTTTTGTCCCATAGTTGCATAGCTGCCAAATAATTTCTTGGTTTTTACTGTTACCTGGTTACACTGAGGTTCAGTTACACAACTTGAGTGATGCCTTTAGCATGTACAGTATTATACAGTGTTCTAGAAACACATAAATGTTAATCCTGTCAATCCGGGCTTCTGTCACGTGTAGCAGAGGAACTAGACATGCACAAAGACCTGTGGTAATGGCTGCCAGGGGTCTTTAGGCAAAATATAGATGCAATGCTCTTTGATGTTCCTGTTAGTTGTTAAAGGGGTCATATAATGCTACATGCGCTTTTACAAGTTGTTTGAACTGAAATGTTTGTTGGCAGTGTGTGTACAAAACCACCCTATAATGATAAAAATCCACCCAGTGGTTTTGTTTTAATCTACTAAAATCTTTACGCCTTTCTCAAATCGAGCCGTCTGTCTGTGTGACGTCACACGGACAAAGGCCCCTCCCACGATAGTTTGATTGACATCAGCCTTTTAACACAGGCTGCACTGGTGTCTCACCTCAGACCCGTCCTGAGTGAGCTGTTGTTGTTGGATGTAATAATGAACATAGCAGTAGTCATTTACTCCTGTCATCTGAGCCTCTGAAGAGGATTAGGTTTGGTTCTGAAGGGAATACACCCTCCATCTACCTAAATGCTTCTATGTTCGCGCAAATCCAGCTTCACCTAAGTTACAGAAGAAGTGAGTACAGGGTTTTTTAAATGAATCTTTGCAAATCACCTTTCCTAATAATGTGCTAATTAGCAAGTTTCACGATGAATGCGGCTAACAGTCCCTCAGAGAGCGACTCGGAAAAGAGGGGAGGAGTCAGCAGAGCTCAGCAACAATAAAAGGAGACAATATGGTTTGCTCTGAAAAGAGCTGTTTTTGACAGGGTAAAAATGTGTTTTTTATACTACCAATGAGAAATTTTAACCAAACTATGTTACAGACTTTTCATTAAGACTCTAAAGAATAATATCAACTTGTGGAAAATGGGCATTATATGACCCCTTTAAGATTACACTCCCACAACAAAAAGGAAGTCCTTCTCTTTCATCACCTCATCCTTCGTTATACTTTGGACTAAGTTCTAGTTCTTTCTCTAGGTAATATGTAATTTGAGGTTTACTACTATCTATCTAGTGTTATCTAAGGGTCTGTAAACAGGAAGCTCCATATATTCATATTGTGATTGTTAAACCATTTGACAGTGGCACAAGCAAACACAGTGCATAACCAGTGATTCTGAATTTCTAGTGCCTCGGCATTGCATTTGTAGGAATATAAGATGGCATTAGGTGCATAGCTTACTGCAACACTGTCATGCCACATTTCAGCTGTTAGTTCTGATAGTCCAATACTGGTGTATTTTGTGACACATTTTATTTTGTGAAACTTAGATCATTATTGTTCACACATAATAGGCTATCCTGACTTTAATTAAAAGCCTTTTTGGATATATATTTAATCAAAAATACAGTAAAAAGTTATCAAAAATACAGTAAAAAGTAATAATTTGAAATAATATTGCCATTTAAAATAACTTATGCTTTAATATATTTTAAGATGTAATATATTTCTGATAGGAAACTGAGTTTTCAGCAGCCATTACTCCAGTCTTCATTGTCACACAATCCATCAAATATTTTTTTACTATTATTGATGTTTAAAACAGCTGTGCTGCTTAATATCTTTTAATACATTTTTTTAAGAATCCTCTGATGAAGAGAAAGTACAAAATATCAGCATTTATTTGAAACAGAAATATTTGTTGCATTATAAAGGTCTTTATTGTCAATTGATCAATTTAATGGATCCCTGGTGAATAAAAGAATTAATTTCTTTGAAAAAAATTCTACTGACCCCCAGACGTTGGAATGGTAGTGTATGCCTTAATTTTGTTTCCATAACAATACAGTCCATATTAGGCTACTTGCTTTAAGCAGTTTTATTCATTTAAGATTTTCAACAAATATTACACATGCTTTAATAAACCTTATATTTAAAACATTTGACGAGAGGTGTAATTGCCTCAAAGTACAAAGAACATTAAGGTCTATGGTGAATTCTGTATGTTGGCATGTGCTGTGTCTCATTGACTGTTTTCTTTCAGATGAAGAGTCGCTTGAAATCAACTGGCTTTGGAATCACATCAAGTTCAGGTTACAAACACAATAGTAGGAACCTTTCCTTAAAGGTGGAGTGTGTAATTTTTTATACTTTAGAATACAACCAGTTTCTTATGCGGAGACAGCTATAAGTAAAACATTCACTGGTTGAGTCCCCCTAAAAGTGTGAACACTCTGGTTTTACGGCACTATCAAAACATCACTCTGTTGGTTTGAGCAGCCTGACATAGCAACATTGGCTCAGTGAATGGTGTGGGTTTGGGGCAGAGCTATCTGTTTTGCTGAGCAGTGGCAAACAGAGGGAGGGTTTGATCGCTAATGACACTAATTACACACTTCACCTTTAAACATTTTTGATGTCTTTGTAAATGTTAGGCCATTTTTTTTTATGTATTACTGAGCTTAAAAGATTTATACTTAATGACACATGTGCATGTGTTCTTGCATGCTTCTCTCACCTAGAAAAGCAGCACATGCCAAAGAATGAAAGTTTACCTGCAAAGAAAATTGCAGGGATTGTCATGCATAGACATTTATGTGTTGTTGTTTTTTCTTTTGTCATAGTACATTATATGGACAAAAGTATTGGGACACACCTCTTAATTATTGAATTCAGGTGTTTCAGTCAGACCCATTGCGACAAGTGTATAAAATCAAGCTCTTAGCCATGCAGTCTGCATTTAGAAACCTTTGTGTAAAAAATGGGTCGGTCTGAAGAGCTCAGTGAATTCAAGTTGGTACTGTAATACAGGATGCCATTTTTGCAGTATATCAGTTCATGAAATTTTATCCCTCCTAGATACCCCACGATCAACTGTAAGTGGTATTATTGGAAAGTGATAGAGTTGAGGAACAGTAACAACTCAAAGCAGTATACCATATAAAGTCAAAACAGGGTCACTGAGCGCTGAGAAGCATAGTGAACAAAAGTCGCCAAAAATTCTGCTGAATGAATCCATAGCTAAAGAGATCCGAACTTCCACTGGCGTTAATATCACCACAAAAACTGTGCAATGGGAACTTTATGGAATGGGTTTCCATGCATGAGCAACTGCATGCAAGCCTCAAATCACAAAGTACAATGCCAAGTGTCAAATGGAGAGGCGTAAAGCATGTCACCACTGGATTCTGGAGCAGTGGAAACTTTTGTGGTGTGGAGTGAAGAATCATGGAGTGAAGTTTTGTGGAGTGAAGAATCATGCTTCTCTGTTTGGCAGTCTGATGGGTGAGTTTGGGTTTGGAGGATACCAGGAGAATGTAACCTGCCTGACTGCATTTTTCCAACTGTAAAGTTTGGTGGAGGAGGGATAATGGTATGGAACTGTACCCCAGTGTGCAAATCAAGGTCCATAAAGAGATGATTAAATGAGTTTGGTGTGGAAGAACTTGATTGGCCGACACAGAGCCCTGACCCCAACCCCACTGAACAACTTTAGGATAAACTGGAAGATTGTGAGCTAGGTCTTTTTGTCCAACATTGGTGTCTGATCTCACAAACGCTCTACTGGATGAATGGGCAAGAATTCCCACAGAAACACTCCAAGATTTTATGGAAATCCTTCTTAGAAGAGTGGAAGCCAATATAGCTGCAAAAGGGGTGCAACTCCATATTAATGTCTCTGTATTTGGATGTGTGTATGTCAGGAGTCCCAATACTTTTGTCCATAATGTGTATCTGCTAATGGGGGATTTGATTCTCTACTAACATCCCAATAAAGATCTTTCAAATACTTATTGCATAGTAAATAAAATGTGACCCGATTATGTGAATTTCTCTAGCAGAACACACATCCAAGTACTTGAGATGTTCATTTAGATTTTATGCCCACTGATTTTCTCCAACACAAAGACCTCTTTGTGTGACTTCATTGAAAATCACTGCAGTGTTCCAGTGGCAAAACAGTCTTGGTCACACATAAAGAAAAGCACTTGAATTTTAGAAAGTCTTTCTTGCTTATTAACCTGTTTTGAAAACATTTACTGTTAATATTCTTTTCATTTTGAAGTGCAGTGTGAATCTGAATGTGCACATTTAGCTATTATCTGTATAGTATAGCATTTTCAATAGCTCTTCTAGGTGCAGTAAGAGTGCTTGGTAAAAACTGGCCATTTAGATGGTTGATTAATGAATGATTTATGAGAATGCTGCTTCAGGATATGAATCCGGGGTGCACTGCATGAATGCCAGTTGTTGTGGGTGTGAGTAAGCGTAACTTCTTGCACAAAGACAGACATCTCATTGTAAAAATGGTGATGTCAGCTGTTTTTAATAACCCCTCAATCAAATGTTTGTCAAAGAAGAACCAAATTCTCTTAGTGCAAGGTATTGATGCTTTAACCATCACTAGGAGTTTCTGAGTGTCTTTTAGTCCTTATTCACACTGGCAGCCCAAATGTGTATGTTTTTTTTAAAGCCCAAATGCCATGATGTACAGTATCTCACAAAAGTGAGTACACCCCTCACATTTCGGCAACCATTTTAGTATATCTTCTCAAGGGACAATTCTATAGAAATGAAACTTAGATATATTTTAGAGTAGTCAAAGTGCAACTTGTATAGCAGTAAAGATTTACTGTCCTCTGAAAATAACAACATACAGACATTATTGTCAAAAAAGCTGGCAACAAAAGTGAGTACACCCTAAGTGATAACAGCTATACGTCGTTTAACCATGCAAAGCCACATGTCCTATTCATCATGTTCATGTTTTTGTCTGCTTGACAGGACTATACAAATTTGTGTATCTTATATTACAGCAGTTAAAATTTGGTGATTTGAGTACAATTCTCTCATACTGACCACTGGATGTTCAACATGGCACCTCATGGCAAAAAACTCTCTGAGGATTTGAGAATTAGAATTGTTGCTCTCCACAAAGATGGCCGAGGCTATAAGAAGATCAGTAACAACCTAAAACTGAGGTACAGTACAGTGGCCAGTGTCTTAAAGAGGTTTTCCAAGACTGGTTCCACTCGGAACAGGCCTCGTAAGGGTCGATCAAAGATGTTTGATCCTTGTGCTGTGCTTCAGGTGCAGAAGCTGGCTTTGAAAAACAGATGCATGAGTGCTGCCAGCATTGCTTTAGAGGTTGCAGAAGCGGAAGGTCAACTTGTCAGTGCTCAGACCATACGCCGCACACTGCAACAAGTCGGCTTGCATGGCCGTCATCCCAGAAGGAAGCCTCTTCTGAAGCTGGCTTACAAAACGCCTGCAAACAGTTTGCTGAAGACAACCTGTCCAAGAGCATTAACTGCTGGAACCATGTCCTGTGGTCTGATGAACTAAGATAGATGAAAAGTTTTATTAATGTAATTTTTTTTGTGCAAAGGAATCGGATAGAGTCCTGCATGTTAAAGGATTAGGTCCAGAAAAAAATAATAATCCCAATATCATCCACGTTGTTTGTCTTTCTTTCTTCAGTCGAAAATAAAATAGGGTTTTTGAGGAAAATATTCCTGGATTTTTCTCCATATAGTGGACTTCACTGGTGGCCAACAGGTTGAAGGTCCAAATTGCAGTTTCATTGCAGCTTCAAAGGGCTCTACATGATCCCAGCTGAGCAATAAGGGTTTTATCTAGCGAAATGATCTGTCATTCCCCCCCCCCCCCCCCCCCCCCCCAAAAAAAAAAAAAAAAAAAAAATATATATATATGTATATGTATATATATATATATATAATTTTTAAACCATTTATTTACTTTTTAACCGTATTACTTGGAAAGGTCACTTGTGACATCAGTAGAAGTACCGACCCAGTGTTTACAAACGAACGTGCAAAGAAAGTCAGACACCCTTTACAAAAAAGGGTAGATCAATGTCAGACGATTTTGGAGAAAATGAGATGTTTTTCGCTCTACCCTATTCCTTTTTGAACCAAAGTGTACAGACGAAGAACTAATCGCGCATTACTTTTTCAACGTGATTATGTAATGCGTGAAGACACGCATGCACATAATGGTGCTAGTGCAAAATGAGCATTTGTGGTTAAAGTATATACATTTTTATTTTTAAGAAAATGACAGATTGTTTCACTAGATAAGAGCGTTATTTCTCAGCTGGGATCGTGTAGAGCCCTTTGAAGCTGCAATAAAACTGCAATTTGGACCTTCAACCCATTAGTCACCACTGAAGTCCACTATATAGAGAAAAATCCTGGAATGTTTTCCTCAAAAACCTTAATTTCTTTTCAACTGAAGAAAGAAAGACATGAACATTTTGGATGATATGGGGGTGAGTAAATTATCAGGAAGTTTACTAATTCTGGAAGTGTACTAATCCTTTAAAAAGAATCATAGATTTAAGGTTTTATTTTTTTTATTCAAACATGGCTTTAACACTTTCTGCAATAAGTGAGAGAGTCAGGGGAGATCACGTGACCCTTCGGCGGTGATGCACGTGTGGTCCTTCGCTCTGCTCACTCTGTCAAATATTGTATAATCCTGTCAGTATATTTCGAACCACTCCATATTTGACCCATCATGAGTGCTTCAGCAGAGGGGAGAGATTGAGCAATCGCCAGTTTGAGGGGGAGTTCGAGGATTCCACCATCTCCAGGGAGGATCTCTATGGTGGCGGTGTCGGGCTAGTGCTTGGAGAGCAGCAAAGTGCTTTGGACTCGGTTGTGCCCTCGACAGTAAGAGATGCAGTAGACTCTGTACTGACCCCAGCATTGCGTGACTTGTGTACGGACATGCAGGCGACCAACGGTTCTGTTGAGGAGCTAGGAGTGGAGCTTGGGGAACTGGCTAGATCGGCAAGGCAGACGTGTTGCCGAGTCATTTCCGTTCGGGCGGCTGCACATGGGAATGGGAGGACAGTCAGCAACTGGAGCAACTCACTGAGAAGATGACGGATATTGAGGATGGGAGCAGGAGGGGTTCCGGGTTCCGGTGTAGCTGGCTTCCTTGCGGCTGGTCTTTCCAGGTGGATCCCTTCACCGGGGGGCCGAGGCATCGAGATTGACTGGGCCCATCGCGTGTGTGACAGAGGGGGGGTTCCGATCAGCCGCGTGCTCTCGTCTTCCATGTACTGGGATGGCATGACAGATCGGCGTTCCTGAAGGGTGCTCGGCAGGCATATCCGGTGAAATACACGCAGGACAGTGTCAGGCTGCTGTTTTTTCCCAACTTTGGTCCAGCTGCAGCTGCCAGGATGGGGGGGGCTTTGGTCCAGTCTTGAGGAGGATGGTGGCACTTGGTCTCCGGCCCTTTCTCACCTATCCGGCGGTGGTTGGACTGCAGCGCGGAGGTGAGCAATGATGTTCGGCTCTCCTCAGGAAGTGGAAGATTTTATCAGCTCACTGTCACAGAAGAAGACATATGCTATGGCTCTACAAAGCAGGGAGGACGGTGGTCACCATCTCCATCTCTTCGGCCCAGCGAGAAGAACTTAATGACCAGGATGGAGGCGATTCCAGCTGCCCAGGAGAGGATAATAACAAGGTGGACATGGACACATGTTAAATCTTTTCTTTCTCTCTCTCTCTCTCTCTCTCTCTCTCTCTCTCTCTCTCTCTCTCTCTCTCTCGCTCTCTCTTTCTCTCTCTCTCTCTCTCTCTCTCTCTCTCTCTCTCTCTCCTCCTGGGATATTGTTCCTATTTATCTGACACAACTGTCTCTTTACTGGTAAGACTAACACCCTTTTTTTTGGAGGGGTCTAATTGAGAGTATCAATCTCTTATCCTTGTTAACAGGAAATTACATTTAACAATTGAACATATCACATATCTGAAGTGATGAGGAGGGTAGATTTGTTTTTATCTATTGCAAGATACATAATAATAGGTTAGCATTGGTCTCTATTTATGGTCCAAATGAGACAGACATTGAATTCCGTACAAATATTTCCAAAACACTACTTGAGCAGACTCATTGCCCATTAGTGGTGGGTGGTGATTTTATTGCTGTCGTAAATCCTGCTTTGGATAAATCTCAAACTGATACAACAGTCAATCCATCTTCTAAATTACTGAATAAATTTATCACTGAGCTCAACTTAATCGATCTTTGGAGAATTCAGAATACTAAATCTAAGGACTTTTTTTTCTAATAGACATAAGACTTTCTCTAGGATATTCCTATAATTCCTCCATCTCTACATTACCAATTTTATTATCTGATCATTCTGCTGTGTTATGCAATATTCCTCTTTCCGATAATAAAGCCAAATCCCCTAGATGGCGCTTTAACATATCATTATTAAGTAATCAGACCTTCATTACTTCTCTAAAGGAATATATAAAGGAGTTTCTTGAAATTAATATGCCCTCTGATGTGGATCCTCAAATACTGTGGGAAACGACTAAGTGTACTATACGAGGATTCTGTATATCTTTCTCTTCTACTCTTGCAAAAGCGAAAATTCACCAGTATACACAATTAGAAAATAAAATCCAATCATTACAAAACCTACAAAAACAACACTTTACTGAGCAACAGGCTACACAGCTGTCCTCTTTAAAAGAAGAATATGATTTACTTTCACACTGAAAGGCAGAATTTATCTTACATAGGACTAGGCAAAAATATTATTTTGAATCAGAGAGACCTAGTCACCTATTGGCCCTTAGGCTGAAAGAATGTGTGTCTAAGGCATATATTAGCACAGTAAAATCATTGGATGGTCAGGTCACCACGAACCCTGCGGCGATTAACAACATATTTAAAGGTTTTTACACAAATCTGTATAAAGCCGAAACATATTTTGATGAACCAATTAGTAAGCAGTATTTAGATCAATTGGAATTGCCTCGGATCTCACAGGTGGATGAATCTTTGGAGGCCCCATTAATTTTGGAAGAGCTCCACGTCTCTCTAAAAAGCCTTCAAAAAGGCAAATCGCCAGGTCTAGATGGTCTCCCCCCTGAATTATATTTGGAAATTTGGAATTTGGTAGGGACACTTATGCTTAATTAATTTAATTTTGCAATTGAACATGGTGTATTTCATAGAGATCAAAAAACACCATTGATATCATTACTTCTTAAAAAAGAGAAAGATCCATTAGATTGTTGCAGCTACAGACTGATATCACTTATCCCATGTGATCTAAAAATCTATGCTAAAGTTTTTGCCTCTCGTATGGAGAAGGTAATTCATAGTTTGAACAAGGAGGACCAAACCGGTTTTATCAAGGGCGCAATGCGTCTGATAATATGCATCGACTCTTTCATATTTTTGGCTTTGCAGACTCTCATCCGAGCCCTTGTGCGTTTTTTTCACTTGATGCAGAAAAAGCCTTTGACAGGCTAGAGTGGAACTATATGTGGGCAGTCCTGCGATGTTTGGCTTTGGTGAACATTTCATTTCTATGATTAAGACATTATACCACTCACCTGCAGCATCAGTCTTGACTGGTAATATTATTTCACCCCGTTCCCTACAGCGAGGCACGAGGCAGGGAATGTCCTTTTCCCCCTTATTGTTTTGCTTATCTCTTGAACCCTTAGCACAAGCTATCAGGAAATCAAAAGTATCGATTAAGATTCATGATCATAATCATAGTATTTCATTGTACACTGATGATATTATTCTATATTTAGGCCACTTTGATGTATACTAGTTAGTCTCTAGTATAATTAAGGAATTTGATCATTTTAGTAGCTTATCAGGATACAAAATAAATTGGAGCAAATCTGCTTTAATGCCAATTAACAATGTTAAAGTTAATTCTTCTATTCCCTCATTAAGGAATATTTAATCTATTTGGGCATTACCATATATAAAAACATCCATAAGATTGCCAGAGACAATTTTAATAGTATTCTAGTTAAGGTCGAAAATGACATTTAAAGATGGATGTCTCTCTTCAAGGAAGAATCTCCACAGTTAAGATGAATTTGTTACCTCGTTTTAACTTTCTTTTCTCTATGCTACCACTTTCTCCCCCTCCAGGTTACTTTAAGGAGATCAACTCCATACTTTCTCAATTTATCTGGAATGATAAATGCCCCAGAATCAAACTTACCACAATACAACATCCTATATGCGCAGGAGGACTGGCTGTACCAAATTTTGAATTGTATTATTGGTCGTTCCAACTTAAGGCTCTTTATAATTGGGTTGATCCTCAATCGAAAGTTTCATGGAGAGTGATTGAAGCTGACAAGGTTAAACCAAATAGACTCCAAGATATTTTATTTACTGGCACAGGGAAAAAAAGGGATAATTATAAATTTGGTCCAGTTGTGGCTAATTCTATTAAAATCTGGAAAACGGTTGAACCTCTGATAGGAGGACCCTTCAAATTTTGTAACAATACACCTTTATGGTATCATTTTAATTATGTATGTGGAAATCGTTCATTTGTCCAACCCTCTTGGTCTTCTTTAGGCGTGAACACGTGCCGTGATATACAGTGCCCTCCAAAAGTATTGGAACAGTAAAAGACAAAATTGCTCTGTTGGCTGTGGAGTCAAGACATTTACAAATATGATTAAACGAGTCAAGACATTTACAAATATGATTAAATGTCACATTTTATTATTGGGTGATTCAACACATAGATGTTGTACCAGCTAAAAAGTTCAGCACTTTTAGAGTTTCATCCCCCATCTGATGTGAGCATAAGTATTGGAACAGTTGCCTCACAGGACTTTCTAAGTGATCAGCTGTGTCCTGTTTTTAATTATTCAGATATTAAAAGCAGGGAATGTGTCGTATCAGTTATATCCATTGCTTCTGCATTCTGAATCTTGCATTCGATGACGACACACACAAACCAGGATGAAGATGAGGGAAGTCAACTAGAGCTATATCAAAAACAAAGGGCATGGAGAAATCAAGAGTTTGGAAACCACCAGCGACACCAGCAACCAACAACTACCTGAATGGCTGAGAAAACAACAGTAGTTGATGACAGACAAATCATAAAAGCTTTGAAAATGAACCCTAAAAGACATGTCTGTAAAATCACCAAGAACTTCCAGAAAGCTGGGGTGATGCTCTGACAATCTACTGTCCTCAGGAGTCTTTGACACAGAATTACAGAGGCTACACAGCAAGATACAAACCTCTGACCAGCTCCAAAAATAGAAAGGCATGATTAGAGTTTGCAAAAAAGCACAAAGGTGAGCCAGAAGAGTTTTGGAACTGTGTTTATGAACTGATGAGACAAAGATGAACCTTTATCGAAGTGATGGGAAAGCAAAAATGTGGAGAAAAAAAGGGAACGGCAATGATCCCAAGCATACAGCCTCATCTGTAAAGCATGGTGGAGGTGGTGTCATGGCATGGGCATGCATGGCTGCCTCTGGAACAGGTCCTCTCAACTTTACTAATGACATAATGTATGATGACAGTAGCAGAATGAATTTGAAAGGGTACAAAACCATCTTGCCTACAAATATTCAAGAAAATGGGGAAGTGCTTCATATTACATCAGGACAATGACCCAAAACACCCTGCCAGTTCAGTCAAGGAGTTTATAAGGGCAAAGAAATGGAAAGTCTTAGATTGCCCAAGTCAATCTCCAGATTCAAATCTGATTTGAACATGAATTTCACCAGCTGAAGAGGAGAGGAAAGGCAGAAACTCCCCAAAACAAGCAACAATTGGAATTGGCTGCATTAAAGGCTGGGAAAAGTATTTCAAAGGATGAGACCAAGAGTCTGGTGATGTCTATGGGTCACAGACTCACTGCTGTGATTGTGCACAAGGGATCTGCAACTAAATAATAGCTTTTAATCTTTTATATCTGCCTTATGTTCAGCTATCCCAATACTTATGCTCTCATCAATGAGTGGGATGAACTCTAAAAGTGCTGTTCTTTTTATTTGGTAAAACATGTATGTGTTGAAACGGCTAATAATAAAATGTGACATTCTGTAGTTTTGTCTCATATTCATCTTTTCATCATATATGTCTTGACTCCACAGCCAACAGAACAATTTTGTCTTCACTGTTCCAATACTTTTGTAGGGCACTGTATATAATAACTAGGGTCTCTGTTCATTTAAGACATTAAGAACTAAATTTTGTTTATCAGCATCCGCATATTTTGTCTTTCTTCAATTACGTTCTGCTCTCAAAGCGTATGGAGTTCCTTGGGCTTCTCCCATTTCCGCTCATCCTATGTGGTATTGGATTGCTCCATTTTCTGGTCTGCTATCTGTTTCCTTAATATATAATAAAATTATTGATTGCACCACAAAACCTCTTTCTATTAAATCTATTTGGAATAGGGAATTACCTGACCTTAATCTATCTGTCGACTGGGAGAGAGTGTGGTCTCACCTCAGCTTAACGTCTAAAAACTTGGCTCATCATCTTATTCACTTCAAAGTCATTCATAGAGCATACATAACTCTTACAAAAGATTCAAAATGAAACTACAACAAAATTTTAACTGCCATATATGTCATACTGCATCATCAGGTACTTTTTCTTCATATGTTTTGGGAATGTCCTATCGTCATTAATCTATGGACACATGTAAACCTGGTTTTATCCTCCTTACTACAAATTGATTGCTTTGCTAACCCAAGTTTGTGTCTTTTTAATGATGATTCTGGTCTCTGTATAAGCTCAATACAAAAGAGAATGTTGTTTGCTGGTTTTACAGCTGCGAAGAAGACAATAATACAGAACTGGTTTACACCGCACATGTGGAAAAACATATTGGATCCATAGCCTCCTGAAAATAGTGACTTGTTAATGTACAACAGCGCGAATTAATGGGGCCAAGCCTTCTACTATTGATGCTTGGCAGGGTTTTTTTTCTTTAACATACTCGATTATATAAAGGTATGACGTTTTTTGGGGGGTGGTTTTTTTTCTTCCCTCTCTCTCTCCTTTTTGACTGGACTTTTAAAGTATTGATTATATGTCTGTTGTTTTGTTTTGTTTGTTTTGAATGGATGTTATGATGTTGTGTTTGAAAATAAATAAAAAGTTGATAACAAAAAAAAATAAGCGAGAGAGTCATTGGTGGTCATTTATTTAATGTTTAATTTCTATGTTAATAAGTTTTAGAGAGATTGAGTGAATAATTACAAACATCACATGTTTAGACTATGGAGGAATTTGCACTTTTGAGTAAGTTAAAAGATATTTAAAAATTTAACTAGTTGACTTTAGTGGAATGCAGTCAGTTCATATTCCCTTAATATACTTTTACGTAACTGAGAACTCTCCAAACCATGCACTGATAAATGGAGCTGTTGTGTAATTGCTCATGTTTCTTTTTGGTAGCCTTTTTCCAGGACGCTAACAAGCTGCTCCTGAACGAACGATCTAACTGGGTGCATCTAAAGGAGTTTGCCCGTAAAAATGCTGCCAACGCTCTTTCTGTGGCCAATATGCTCATGGGCATGGCCTCAATCCTCTGCAGTCTCAATGGGTATGCATTCATGCTTTTGATTTCGCAGAGAAAACCAAATGCATACAAAAATATATCAATAAAAATTCATATGTGTTCATTATGTTAAAAATTCATTGTGTTAGAAAGTAGAAAGAAGGAATTTCAAACAACAGCTAAAAAAGTTTCTGTTTTCAAGTGAAGTTTGTTTTGTTTAACTTTCTCACTGTTTGTACTTTCTTTATGGCCCTGCCACCATTGTTATTCTCAGCCATCATCATGTCGCGTGCTGGCTGGTTCTGATTGGTTACCTACTGGATTTGGCGGATGGAGCAGTTGCTAGGCAACTAAATGCGTGTTCTGCACTGGGTGAGTAGTGTTGAGTGTCCTTCAATACAAGTGAGTGGGGCCAGGGGTGAGTCTTGTTACTTTAGACATCTTTAGATGCTTTCATCTACAGTCCCCTTATGGAGCATCACTTATAAATAAAATGAAGGGAAAGAATAAATGATCAGTAATCCTTAATGATCCATTGGATTAATAACCCAAATGTAAGGCAGTTGGCAAATTGTTTGGAAAAGCAATTAGCATTTATATGTTATTTTTATTTTTTATTATAGTTTTAAATACATTTTGAAACATTAAATATATTTATTAATTTATTGTTTTAAAATATGCAACAAATGAGAGTCATATAGGTATTATTACACTGTGTTTTACCAGGACCACGGTGTTACAACACCAAACTACAAGGTAAATACAGATTAAACAGGATTAAATAAACTATTAAAAATTTAAATAAAAACTACAAAGAATTCAAATGATGTAAGAATCCAATAAGAACTAGAATAAGGACAGATAATATTACACAGATACACAGGACTACAAAAAACTGCATATGTGCAAATAAGCAAAAAAGCGTAGTATAGAAAAAAGCACGGTGAGGACAATGCAGCATTTTAAAATCTCAACTATGTCTGTTAGGTTTTAAATATGTCTGTTAATTTGTCCATTAAAAATCAAGAAGTTTGGTTTGCGGTGATAGCCTAGTGGGCAGCGCACTGATATATAATGCGGCTGTGTTACAGGCGTCCTGAGTTCAAATCCCAGTTTGAGGACTTTTCCCAATCCCACCCCCCCTCTCTCTCGCCCGTTTCCACCACTGAATAAAACATTAAAATAAAGGTTATTGCGACTTTTTATCTCACAATTCGCAGTTGCGAGTTATATAGTCAGAATTGCGAGATATAAACTCACAATTGCGAGACAAAAACTCGCAATTCTGACTTTTTTTCTCGCAACTGAGAGTTTACATCTCGCAATTCTGACATTGTTTCTTGCAATTCTGACTTTTGTTTCTCAGAATTGTGAGATATAAACTCGCAATTGCGAGTTATAAAGTCAGAATTGCGAGATATAAACTTGCAATTGTGAGTTAAAGTCCAATTTTGGGGGAGCGAGAGACTGATATGTTCTCAGAATTGCGAGTTTATTTCGCAATTGCGAGTTATAAGGTCAGAATTGTGGAGAAAAACAGTCAGAGTTTATATGTGAGTTTATATTTCGCAGTTCTGACATTATTTCTCAGAATTGCGACTTTATGTCTCGCAATTGCAAGTTTATATCTCACAATTATGAGAAAAAAGTCAGAATTGTGAGATAAAAAGTCGCAATTCCCTTTTTTATTTTTTATTCAGTGGCGGGAAAGGGCTTCCATGCATTTCTGCTAAATTAAATAAAAATTCTTAATAAATAAATCCATAGGTTTTTTTTCCTGTTAGTGTAATATTTAAAATGAAGTCAGTGAAATATGCATTCATTCATTACTTTTGAGTTTTTGTAAGAAACTTTCTCTTACAAACCACACAACCTTGCCAGCTCTGTACTGGAAAACCAGTGGCTTGTGTGCAGGTGGTCACGTCCACTCAGCTGCCTGAAATAGCTTCGTGGTGCTCTCACAATGCCAAGTCACTTGTACTCTTGAGCTGCATACTGTTGCTTGTTGTTCTGCATGATCTCACTGATGGGTGTTGTTTTGCTTCCCTTTTTTTGTCAATTGAACAGTTTGTTTGTGATGAAGCAGCCTAATTCAGGGGGATTATGTTCTGATTGTCTGTTAAATCCTGATGCTTTGGACCCCCAGCATATCTGACATTGCTCAAATTGTTGCCCACGAGATTGAAATTCCTGCCCGTTTGTTTGGACATACTCAAATATCCCAACCTGAACAAAACACTGCAACCTCATTAGTGATAAAGCGAGTCCTGAATGTTGTTTGTAGATTATGATAAACTCTTTTGGAGTAGCATGAAGATTTCTCATGGTTCATTTTTAATTTTTGAGTGAACCTGTCTCGATCTGACAGGGATGAGGTGAGGCAAGGATCTAAATGCAGCAGATTATTTAATAAACAATAAGGCAGAACCACACAATAACTATACAATAGAATATACAGACAACAACCAACAAACCAAGACTGAACCACAGGGGTATAAACAAAGCCACTAGAAGGCAAGCCTGCAACCATTAGCCAAGAAAGCGTAACGTTTAATGCTAACGGAAAGGAGACCAGAGGCCGTTTTATTTGAATGGATGTCAATGGAGGAATAGTCTCAGCTTCAGACGTCACACTCAGGGATTTCTGGCTGAACGTCTGCACACTTAGCTGGAGACACTTCAGGAGTTTAAAAGTCGTCATCGGATTGGTTAGATTATACAGGATTTCCGGGTGACGTGTGTGTCACATTCTTTAATGTTCCGCCTGGAAACAAAAAACTTCTTGGCGCCAAACCCCCTCACGAAAGATGAAAGCCATCGTGTTTACAACTGTGACAATGAGTGCTTATCAGGTTCAACTAAATGCTTTATTTACAAAAGTATGTGAAAAATGTAAAGTTCACTGCGTAGAATCTTTAAAATATGTCTGAGAGTTTTACACACCCGTCTTTTATTGTGGCGACATTTCCATGACCTTAAACAAAACGAAACGTGATTGGTTGCTTTACATGTCAGTCATAAGGCCTCTTGGACGGGCCTTGGCCATTCAAAGCGCCAAAGTTCCCAGACCTTCTTCCATCAGTCTGAAGGTCTGGCTACATGAGACTAACAGAGGAAAGGCTTCGCTACACTGAATAAACAGCTTTTTAGAGGAAACAGCTCATCATTTAATGAATCGAGAGCCTATCGGCTAATCTTCAACATGTTTTACACTAAACAATACTTTTGGATTGAACCCTTTTTAGAGTTTACACTGAAAAAAAGCGATTGTATAAGAGAAGACACTGACATTTTCCGACAGGTGGGATTCAGCTTACGGCACTTCTCATTCATTCCTATGGTATCCATAAACAGCAATTGAGTGTCACAACTCTGACTGAAATTCAATGAAGTCAAGGTTGTAATGTGATTGGTTATTACGGCACACGTGATCCAAGTTAGCCGTTACGCTTTCTCCAATAGTAAGTAATACAGACCCTCTCATCTCCCATAGTAAGATAATCTTTGGTATAAATACACAGGGGGCTAATGATGAACAGGTGAGGCTAATGAATTACCATGAAACAAATGAGGAAGACTATGGAGACAGGAAGACAGAGCACAGGAACACTTCCAAATAAGAGTCAGTAATGAGAACAGCGGAAGATGTAACAGAACTATTCCTTTAAGTTTGACAGCATTTCTAGCTGGCATCCTTGGCAGTTGCTTTGAGTCTTGCTGTTTTTTTCCAGTGTCTTGCACCATGAATGTTGTTTTTAAGACCGTGTCAGTGTCAACAATGTGTTTTTTTTTTGTTTTGTTTTTTGTACTGCAGGTGCAAAGTTGGATGATTTTGCTGATTTCACAACATTTGGAATAGCAACATCTCTCATCTTAAGGACAACCAGTCTTTTGGATAACATCCTGTGCATGTTGTATGTGTTGTCTGTCTATACTCGTCTCTGCTTCTTCTCTAGCGGTGAGGAATTTACACCAAATTTATTTACAGACACACACACACACACACACACACACACACACACACACACACACACACACACACACACACACACACACACACACACACACACACACACACACACATGTACTTATATATAAGTAGCACAGCTATTTGTAACTGTGTATATCACTACATAAAGTGGCTGTCAGTTAGAAGTGTGTCTGCTGTTTTCTGCAGGAATCCCATTCATGTACCGTGGCCTACCATGCATCTACTCCTCTGCCATCCTGGTGTGTGTTTCTCTGCTGACTGGAGGAAATATGGCAGTACTGAGAATCCTAGCAGTGGCCATGATTCTCTTCATGGTCAGTCAGAACTTCTACCCACATGACAGAGTACTGGAGTCTCAGGCCTGGAAGAAGGTGGTCTACATCGGAGGTAAAGCCAGACACAACACTATAAAGTACAGTATGCAAAACATTAATTTTGAGATTGGCTAAGGATTGAATTTTAGTAGTATGAGGTATTGGTGCTTTTAAAGATTAAGCTAGTGTTAAATGTAAAAATAGGGAAATTAGCATGCACAATGAACTACGTTTGAACTTTTTTCCTCTCTTTTTTCTAGGAATTGCCATGGTGTTTTGCTCCTCCTTCCCTCCAGCGTGCGTTTACTACTTGTTATGGTCAATTTCCTACATATTGTTTCCAACAACCCTGTGGAGCAGCAAAGTTTAAAGGGATAATGGCCTATGAGGCTCATACGTCACAGAGTCCTCTTCTCCTTCCTGCAAAGGAAAATCAAACCAATTTAGAAAATCAGAAAACAATTTTTAAATCATTTTTGTTTTGAGGTGATGAACTTCATGAAATTGACATGATCTAGGAGGCTTACGGCCATCTTGATTGCTGCTGTTGTTTCATCGCTAAGGATGAGAAATGCTCTTTACCTTTGCTTCACATGTATTGTCGTGTTTGCATGGCATGTTGACAGAGACACAGTAGATGGTCTTGGATACAGTATGTGTGATGTTTGTTGCACAGTTCTGCCTAAATAAATCAAAAAGGCAAGAAGCAGACTAGAGATTGTCAAATTTGCTGTGGAATTTATACTTGTAGAATTACTGCTTTTTGGTTGTTTAAGAAACCGAAAATAATGACCATAAGGGAATTTTATGCATATGATCTGTGTAATTTCATGTAAAAACACTACAGTATGATTAAGGTAGTGGCTATCATCATATACTGTAGTTTATCTATTGCCGGGTTAATGTGTGACTTAAAATGATTTATGTCCCATATAATATTAGGTGGGCCTTCAAAACAAATGCCTCATAACAATATGAAGGTTGATTTCATTTTGATAAATGAGTTTGTCTGTACCATTTAACCTCTGTTTTAAGGGGTTCTGCTTCCTGACTCACGGTTATCAGTAATTGCTTGTGTTTAGCGAGTGATCTTACATTGAATCTGCTATGTACTGTTCACGGGTTCAGTGAGAAATTGATACCCTGCAACATAACAGTATTGAGGCATTATTTTGTGTTCTGTGCACCACTTGTGGTTACTTTTTATTAAAATTTAGTGGTGTTAAGAAGAAATGTGTTTGTGGTTTTTAGAGGTCAACCACCAAAGGATGTAGTTTATGTAACCTTTTCAAAAGTGTATCTTGGTATCTATTTCCATCAAAATACTGCAGGATTTTCACCTTTGTGTAACAGCAAAAAACTATAATTATAGGTTTAGTCAAACTGAGTCAGTTAATGATCTGTCCCATAACAGACAAAAAAGGTGATCAGATAGGTAGCTTTAAGTTATTTTAATGAGAAAATCTGTTACTTGAAGTGACAACATTTAATTCAGCAGACTTGTCAAACAGTTACATGAAAATTGGTGCAAGACAAATATAAACATACGCTTGTATAGAGATGAGGGACACCGAGGCAATAAAAAGCTATAAAATACCCAAGCCTTTTTACTTATTAATACTGAACTGCAATTAACATTTCTAATACTATTTTCAGTTTAAGTTCACATTTATTGACTAGGTACTTTGATCTCTGGGTAAAAATTTGGCATACAGTGGATATACTTGAACATGAGTAGGATCATTTCTATTTTTATACCTCTTGCTATCGTTAACAATAACTCTGTCATAACACTAGATAGGGTGACTGTATGTCCTCTTTTTCCCGTGTATGTCCTGGCTGGGATTTCCAAATTTCCTAAAATGACTGGGTCTATAATGTCTGTAAATGTTTATAGAGAGCATGCCAGCAGCAAAATAAAGCCAAAACCTGGACTTTTTAGGAAATTTAGAAATCCCTGCCAGGACATACATGGGTAAAAGAAGCTATATGGTCACCCTACTTTAGATAAATAACATGATCCACGATTTCAATCAAAAACAGGAAGTAAAATGAAGGCTCAAAAAGTTTTACATTAGTAACATATTTATCTAGCTGGAAGCATTGGGATTAATTTTAGTTGACCACTATGCATGCAATCTCCAGTTTCGAGAAACAGGGCGACCTCTAGTGACATTCTGGTGGTTGTGACATGGCTAGACTATTATTATTTATTGATGTCAGTCTTAATGGAACTGAATCAATTGTGCCATTTTCATGCACTGTAGAAATGATCAGTTGAATGTTCTCTGATTGAATAGATCTCATGGAGGCAGTCCTGCTTTCCTCCTGTATTCACAGAAGTCCATTTGCTGTCCAGCGCAAAGTGGTTTTGTGTCACCAAAGTATTTGTACGAGTCTAGAAGCCGAATAATGGCAGAATACACAGGCCGGTCCTTGAAGTTCCACATGCAGCAATACTTCATTAAGTCATACCTGCAAGACATGACAGAAAATGTCAGTTTATATGTTGTTTTAACAGGATTTTTTAGATATTCTTTAACACTTGATGTTCATACAGGAGCAAAACAACTATTTACATGTTATGCAAAATATAAGGCTTACAATGGGGCTCCGCAGTTTTCTGGTCTTTTGATTCGGTAATGGGCTAAAGTGTTTGGCAGCACTTCAGATGGATCCAGGTCAGGATAGGGAGGAGACCCTTTCAAAGGAGAAGGAAGGTAACAATAAGACTCCTAACTTGTTTGCTTTATATCACTTTTTGATAAGTAACAACTGGTGTATTAGGACCTCTAACTAATATTACCCAGGGTTATCATCTCATAAAGCAGGATTCCAAAGGACCATCTGAAGAAGTACGACAGCACAACTTTAGCACATTGGTCAAAGTGCAGTATTTGTTAGAAAACTTTTTGTTGTTGTTGTTTACAGTTCTAATTGACTCACACGTCACTTCTGACTGTTAGGGGAAACCTCATCATCCGTTCAGGGGCCTTCCATTTTACCGGCACATTGGCTTCTTGTTCTTTGTCCACCGTTCTCAACTGTCGGCTCTTAAAAGCCAAATCCAATCCAGAGACTTTCACAGAGAGCCCTGAACCGATCAACATGTTCCGGGCTGCGACATCCCCATGAATAATTCTGTGGTAGGAGTGTAAATAGTCCTAAGAAAAATCATTAATAAATCATTTAAAGAATTTATACGTCTTACAGTTTCTTGTTTTACTAAGTATGAGTACACAGTGGGTAAACAACTCACCAGTCCTGCTGCAACCTGTTTAGCTACAAGATAAACGGACCTCTCTGAAAACATCTGAAAGTTTTCACTTGCACCACATCTGTCCTGTTCAGGAAGAGTTACATTCAGAAGAAAATTGAGTTATGAGTTCGTCAACATACACTCTGAGAAATAAGGAACAAATGGGGTGGGCTGTCACTGGGGTGAAACCCTAAATTTATTTAACCCTTTCAGTGGTGAGTTTAAAATATTCTAGCGGTCCCCTCAGAGTGAGGTTTTTTTTTTTTTAAGGCGACCGTTATTTTAGAACGTTTCCATGGCGACGCGTCATAACAGGTGTTCTGTTCACTCTGTTTCATCTTGTTCTGCATTATTATACATCATCTCAATAACTAATCTTTCAAATGTATATTCAAATTTTAAATTCAATAAAATTCAAATTTATATTAGATGTTTTTAGGGTGAGTTTGTATAACATCTGTCCAAGAACTACAGATTTAAAAACTGGGACATTCTGATGAGATATTTTGGGCTGTAAAATCATCCTACCTGTGCATCTTATAGTGGTGGGACAATCTGATGAGGTGTTTTGGGCTGTAAAATCATCCTACCTGTGCATCTTATAGTGGTGGGACAATCTGATGAGGTGTTTTGGGCTGTAAATTCATCCTACCTGTGCATCTTATAGTGGTGGGACAATCTGATGAGGTGTTTTGGGCTGTAAAATCATCCTACCTGTGCATCTTATAGTGGTGGGACAATCTGATGAGGTGTTTTGGGCTGTAAAATCATCCTACCTGTGCATCTTATAGTGGTGGGACAATCTGATGAGGTGTTTTGGGCTGTAAAATCATCCTACCTGTGCATCTTATAGTGGTGGGACAATCTGATGAGGTGTTTTGGGCTGTAAATTCATCCTACCTGTGCATCTTATAGTGGTGGGACAATCTGATGAGGTGTTTTGGGCTGTAAAATCATCCTACCTGTGCATCTTATAGTGGTGGGACAATCTGATGAGGTGTTTTGGGCTGTAAAATCATCCTACCTGTGTAATTTATATGGTAGGACAATCTGATGAGGTGTTTTGGGCTGTAAAATCATCCTACCTGTGTATCTTATAGTGGTAGGACAATCTGATGAGGTGTTTTGGGCTGTAAAATCATCCTACCTGTGTATCTTATAGTGGTAGGACAATCTGATGAGGTGTTTTGGGCTGTAAAATCATCCTACCTGTGTATCTTATAGTGGTAGGACAATCTGATGAGGTGTTTTGGGCTGTAAAATCATCCTACCTGTGTAATTTATAGTGGTAGGACAATCTGATGAGGTGTTTTGGGCTGTAAAATCATCCTACCTGTGTAATTTATATGGTAGGACAATCTGATGAGGTGTTTTGGGCTGTAAAATCATCCTACCTGTGTATCTTATAGTGGTAGGACAATCTGATGAGGTGTTTTGGGCTGTAAAATCATCCTACCTGTGCATCTTATAGTGGTGGGACAATCTGATGAGGTGTTTTGGGCTGTAAAATCATCCTACCTGTGCATCTTATAGTGGTGGGACAATCTGATGAGGTGTTTTGGGCTGTAAAATCATCCTACCTGTGCATCTTATAGTGGTGGGACAATCTGATGAGGTGTTTTGGGCTGTAAAATCATCCTACCTGTGCATCTTATAGTGGTGGGACAATCTGATGAGGTGTTTTGGGCTGTAAATTCATCCTACCTGTGCATCTTATAGTGGTGGGACAATCTGATGAGGTGTTTTGGGCTGTAAAATCATCCTACCTGTGCATCTTATAGTGGTGGGACAATCTGATGAGGTGTTTTGGGCTGTAAAATCATCCTACCTGTGTAATTTATATGGTAGGACAATCTGATGAGGTGTTTTGGGCTGTAAAATCATCCTACCTGTGTATCTTATAGTGGTAGGACAATCTGATGAGGTGTTTTGGGCTGTAAAATCATCCTACCTGTGTATCTTATAGTGGTAGGACAATCTGATGAGGTGTTTTGGGCTGTAAAATCATCCTACCTGTGTATCTTATAGTGGTAGGACAATCTGATGAGGTGTTTTGGGCTGTAAAATCATCCTACCTGTGTAATTTATAGTGGTAGGACAATCTGATGAGGTGTTTTGGGCTGTAAAATCATCCTACCTGTGTAATTTATATGGTAGGACAATCTGATGAGGTGTTTTGGGCTGTAAAATCATCCTACCTGTGTAATTTATAGTGGTAGGACAATCTGATGAGGTGTTTTGGGCTACCTGTTTTTTTTAATAAGGTATTTTGCGCTGTAAAATCATCCTGTGTATTTTAATAAGGTATTTTGCGCTGTAAAATCATCCTACCTGTTTATTTTAATAAGGTATTTTGCGCTGTAAAATCATCCTACCTGTTTATTTTAATAAGGTATTTTGCGCTGTAAAATCATCCTACCTGTTGATGTTATAGTGGTAAGACAATCTGATGATGTTCTTGGCACTGTAAATCATTGCCTAATAAGAATATTTGTCAAAGTTACACTGAATTATTTTACGTATAATGACAGGCGCGAAGCAGAAACCCGCAGTAGGATTTTTCGATGAGGTAGGATGGATCGACAGACATAGCTATAATTTTGCGCTACGGTAGGAAAATCTGACAAGGTAGGAAAAATCGACAGAACACCGGTCATGACTGTCACGTGACACACCGCGGCCACAATAACACTGTATGACAGATGGATCGCTTTTATTTCGTTTTTCCTTTTTTATTTAATACATTCACAAACTTGCTTAACTTGTCATGGACAAGCTGATATTCCGATTCACAAATATGCGTAAATGAGTTTGTTTTGTCGTTTAAACACCTTTATAAATGATCTTGATCGTGATCTGTAACGTGCGATGGGCACCGTCATGTTTGTTCGCGCCGCAGTTCAGAGATTTACAGCATATGAATTCATCAATTTCTCCCGAAATACATGCAAGTAATACCTACATATTAGTTCCTTAAAGGTTGTTTAGTTACTACTTTAAAAGTAAGGAAGCTTGTTTCTGCCATGGGATAAAAATAAAATAAAATGCTAACTGTGACTTTTTATCTTACAATTCAGACTTCTTCTTTTTTTATCACTATAAACGTCAAAATTGCTATATATAAACTTGCATTTCTGAGAAAAAAGTTAGAATTGTGAGATGTTAACTCAAAATTCTGAGAAGAAAGTCAGAATTGTGAAATAAACTTGAAACTGAAAGAACAAAAGTTAAAACTGAGTCGCAATTACCCATTTTATTTTTATTAAAAAGAAGCCAAAAAAAAAAACATTATTGTGAGATATAAACACAGAATTCTGAGAAAGTAAGTCGAACTCCTGAGTATTTATCTCACATTTCTGACTTTTTTTTCTTTTACTCAGAACTGACTATAATCTATAAAAAGGTAACTGTGACATTTTGTCTCACAATTTTGACTTTCCCCCACAATTCTGTATTCAAAAGTGAGATAAAAATTAGCAATTACCTTTTTTATTAATTTTTTTTTCTTCTAATTCTGTGGCAGAAATAGACTTCCACACATACTAGTACCTTTTGAAAGGGTAGCACAGTTTTGTACCTTTTTTTTCCTGTGAGTGTACTGTAGGTGTTTTTACCTCTCGAAGACTCCAGAGAAAATGCAGGAGGTTCCCTGGAACGCTTGCCTCTAAAACTAGGTACATGGGCATCCGGTGTGTCTGGCAGTATAACATCTTGACTATATTCTCATGTTTGCTCACTGCTATGTGGAAAAGGACAAAATCCACAAATTCAGAAGCCTCCGGTTGATTTGACCCATCTGAAACAAGAAGATAAATCCAACATTTGTAATTTTGTGGTAAATTCTTAGAAGATACCTTTTCATGATTGATTTGTGTTGTGTACCTTTAAGAGTTTTAATCACTACAGCAGTGGATGTGCTGTCTTGTTTTAGCTGACCCATGCAGATTGGCCCATAGTGTCCCATCTGAAGTGGCTCCACCCCCTCCAGAGTGCACCAAGCAGGTATCTCCCATGGATCCAGAGCATCCTGTGCAGGCCGCATGTTCCCAAAGCCTGTGTCCAAAGGTACAGCGTCCCCTTCTAAAAGATGATTCAACATACTATTTCTCATGATTTGCCCTCAAAAAACCAAACTTCAAATATCTAAGATTTACATTCAAACAATATGATAGATCATTTTTCCTTCACATACCATTTACATTTGAAGATGAGCTTGTGATTATCTGAGCTGATGATCTTTTGGTAATAAAGCTCCATATTATCTGAGACACAACGATCAGGGTACTGAGAGCCAGCAAGCTTGGGATAATGATGACTGCCAATGGCCCTGATCCTTCTTCATCTGTCCATTCATGCAAACACAAAGCAGAATTTTACCCTCGTATAACAGCAAATGTGAAAGCATTAAAAGTATGTTAGACTTGATTGTAAGTACTGAAAGAAAAATAGACTCTTACGTACAACAGATTGGGTCAGAGCCAGAGGAGCTGTTGCACTGGGTCTGTACAGCCATGAGGGTGTCCCTTTAACATTTCCAAAACTGGCTTGACAAATGACATTCAGCACAATCATTTCAACAGAATGATCTTTCAAATATACAGCATGTTATGTTAGTAGATCTGAAGTGAAAGACTTTGAGGACCATAATATATAAATATCTCCTGTCTCTTGCTCTAAGCATGTTTTTCTTTGCAGTAGACATATTTTGTAGATATTTGTGTATATACTGTGAGTGCGTTTCATCCTTACCTTACCGGAATAAAGGTGGAAAAGAATCTTTTTGGCTGCTTTTGGTAGAAGCGACTTGTTTGAGCATAAGGTTTGATTTTGACTTTGAGAGCAATGACCGTGAGGGTGACTGACTGCCCACCTGACTTAATGATTAACTTAAGTACAGAACCATTTTCACTGTTGCTATGAGTGGTTTGTTTTTCTGAATTGCAGTCAAATTCTTTATGCTGAATATTTAAGGTTTTTGTGTCTATTTTTTAAATAAGGGAATTGTGGACACATATTTATTGAAGAAAAATATTGCTTTTATTTTGAAGTGAATAAGTAAATTTAGACTCTTTGGGTCAGATGACCTGAGAATTGTGACAGAGTGGGAAGTTGTTACGAGTGTTGATATTTTTAATGTAATGTCTATTGTAATTTATGGAGTTATTATTCAGTAATTCAGTTACTTCATCAGATGTACATTTCATCTATAGAGGAATTGATTGAAATAATTTGATTTGAATTCATAGTGCTGCTAATGCTATTACATATCTAGAAAGATGTGGCCAGTTAATATTTATTAATTCATTTCATTTCATTTAGACATTGTTATTTTATTTTCTGATGGTAAATTCTTGCCAGTAGTGTGGTAAAATGAACAGAAAAATTAGCTAATTTTGTTGTCATAGCTCGCAATGTAAAATTAATCAGTTTCTATTGCCTCATCTTTTTGCACATATCTAAATATGCAACTTAATAAAACAAATTAATGTACATTGTTTTTAAGTGGGGCATCTTCACAAGTTACCCTACTGTATGTATCGAGTGCAATTCTATACTACAACAGCAGATGGCACTATTATACAACATTATGTCTGGAAGCTTAGATTTAACGCCTGATATGAAGACTGCTATATAGTAGTATTTAATTGTGCTGCATTTCTAAAACTACTCTTAATGCAAGAAAGAAATGGCATGTTGATATTGTAAAATAACACTATATGTATACAAAAATCATGCTGATGTCCAAAAATGTGTTACAGGTGGTGTGAAATTACAAGGTACTGCATATGCACAGCTGCTCAACATATGAAATCATAATAACAGAACAATATGTTATGAAATTGTTCATTTATTTTCTTTTACATCCAGGGATCAGTGAAGTGGGGAGAGTTTAAATAGAAAGATGTATATAAGCAGATAGGCCTATATAACATAATTCAAATTCTATTTCATCGAATTTCTATAAATTAAACTCAAAACCTTTACACTCACAAAAGTGGTTTCACCACATGTTCTATTAATTATGGTAATTTTATTTGTTTTCATGTGAAGCACACTTTGAGCTGCATTTTTGCTACACAAGTGCTACACAAATAAATTATTATTTTTTATTATGAAAACTGTTATAAAGTTTCACCATGAAAATCACTGTGGATTGGTTAAGAGTCTGGATGAGGGTTTGATGACTGTAAAGCTTAAAAAAACTTACTATCATCTATATATAGGCTATAGACTCTAGTGTATAAAGACTCAGTATAAGCACATCTACTTTTAAGGCAGCAAGTGCATCTTTCCTCAACATATAACTTTTCTTTAACAAATTCCCTTCAGGCCTGGCAGCATGGCAGAGGCTTTTTACGTTTAGTATTGTGAATAGAATGGGAAAGCCCGCCCCCTCGCTCTGATTGGCTGCTCTGCTCTCGTCCGCTCTGCATTGGTGTCGGTGTGCGCCACTGACAGTCGCTGCTCTCGTTTGGCGCAAGTAACAAGGTGAAAATGACTACAAAGTTGCAAAGCTGCGCCTACAATTAATGACCGACCGGCGCTGACAGCTCCACACAGACAACAACAAGCCACACAAGAGGGCGTTTCTACAAGAATCAAAGGTCGTCGGACAGTGGACCTAGTTTGTATCGTGTAGCCTATTCCAGATCCAGGTACAGTGTTGTTCGTCGTTTCCCGTGAACGCGCCGGTAGCTGATGTCATTGGAACAGGTGCGCGAAACCCAAGTTAACAACAGTCGCCCTAGATCGCGAGGGATTACACACGGATGTGAGTGTTTTTCTACGGCGTTTCATTCATCAGCCGGTATTACGAAGCGATTTGAGGCTGTATTATTTTTATGTGACTGGATAAAGTAAGCTGTCCAGCCTCGGGTGGCAGTTTATTGCTATTTCCGTGTCTTTTTCTCCTAGAAAGCGCTTGTTTAGATCGTTTGAAGACGATATTTGGCGACACTTCTTGGTGAGCGGTGAGGTCTACCATAGATTTTGTCAAGGCAATGAAGAGCCCTTTTACCTTCGTGTGAGCTCGTAATTCAATTCAGATGAATGTACGTGAATTTTGACTGAACCATAGAGGGAATATATATTTTAAGGACCGAGCGATGCCGACTTCGAAGTTTTAAAACGTTTCTTTTTTCACCAAGACATGGGGATGAAGTCGCTTTGCTTTACTGCGCTCTAAACGCGTTTGCATAAGGAAATAACCAGTTTTTTTTTTAAAGACTCGTTTACTAAAGGGATTTATCATGTCCAAGACGCTGAAGAAGAAGAAGCATTGGTCCAGTAAAGTGCAGGAATGCGCCGTTTCGTGGGGTAACGGCGGGGAGCTCAGCGCCGTGCTGGAGATATGCGGGGGAGCCGAGCACGGAGAGTTCCCGCACCTGGGACAGGTGTTGTCGGACGCGTTAGTGTGCCATGTCGGCAGGCTACCTGGTCCCGGAGACGTGCTTCTGGAGGTGAACGGCACGCCTGTCAGCGGACTGACAAACCGAGACACCCTCGCCGTCATCCGCCACTTTCGCGAACCCCTCCGTCTGAAGACTGTAAAGCCAGGTTAGTTTGTTAATTTCTAAAACCTTGTGAGCTACCAACCGAGACAACAAGTTTGTCACACTACACTGAACCCGAGGTTTCCTTTTAAAACCTGAGTAAATGCTAGTTTTAAGCCTGTGTTAAGCTATGTTTCATATTTGTAATTTTGAAAGAGGATTAGCGGCGCATTTGCACTGCTTGTGCTTGAATGTTAAGATGTTGTTTAGCAACAGACAACCAATCACGAACTGCCTCAGTGCCTAACTTATTAAATATTCATAGACTTTGTAGCTACAGTCTGAGAAACTTTGACGCGTTGTGTCGTGATAACTGGAGTGATGATCAGCTGAAATTGAATTCGTTTCATAATTGATTAATTTTGCAACACCGTTATGTTCCTGTCTGTTGATGTGAAGCTGCTTTGAAACATTCTATTCTGTAAAGCGCTATGTAGGCCTAAGCAAATATGACTTGACTAGATGATAAAACGCAGCCTGAGAGGATCTGGATGGAAAAATTCCCACGCAGATATATGTGACCCTGGACCACAAACATAAGGGTCATAAGGGTCAATTGTTTGAAATTGAGATTTATACCTCATCTAAAAGCTGAATAAATAAGCTTTCTATGTATGGTTCGTCAAAATATTGAGAAAATCTCCTTTAAAGTTGTCCAAATACTAATCAAAAATTAAGTTTTGATATCAGTAGGAAATTTAGGAAAATCTTATTTACTTTTATATTTACTTAATATCCTAATGATTTTTGGCATAAAAGAAAAATCGATGATTTTAACCCATACGCTGTGCTGTTGGCTATTGCCACAAATAGCCTATACCTGTTAGAGTTATACTTTATATACTTTACCTGTGCGACTTATGACTGGTTTTGTGGTCCAGGGTCACATATTATTATTATTATTATTATTATAGTCCTGTCATTTTATTGACCTGATAAATATGCATATAAGTACACTAGCTCATAGTTTACAAATATACAGTTTGAAATATGGAAGAAGATAACTGGGTTAAAACATTTCAGGTAAAAAAAATGAATATTTAGGCAGCTCTTAGAGTTTAAGCCAATATCAACCTCGTATTCTAGTACTAGCATTTGCTTATAATTACACAGTTGGCATTTTGATTAAATGGGACTCTCAAGGAAAAAGTGGATTTTAACTGAAGCCATTTATCACAGTTACCACAACAGGAGGAAATTGAGACTATCCATCATGAGGAAGTTTTGGTACCACTGGATGCTTTCTGTTTGTGGGCAACCACAACGATTTCATTAATTGTGTAGCTGGTAGATACTTTTACTTTCCATTGAGACTTCCATTTTTTTTAAGCTGCTAAAGCCTGGTTACAAGTGTTTACAGGTGTATGGGACTGTTAATCTTGTGTTTTTTGAAGAGTAATAATGAGGATCTACAAAAGGCAACTGAAACCTGAGCTTTCAGGACAGGTAAGGATCAGAGGCCGTAAAATACAGACAGAATTCTATCATGTTTCTAACCGAATCTCCATGGTTACTGAACAGATAAGGTAGGAATCTAGAATAACTTCGCATTATTGTGTAACCCGACCCATCTGTGGATCGTATTACAGAAACATCCTAACTCCGAATCCTATCTCATCTGTTTTAGTCACCAGAATTTCAGTTACAATCTCAAACTGTGCACTTGTCAGATTTTAACATAAGGATTAAGATTTCAGGAATGTGACTCTGGGTTATATAACGAGTTCTTTTTTGTTTTTTGTTCTTTTAAGAGTGTGGGACCTTAGTGTGTATATGTGTGCATAGGCCAGTTTTGTGACATCACAGTGTCTTGACATCAGTATAAGTGGATGCAGATGCTATAGGTATCCATTCGGCTGGGAATTCTGTAAACTCTTTAAACATTTAGTGCTTTGAACTTTGTGTATGTAATCCTCTTTGCCTGCAGCACAGATGTCGTCTGACTTCCCAGCCTCCCCCCTTCGCCCACTGTCCACCTCATTTAGCGTGTTAGCCTGCCTGAAGGATCACCATTCGACGACTTTATGCCATTTTAATGCTCTTTTGGAGATGATTTTAATCAGAGAGCTTTATGTTGCTATGGGCACACTCTACATCTGTTTATTTTGGGCTTGCAAATGAAGTAGAGTGGATTACCTAATATGAAAATGTAGTTCTCCTTGCGCTTCCTAATCAGTGTAAATTGGCATTAGTGAACGGGTTAGCATCAGATGTCTCTTACTGATTATTTTAACGTAGTGTGAGTTTGTTAAAGCTGCCAAAGCCTGCAGCTTTGAACCGAGTCCAAGTCTAATTGATTCAATTACTCTCTTAAATCTGTGCTATGCTGTCTGGCTTGTGACTCAGCAAGAGGACTGGCCACCTGAAAGCTTGTATGCTGTTTGAAATGGACAGTGTTGCTAAAGTATGTTGCGGTTACTTAAAAAAAAAGAAAAAAACACTTGTGAATAGTTTGTTTATAGTTGCCTATGCATATTAAGCTAAGAAGAGGAAAAAGTAGGCTGTTTTAACACATCACATCATGATTGGTCATTATCTGCTATGATTTTATTTATTGGATCATGGTTATTTGATATTTGGATATTTGATATTAGATATTTACGTTTGCGTGCACATTTCCTGTGTTTTTACATTTGCTGTCTTAAAGGAACACTCCACTTTTTTTCCTTGATTATTACACCGGACTGGGAGTATAGTTCCTAATCATATCGGCCTGGAAAATCGCAACTTTTAATTTTCTGCCGGTCTTGGTACACGATATAACTACAGAAGAGTCACGTTTTAAATAGGAAAACTATCGAAACTCTTTGGTCATTTTTGAACGCGATGCTACTGGTCTAATCGGATTCAATGATCTATGCTAAGCTATGCTAAAAGTGCTATCGCCAGACCCGGAGATCGGCTGAATGGATTCAAAAACGGTAAAACTCAACTTATTAACTCTGGGGGAGTTGGAGAATGAGCCTATTTTCAAAAAAAGTGGAGTGTTCCTTTAAGAGATCTTTGTGATCTTTAGCAAATCTCAAAATAACCCATTTTTTTTATACTGTACTTTAGAATGTTGTGTTCTTAAATCAGGGTTATTATAGTTACAGTAAGTAAAATTGAAACAAAAGCCATAAAAAAATATTTTAATTAATTTAAATAAAATAAAAATGAACTAATAAAAACTGTTGACATAAAAAACTGATAAAAATGACAAAAACAACAAAATTACTAAAACTTAACTAAAAACTTAAAACTAAAATGAAATAGTCAAAATGCTAAAAACTATAATAGTATATACATTATATTAAAATAACACTGGTTTAAATTCCCTTGTAGCCTTTAAAATGATTTATTTTTTGTTTATTTAGATAAAATATCTCCAAATGTTATTGGACAGAACATGACACTAATTATCGATGTCAGCTAGAATTTTAATATTCAAATAAAATCCGATTTTGTTTATAAAGTGCAGTAACAACAGTAGCTGACCACTGTGCCATACAGCCATACAAAAATAAACATCACAAACATTTTAAATATATTGTATGTAACATAATATAGACCACAATCTAATCAAAAGAGGAGTCAGTCAGACAATCATAAGAGGTTCTACTTTCAGACTGTAGGAACAGGTATAAGCCATAAAAAAAAAAAAAAAAAAAAAAATATATATATATATATATATATACACACACACACACACACACTTCTAAAGAAAGATCAACTGAGTTTCTTAAATGTTTCTGCATCAGGGGCCGTGTTGTGTACGGTATGTGTGTGGCTCAGTGTTTTCTCTCTGTCCCTCAGTTTATGTTTAATTCATACCTTCTCAATCATTGAGGAGTCCATAGAAGAGGCCAGCTCAAAGGGATCATATGGTACCAGGAGACCATTTAGCCTTAAATTCGAGCCACAAGTAACACTGGCTGAGTGCTTTACACGGCTGATATGAAGCTCATGGGCCTTCATCCTGTGGCCGGGCTCAAGGCTCCTAGGCCAGTCTACAGACCTCAGCAGAGCTGCTGCTGGCATTTATACCAACTTTAGTGGGATGAATTGGTTGCAAAGGTGTAAAATTGGCCGAAATGGTAGAGCATGGTTAAAGTCATGGTCAAGTGGTGCTTAAGACAATAAACAAACAATGGAAGGAAACTGTAAAGTTGAAGTTTGAAGGGTCTAAAGTTAGCCAGCATAGTTTGCCATGTGTTGTGAGTTTTCTGTGGAGATGAACGCACATTTACAGAGCTTCTCCTTATTGACTATCCTTTCCTGCCCAGTGGACTTGTGGCTCATGCTCATCTTTTCCAGTCTTATCTATTCCATGGCGTGAAGCTTCTTGGCCTCCCACATATTCACTCTAACCTGTCATGTCCTCCTCCGTTTTTCCTGTTCTTCACCCCCACACCTTTTCTGCCAACCCGCTCACATGCAGTAGTGTCCAAAAGACCACACTGAAAATATGGTTCCTTCACAATTCTAAAATCCAGGTTTAAAACAAAGAAATGTTATGACACGTGACTAATAAATATTTACTATTTTGCGCATTTGTGAAGACCGGGGGGTATTCAGTTAAAGTTCTAAGAGTTTCAGCCTGCTTATTTTTTTCCCAGTGGATGTCCAGGCAATACCTTTTTGCATACATTTACATGTGGACAGTGATAATACTTTGTAAAGTCCTAAATAAAATTATCCTCAAGGACAAGGATTCTGGAGCTAAAGCAGAGGTGTCTGAAAATCTTCTACAAAAATATAAAATACAGTGCATTTGGAGCTGCATATTAATATTAGGTGATATTCTACAACAGCATAAGAATATAAATGAACCTGAATGCTGGTGGTGTGTACAGCTATGTTGTTTTGACATGTTGTAGAAACTGTAAGCCAGGGTCTAGGTTGGTAACCTTTGTTGAAGACGTGTACAATTGACAGTTTGTAATATGTGAAAAATGTGTTGGGAAAAAAAGTGTATTACTTTGCAAAGAAATTTCTGTTAGCAGTCTCTGACTTTTGACCTTAATAGTTACAAGATAAATAATAAGTAAACAGATTTTCATTATTGAACACATTTTAGTGCTTAAAGGGATAGTTCACCCAAAAATGATGAATGCAGGTTATCAAACAGTTGATGGTCTCCATTGACTTCCATAGTTTTTCTTTCTCTACTTTGGACGTCAATGGGGACCAACTGATTGGTTCTTCAAAATTCTTTAAAGTATCTTATTTTGTGTTCAGCATAAGAAAGAAACTTATACAGGTTTGGAACGACAGGAGGGCGAGTAAATGATGACAAAATTTTGAGTGAACTATTCCTTTAATCTCTGAGCAGAGTCATTGGGTCTGCTCTGTATTTCATAACCATGATGTTACATTAGAATAAAAAGGCACTGCCGTCATCATACATCCGGACCAGATGAAGTTTTTTTTTTTTTTTTTCTTCGCGTATCTGTGGAATTGTGCTCAAAGCCATTGTCTGAGTGCGGCCTTGATTGACCGCAATGGTGCAGTTTCCACACATTGTGTTAATGTGCAAGCGGAGGAAGGGTGAGGGAGTGTATCATTACTGACTCACAGGCTGACTTACATTAGTCCTCCTGTCATGATGCTGTGTGGCATTATGAAGCAGCAATTGTTTTGATACTCATACTGTGTTGTTGGCAACGTTTTCTTGTTTTGATCTTATTGTCTTTACTTACACACTCTCCTGAGTCATGACAAAGGATCAAATGCCTCATTTTATTAGACCATAACAGAAAATTTTCTCATTTTCAGCATTATTGCACTATATTGGGGGGGGGGGGGGGGGGGGGGGGGGGGTGCTGTGCTGTACCGTACCGTCTCCCTTTCCTTCAGCTATGCAGTGTGAGGTAAATCTGTTTCGTTCTCTGCTGGTTGATTACAGTAGTTTATGGAGTAGACAGGGGTTATATCAGCTTTGTAGAACAGGGAGGAAGCTTTAATGTGGTTTCCTTTAAAATGTTCGCAGCTTATGAGCGGTCTGTCACAAGCAGCTGCTCCGGTCGTATAACTTTACTTGCACGTTTGCTGCTGACATACACCTATAAAAGCGTACCACAGCTGCTTTAACATTCTGTTCAAGTCTGTTCATCTCTCTGAGGGCCTCGGGCTCATTGCTTAGTCACCAAACAACATTCATGCAATTTTTTTTTTATGTAAACACCCTCAGTTCCTTTCCCAAAGTTTCATACAATGGCAGAGTAAGAAATAAAATTTTTTTAGTGGTAATCATCTCCAGCGGCTGTTACACAGATTTGACAGGAGCAGAATGCATTTTCTCTCCCATCCTCATTTCATCCTCCCTTCAAACCGGCTTTTTTTTGTTAGCTGTCCTTGTGTAATTGAAAGCCTGTTGTTTGCATGTTTCAACCTGCCTCAAAGAAGCAAATAAAACTGTTTCTCTGTTGGCAACACTCGCGTTCTAGTGTGGCTCTTCACAAGTTGTTCATTTTCAGGACACGTTTTATTAATTTCATTAAAGTTCCCCTATTATGCATTTTTGAAAATGACCTTTCATACAGTGTGTAACACAGCTCTAAGTGAATGAAAACATCCTGCTAAGTTTTGAAACTAAAAGTGCACCGTGTATAAAGTTTTATTGTCTTTCAAAAGAAAAGAGTCGACTCCTAGTCATGAAACTCAAGAGCTGCGTCCCAAATGACACACTATACACTATGTACTTATGCACTATGCACTCAACCATGTAGTGTATGAATTACATAAGGTTATTTTGTGATTTATAATCTGAGTCTGAAAGCCCCTCCCCCTTCGCGACGTAATTAAAGCTGCGACAGTTGAGTGCATGAAGTGTCCAACATTCCACACTTCATTTTTTCGGTTATTTAAGTGCACCATCCGGGTATTTAAAGTGCACTTTTTCTTTTTGGAATTTTCAGTGTGAACGCACTACTCGCACTATTTATATTACAAAACGTCATAAATAGTGCATAAGTATGCGATTTGGGATGCAGCTATGGTGTTTCAAGGTGACGTCAACATGAAACAGTAGCATATTTATGCCTGCCCACTTGTTGGTGCACAGACACGGGAAAACTTGAACCTCCCCTCCCCCACTGTGAGGGTAAATCCGTTAGAGTACAGTTAGGGTATGTCGAAAAACTCCCAATTCATTTTCTCGTCCAACTTCAAAATATAATATTATTTAAATAATATAATATTTTATAAAAATATAATATTTTATTTAAAAAAAAAGAAAGTAAAACAACGGTGTAGTACAATTTTGAAGTTGGAGGAGAAAAGTGTTAGGAGTTTTTAGACATACCCTGTCTTGAACCGTACACGGACAAAGTACGTATGCACCTCGCAGAACTAGACAAGATGAACATTTGTGGTTAAAGAGTGTATAAACTTTTATTTTATTTTATTTTTTTAAGAAAATTACCGATGGTTTCACTAGAAATTGTGACTTATAAATTCTTTGCGTCTGAAGATAGGGAGACATGAACATCTTGGATGACATGGGGGTGAGTAAATTATCAGGAAATTTTTATTCTGAAAGTGGAGTATTTCTTTTAAAAACTGTTGCTGTCATGTACTCTGTACTGTAGCATTATACGTATTTAGTTGTGTGTGCTGTGTTCGCTCCGCGCAGCTTGTAGGTCTCCGTCTAACAGCAATATCTGTTAGCTCGCAATTGTCATATACCATGGCTGTTTGGGTGTTTACCACCGAGTTGTGGGCTAAGTGGCGATGGGCGTTCCGTTATTGACATGCGCTACACGCAGAAGACCAATAACAACAGACTGGGTCATCAGACCAATCACGCAGATTAGCGTCACGCAAAGGAGGGGTTTGGAAAAATGAATTGTTGAACCAACCGTTTGGGAGTTTGCATATTTTAAGACAATAGGTGTGTTCGACTTGAAGCGGCGCTGCACAGAATGACATCAAAGTACCGCGAGAGCGATAAGCGAGCCGACGGATCCTTAAGCTTTCGAATCGCTCTCGTGATACTTTGATGTAACACACTGATCATTCTGCGCAGCGCCGCTTCAAGTCGAACACACCTAATGAAAGTGTTTTTTGACCTTGCATGCATGTCAACCTGTAGTTGGGGACTCCCAAAACCAAAATTAATAACATTAATAAAAAAATTCTTAATGTGTATTTTCATCTAATTTTCCATGTTAAATATGTAATATTCTTTCAAATGTTAAATGTACTGACAAAACACTTCAAAAGATAGTAAGATGGTTTTCAGAGAGTGTATGTATAAAACAAGTATATGTTACTGTTCTGACATATTTTTTTTAAAGTGACTTTAAATGTATATAATATAATTAATATAAAAACCTGCCTGCACAGTAAGACGAAGTACATTTATAATCAAGATATAGTCTTTTGAAAACAAGTTTTAAATGGACAGTTACTACAAAAATGAGATTAAGGTGAGTAAATGATGACATAAGATAATTGGAAAACCAAACAGTTTGGAAAAAATATTTTGCACGTCTGTCCAGCATTGTTCAGAATATCATCTTTTGTGTTCAGCAGAAGAAAGAAACTTATACAGATTTGGAACTACTTGATAGTCAGTGAATGATGACAAAATTTTCTTTTTTGAGTGAACCATGTCTTTAATGTCTTATGAAATGTTGTTGGGGGCGGGGGTGTGTGTGTGTGTGTGGGGGGGGGGGGGGGTGGCGGAGCCCAAGATAGGAGCATCTGCTTGGAATATTAAGGCATATCTCAAACCTCTCCCCGCAGAAACTGTCTCACGCGCTCAACCCCTTTATCAGCCTTGCTGTCAGCGGGAGTATGCAGAGGGCTTCTGTTGTTTCACTGCCACTTGTCACTGGAACATTCCACCATTCCAGCACTGTTTATCTGTCTGTGGAGTCTTAATGGCAAGGCATGGCATGGAAATGAAAGTGTGCCTGTAGAATCACGGCTAAAATGTGGACGTCATATACCTCTCTTTGCTGCATTGTCGTGGCTGAGATCACCGAAAGTGGCTTTTAGTGTTTATTTCCACTTATATGCTGTATGCAACTTAATTGGCTTGTATCAGATATGTATGTATGCCCCCTAGAGATACGTGGTCACTGTGACCCATGTCAGCATTTGCATTTAGCCCCTCCAGCTGAAATCCACATGGCAGATGAGGTTCATTGAAGCAGCCTGGTAGGTGTTTTTCTATACGATGATCTGATATCTCATCCCCCAAGTACTGTTATTGTCAAACAGAGTGGGCTTTGATATTTTCGGTCTGATTCGCAGCAGTCATCTGCAGTTTGACGGTTTATGCGGCAGCAGGAAATGAAAGGATGCTTATGCTGTGAGGGGAATGGACATGAATAATTAAGTGACAAATGAACGCAGACTGTTTGATTGTGTTCGTGCCCGTCATCAACAAGTGAGGGGATAAAAAGAGGGAGATTTCTTGTCGCACTTGGTTGTGACTTGAAGGAGCTTTACTGAATGAATAAAAGTGATCTGGATTAGGAGGAAAGCAGCTGTGGAGCTGATAAGGAGATATATAGCATTACAAATCATCAGAGAACTTGGAAGGTGATTTCCAGGGCTTATAAAGCCAAGCCCTCGCTGCCAGGTTGAAAATGTGTGCCTTTGACCTGTGCACATTGAAAGCAGATGTTTTACATTTGTTTTATATTTTATATTTAATTGCACAAGAATGAGAAAAAGAACTAAAAAAAAAAAAAAGGAGCTTGGTGAGATGTGGGGACCATTCGATTCATTTTATTTATTTTTTGTTTATTTTTTTATTTAATTTTAAAATTAATTTGATTTATATTATATTTATATTGTCATTTTGTATTTTATTTTGTTTTTAAATTTAAATCAATTTTATTTTATTTATATTATATATTTTTAATTTAATTTTTGTATTTTATTTTGTTGTTTTTACTTTTTCAGTTTAGTTGTGCTTTCTTTTAGGTAAGTTTAGTTTAGTTTTTTGTTTTGGTTGTTTTTTATTTGTTTTTGTTTTGGTTTGTGTTTTGATCTCGATTCCCCAACTTCTTTTTCGCTCTCTCACTTCAGTGCTGTTGCTATTGATGTAAACCTTGCTATGAGTGTGGATTAAATATCATTTGAATGAAAATGTGCTTCTCATCCTTGTGTAAGTTATTTTTTAATGAGCGACACATTTTTAATAGTCCTTAATAACTCACTCCCAATAGCTTTTTTATAATTTATGGCCGTTATTAAAGAAAATAGTAAATGCAGTAACACAGAAATTGCTTTATTTTCAGGGTAGAGATGCAGCTCAGCAGCACTGCTTGCGTGTGATGTGAAAAGCAATGGTGTGAGGTCTCCTGAGTGGACAAAGCAAACGTTGTAACCAAGATAATGAACCGAATTTATTTCTGCAAAGGACAGAGAGGTGGGCTGTGGTATAATATCCCCCCCATTTGCCTTATTGTGACTGTTTCTGTGATCCAGGGGTCTTTATTATTCTTGTGCTGGCATGTAGTGCATACCACCGGAGAATGAGAAGTGATGGCCTTTTGAAGTCTTAATGCCTGCAAATAACTTGCCCTTCTCTTGAGCACTCAATGTGTGTGTGTGCATGCTTTTGCATGAAAATGAGAAATTAGGACAGGAATATGGATTGTTCCTCTCTAGTGCCCTTTTGAGATGAAAGGTAATTACACTGATAGGATTTGTGTGGTCCTGAGGGCTGTGTAGACGGTAGCTATTTGTTTGCTCACTTTGTGATTATTCAGATCTCGGCAGATGTTTCCTGCCGCTCGCATGTAGCATTATCACAGGTGCTTCGTACAGCTTTATTTACAGAAGTGTCTCTTGGTTATTTTTAAACTGATCATGTTAGTTTCACAGCTGAAATCATCTCTCACCTGTATAAACATTCCTTATCCCCTCAGAATGTGAGTCTTAATTCATGCTAACAGCACGCTGACTGAACGACTGCTAGCCGGCGTTAATCTCAAACCACTGCTGTGTTTACCTCAACATCGCAAAGTCAACATCTGACCCTGGAGGACATTTAGAGGATGTGGAGGTATTTTAAGCCTCTCTCCTCTATATAATGTCACTGCAGCTGCTGCACGTGAGTTTTTTCAGATTATTCTGATCACTGCATTTTCCCAGAGTCTCAATATCCCAGCATGCCTTGGAAAGAGAGATGTGGGCTGAGAGAGATACCAGCTAAAGTGAGAACTTACTTGTGGTTCAATGGCGATTCTTTAAGAGGGGAAATTACTTCCCAATAACTGTCATATAAATTATGACAATAATGTCTTTTGTTTGTACTGGTTGAAATAATAAAATATTTCTTTTAATTTCTTTTCTTTTCTTTTCTCCATCCATCTTTCTTTTTTTTTTTTTTTACTTTCTGACAATTTTTTTTTTTTTTTTCCTGTTCTGGCTTCTTTTTTCTTACGTTCCTTCCTGATTCTTCACTTTTTCAGTTTTTTTCCCCTGACTTCTTTCCATTATCTCTTCCTGATTTCCTGCCTCCCTGTCTACCTGCCTGTTTCCATTTCTTCCTTCCTTTTCTCCTTACATTTTCTTGACTTCCTTCTGCACTTCCTTTCTGACTTTCATTCTTACTCCCTGTTAACTTCCTTTTTTCTTCCTGACATTTTCCTTGACTTCCTTTGTACTTTGACTTCCTTTTTTATTATTTTTTTTTCTGATTTACTGATGCCACGCTTCACTGGGTGTCTATAAAAGCATAATTTGCATAGGAAACAGCTTGTAATGGTTTATTGGACGTGTGGGTTTGAGTCAGTGTATTATTGTCCCACCTGGAAGCCCTGCTGCATTATATAATGATTGGGCGAGGTGTAAAATGGCTGGGGTTTTGCAACAAATGGCCAATAACTGAAACTAGCCTGGCTCTACAGAGTTATAGAGTGGTTCATGCAGTTGGAAGAGCTTTAAATGATACATAACATCTCACTCTGCATTAAACGATGGCAGTCGCACTTCATGATGGGCCGGCTGTCAGGGAGTTATCGTAAACTCCATCTAAATCTGAAATGGATGGCCTAGAGACAATCTCCTGCGTTAGATGACAGTGAATGATTGTATTTTTTCCTAACCTTGCCAGCGTACAGTAAACGCTCCACTTATCTCATTGCGGCAGCTCATCTCTACACCCTGCCCGCACGAGATTAGTACACTATGTCCTCATCAGAATTCATGGATGTCAAGATCTCTGTACGGGGTATCGGCTAGCTATGATGGTTAGGTCTATTAACATCTTATTGATCTGGCTAGCCTCATCCTGTTACATCAGCATTCTAGCTATGGCTTTGAAGCCAAGGTGAAGGGGCAGGTGAAGCGCAACCAAGGCCACTAGCAATCCATATCATCTTAAAGACGATAAATGCAAATTACTTTTCAAGCCCAGTTTAGCTGATGCTACATAGAACATGTTTCGCAAGGACTGCGTTAGCGGACCGCATCATTGCCTATTAACATTTATATCATAATAGACCATCAAAGAGAAATGACGTTAAACCTAGAATACTCAATGCAACCTTTGATGTGAACAGTGTCTCAGAGATCAAAGAGGTTTTTTTTTTTGTATTGTTAGCCCTGTGGATGTGTGTGCCTTGTGTGTTTAAATAGAATTAGAATAATGACCAATGATCTCTCTGTTTTGTCATGGTTGTCCGTCCTTGATGAGCTGATCTTGTTTTATGAATCTCGTATGGCATTTTTGTGCTGAGAGGTGTAAAATTATGTCCTATTACACTTGGCAAAATGGTACATTTGAGAAACATTCATCAGTTGTATTATGACAGCACTGAAGATATTGTTCCCAATTGGTGCTTCATAATTGAACATCATTATATTGCAGCCCTTGCAAGACAGCACTGTATTGATATTTATTGTATGGAATACTACTTGAATAACAATTAGCATAATTAGTATCAACTATAATTAGTATTGATCTTATGCAGACAATTTCAGCCTTAAGTAAGCTATATATATTGAAGCTTTGTAAATTTAAATAGAAGTTTAGGTAACACTGTAGTATAGTGACCAATTCTCACTATTTACTAGTTGCTTATTTGCATATTATTAACATATTGGCTGTTTATAAGTACTTAAAGCACATATTCTGCATGACCATATTCTACATCCCTAATCCTTGCCAATACCTAAACTTAATAACTTAATAACATTTTTTTTTTAAACTTTTTTCCTTACTTAATTTAATCCGATTTTCTTTCCTGACATTATAACCTGCCCCCTTCCCTTTCTTCTTTGCTTTTTTCCCCCCCTGACACTTTTCCTGAATTCTTTCTGAATTCCATATGACCTTTCTCGCATCCTGATTTCTTACCTGCCTGTTTCCCTTTCTTCTTTCCTTTTAGTTTCCTAAAAATTTTCACTGGGAGTCTACAAAAGCATAATTTTAATAGGAAAAAAACATCTAATTGTTCATTGGACAACTGATTTTCAGTCAATGTATTATTGGCCCACCTGGAAGCCCTGCTGGTTTATATAATGACTGGGTGAGTTGTAAAATGGCTGGGGCTTTGCAACCAACAGCTAGTAATTGAATCCTGCCTTGCTTTTGGGGTTATGTTTGTGTTTGTGTGGTTGGGAGAGCTTTAAATGATACATAACATCTCTGCATTAAACAATGGCAGTAGCGCTTCGTAATGGGCTGGCTGTCTGGGAGAAACAGTCTGCTATTTGCATTTTTTTAAAATTAATTAATTAATTTTTACAAGAAATTGACTTTTGCCCAATTCCTCTTTTTGTTTTCTTCACAGAGTAGCAATAATTACACTTGATTTAAGTGGTTATATAATATTCTTTTCTCAATTTTTTTTATATGATCCTTTTATTCCTCAATAAAGGATTTGACACAACCACCAAATCCTCATAATGCACTCAGAAAAATCATTTCTATCTGGCCAGTCACGACTTTACATGCACATCCTCATTTCTGCAGCCAGACATGTCGACATCTCAAACAAAAGGTCTCACAGAGCCCTGAAATCAGCTTTAATTTGATGTAGTGTCATTCTGTCCAGATCTGGCTATTCTTCACTCAGTACTCCTCAGCTGTTGCCTCTCTCTTTTTTTTTTTTTTTTTTTTTTTATAGTCGGAGTAGTCTCTTGACTCACATGCTTTAAATGGGTGAATAACCACTGGACCGGATTTTCCTGCATTTCAAGTCCCTAATCAGCATAAGCTTTCGAGTTGCTTGTCTTCTGAGGCATGCAGCAAGCATAAGACTATTTTTCAGCCATAAAAATCGAGTTCTCAGATAATAAACTTGAATGCAAGGACAGTACTGTGGTATTAATATGAATTTGAAGCTTGGAGGCAGATGTGTCTGCACCAATATCCACAAGTGAGGCGGATTTTTACCCATCCTGCTTTATTATCTATAGAATAAATAGTAGGCTGGCAGACTGTGAGCTATTGCAGCAGCAGTGGTTTAGTATTATGACAAGTCAGCTCCAGTTACAGACAAACAGAAATGCATTATTTAACAGGGTTACACAGACCAACGCACTGAACTGGGTATAATGTGGAAGCCAGTGTTGACCAAACAAACTGTAACTCGAAGAATTGTAATTAGCTGAAATGAAGAACACCTTTTGTATTTAAATGTAAACAAGCACTCTTAATGAATTCTAGGTAATACACTGAAGTCAGCATATATCTCTCTGAGTAATGGCTCATGTGTTTGTATGAATAGAGAATTCAAAATAAGAAGGGAATGTGAAGAATGTCCGTTTGTACACATTGTTCCACTGGTGGAAGGAGCTTACAATGGAGTATTGTTAACAGGTGTTTGCTCTGGCTGTGTCATACAGCAGCGCTTTCCTCAGAGACCCTGCATAATGTTATGTTGAAACTGCAAACCTCCTTAAAGTTTACTGAAGAACACTATTGTTGTAACGTAACAGTTAATATTTTTGATAATAATAATAATAAAATCACACATAGAAATTAATAGGATTATTCAGTGTCAAATCAATCAAATTCCAGAAGCATCCAAAGCTCAGATATTTAATATTTTTGTTCTGAAGGTAAGGAGGACACATAAATGATGATCAAAGCCATAATATGAAATGCTATTGAATTATTTTATGAAGTAATTCATTATTTTGTATAGGGAGTCAAAATAATAATTTATCTGTTTATATATATATATATATATATATATATATATATATATATATATATATATATATATATATATATATATATATATATAAATAATATATAAAAATATAAATATATATATATGAATAAATTGGGGTCATTAAGATTTTTAAAATTGTTTTGCTGCATTTATTTGATATTGTGAAATTATTACAGTTTAAAATTGAGTGGAAATTGTGATACATCAGGATTCTTTAATGATAAAAAAAAAAAAACCAACAACATTTATTTGGATTAGTAATCTTTTGACACATTAAAATGTGATTGTTTGTTATTTAGAAATGACACCGTTTACTTTTAGATGAAAAATGTATTAAAACTTTACACACACCTAAGTGCTAATATAAAGTCCAAAACTACCAGAGCGAACAAAAACCAGCAAAACGTAAACAAAAACGTCCTGAGTGAACCTTTAACTGAGTGTTTTTATGTTATGTTATCTAAGGGTCATTAAGCACCCAAGATCCTTGTTCTTCCTTGCCTTCACCTTCATCCACTTGTTTTCAGTATTTATCGGTGTATTAAAGAGAATCTTGTTTGAGGTATTCCTGGAAAGGGGTCAGTAAACAACATGCCTTAAGCATCTGAGCTAATGTTTAAAAATGCCTATAATTCTACACATACATGACCTCATTCCTAAGCACAACCTTTCGGTGTTACTCCTGTTGTGTCGTCCTGAGAATTCCCTGTGAAATTGCTTCCAGCTTGTCATCGAGAAGCAAAGTTGGGGGGGGTGGGTTTCAAAATTTTAACAGAATGTGGTCTGACCACTAGCATGGTGTCATCATGCAGGAATGTTAACCTTTTCATTCAAAAAACGTGGGCTTGTGCTAGCTTCATTGTTTGTAGATCCCTCTAGCCTCTTTGTATGTTGTTTATATGCCACAATATGAAAAAGCCATAATGCTACATTGTTGTAAAAGCCAGATGTAGTGGAGAGACACACTTAGCAGATCATCTCTAAACGAAAACATTCCTGCTTTGACCTTGCAACTGCAGCTGAATTCCGAAAACATGGACATCTCATCTTTCTCAAATGGAAATGCCTTCGATTAGATGTATTAAGCTTGGATTCATGAGCTGCTATCGCTCACAGGTCGCAAATATCGAGGGAAAACGGCCACTGCCAAGACTGCAAATGAGCTCCTTGGGGGGTCACAGAAACAGTTGAGCTCGTTCACTGATTCAACACTTTTTCAGCACGCGCTCTGCGACTTCGCAAGCACCTCCCAGATGATGGATAAAGTTGAAATATTTGTTGACAGCCACCCGCCTCGAGAGCCACAACCTGCCTGCCCCAAATCCAAGGACGTAATGAGAGGGGTTTTTGGACATCTGGCTCTTTGGACGGGAGCTGGTCAGAGCTTTCAAATGCCAAACTAGTTTGAAACGGGAGGATGGTACTGTTGAAATTTCTTCATTCCTGGCCTGCAGCCATGTGAAACTAGAGTGAAACTAAGCAAAGTCAACCACTGCCTTCATTTTAGTCTCTTTTTTTTTTTTGCAGCCCGTGAACACAAATCCTCTTAGAAATTAATCATGATATTAAATAAGCTGTGTGATGGCATGGAGGTCCATATGAGCCCGGATTCTCTGTGTTCTGATCGGTGTGAAAGGCCCTCTGTGCGTCTGACTCCAGCTGCCTCCTTTTTTCCCCTGTAGCAGATGCATGGCAGCTTGTGTCTCACTGGGAGAGACTTTTGGTGCAGCTGGAGCAGACCTTGGCCACCTCTGTTCCTCTGCCTGTATCATGAGACCAAACTGACAGTGCCCGATTTATGACTGTCTGAGGCCCAGATGAACTGTGTCTGACAGCACCAGACTCCGCTCAGCAGCTTCCTTTTTCCTAAGGTTCAGAGCATAAAACATTTTGGACATCTTTTTAAAGGCTTCATCAGTGGAACTTGTTGCCAAGAAATGGGATTCGTTTGTTCGTAAATATAGCAATGGAAAATTGGCAAACATTTTAAGAAGCTCCATAGGGCATCTTTAAATCATACAGAAGTGTCATGCCCTTTTAAACTCTCAATTCAAACATCTAAAAAGCAGAAAACTCTCATTCAGGGAAGGTGCAACTTGGCCTAGTTATTTAGCCTAGAGAGAGATTATCAATTTTTTTTTTTTGATCAATTTTTTTATTTATCAAAAGCTATTCACTAGTAAGTGAAGTAGTGATTATGATTGCTTTGTTGTTTGAACAATACATATTTGTAATGTACTGGTTGTATAATTTTTGACTTTTTACCTAGCAGCTATTTATTTATGCTTGAGTGAAATGTGTTACAGAAATGCTTGATCAACTTAATAATAACAGCAGCAATAACAAGTAATAATTAATAATTTTTATAATTATTATTTTTACTGCTACTACTATTATTAACAGCAGTAACAACAAAAAATTATCTGCTAAATGATTGTAAATTATTAACATTTAATAATTTTGATGATATTGATGATGATGATCATCATCATCATCAATATCATCAAAATTATTAATTAAAATTGTTAATATAATTATCAATAACATATTAGCTGAATGTTTATTATAAAAAATAAGTTCTTAATATTAAAGGAAGATCCATTGATGCACTTTTCTAATCTTTTAAAGATTTTTATTAAATTGTGCTGGTTTACATTGTCATAGGAAATTATATATAACACACTTGAAGAATCTTTTAAGAGTCAACCCTGAATCTTAAGAGTCTTTACCTAAAGCAAATTTTAAAAACTCAAATTGCATATTTATATCATTTTCCCCTGTTACTCACCATGATAGCCAAGGAAGCTGGCTATGCTAAAAGAGAACTGTATTACTGCATTAACATGCCAAGATTTTTTAGGCCACCAAATGTACAGGACCTTCAGTGGTGCCCCCTCAAAACAAGTAGGTGCACGGTGTCTCTGAAACCATACATAACTGCATACACTGTTCTTCTGCATACATTTTAGGAAATTTGTTTATGATTTAGCACACGACTCCAACGCACTGCTTGTCTGGCTAATTGTACAAGAGGTTTTATCCTAACAACATCAAAACAACAAAGCAATCGCTGTCGCCGAGGGAACTCCTCTTACTAGATTTATGAAGCGCCACGACTATCGTGTAGACCTGCCAGCTTGCTTACCACTTTGCCTCATTACACTTAACACTGATTAGATTAGCTTGAAAGGACTGAAGAAGCGCCTTTAGCCGCAGTACCTGCAGCCCTCCCTCTCTGTATCAGTGCGTGCCAGGCCCTCGGTTTGTTTATCCAGATTTATGGATGTGTTTTATCGCCTAGCTCCAGCCAGCTCTGTGATATGCAAATATATGCCCAGCTTTATTGTCTCAACTCACTGCTGTTAGCAGAGGTTTGTATTCAAAATTGGTGATCGAGGGTTGTAAACACAGCGAGCGGTGAACACACTCTTTTCTCAGAGGCTTCAATTTATTTGGTCACAGAAATTTTCCACGGCAGTCATTTGGAATAAAATGTTGGTGTGTCACACTTGATTTAGGGTTTGAGTTACTTCATGTTTGGCTCTTGGAAGTGAATGTGCGAACTGTTTGGAATTTTGTAATTGCGTTTATGGCCGCTGCTTTATCTTTTGCACCTTTTCGCATGAATGTTTTGGCACATGAAGCAAATGAGTCCAGTGCAGGGTCAAAGCCCCGACCTTTCCTCTTCAACTGCCCCACACAACCCCTTCACTTCACGGCGATCATCCCAACCGCTCTGGTCAGTTCTATTATTGGGATGCTTTTCCATTCATTCATCAACCTCTGGCCTGTGATGTGGGGTGGCAGCGCGCATAAATGGCCCCAGATCGCCGGTTTCACTTCTCTCCTCTGTCCTTTCTCTTTTGTTTTTTCTTGTCTGTCCTTCCTGCTCTTTTCTCACTTATCTTTTCTGACCTGCCATCTCTCACTCTCTTTTGTGCTCGTTTTAGCTCTCTCTCTTTTTAATTTCACCATTGTTTATTGTCCTGTGATGTGGGAAAGACAGGAAGCTGAATAAATTGGGCCATTGTTTCTGGGGAGGATGAAGGGGGTTGAGGAGGGCTGTTAATATGGAGGAGGATTAAGGCGATGGCTGAGCTATAGGAGCGAACTACTATTCTGTGCAAACGCAACGCTGCATTAATTTACCTGAGAGAGTGTGAAAAGTCAATACGACCTTAAAACTGACCTCATTTTCTTGTGTAATCCATCTTTCTGGTCTTATTTTGAATGATTCATGATATTCCATGCTTCATATTTCATCAAAAGGTAGTAACTTGCTCTTCCCCTGAAACGACTTTTTTGATCACTTAGGCCGCACAGGATAATGGATAATGTTGAAATCATGATGTGATAGAAGGAGCGGTGGATCTGCATTGTGAGCTACATTTGAGGGGAAAGAGATTATTGAAAAAAAAAAATTGGTAGGGCAGGTTCCTTGATTGGATGGAAGCAGATCATAATGTGAGAAAGGGGCGGGGCTTATTCAAACCAAAAGTTTTGAGAAGTCCAGCATATGCCACCAGAGAGAAGTGTCATTTTGACAGAAGGTTGAATTGTGACGTTCTGAAGTAAAAATTAAGCCATAAGCATGGATGAATTATTTACAGTAAGATCAACAACAAGTGCCAACTTTCATGCCAACTTTAACCATTAACCAAATCGATTTAGGCATTTTAGCTTGACTTCAGTTTGACTCAATTTTTTGTATATAATGGCCACACTGTAAAAAATACATTAAAAAATAAGGCAACTTGATGCAGTAAGACATTTGAGTTCTCTCAACAATAGTTTTTTAGTTCTTCTCAGTAAAGATACTTTGTTTAGCCAATGTAAATTTGTTTGTTCATGCAATGTTGATCGTCTTATTTTGCTAAAAGAAAAATTCTTGTTACAGCAACTAAAACAACAATGATTGTAGTTGAGGTGACTTATTTTTCTTTGTTTCTTGGAGGAAAAATGAATGTGTAAAAAGTCAGCACATTATCGAATTTGTTTGTTTACAAATGACAAACCTTAATGGGTAACTTAGTCTATTATGTAGACAACATTGTCTTTTTGTTTGTAAAACAACTTACAAGACAAAGATATCCAGGAAATGGATGTAAGTGGTTGAACGCACTCTAGGCCTCAAAACTAGACACACAAACCTCAAGAACAATCAACAAATGTTAAAAAGATACATCACAGTACAACAAATAACTTATAAAACAACAACAGAAAAAGTTTAAATGAAGTCAGCAAACAGCAAAACAATAATCCTATAACAGTAACTGCATAATTTATTCATGCTGCAATGCATGCTGGGAACTCACAAAGCCTTAACGACTAAACGATATGAAATTCTTTGTTCAGACAACTGTGTTTGACTAGTTGGGACAACATTTGGGGTAATTTTATTGGTCTGACAAGGGTTTTTATGTAGTTTAAGAAAATAGCATTTTTTTAAATATTTGAGACCTGAAAATGTTTCATAAACTGGAAATTGTGCAGTTGCATTTTTTTTACAGATTTTTTTTAATAAAATCAGTATTTTTGTTACTGAATGTATTGTTTTCTTTGGAAATATGAGTGATGCAAGTAAATTGGGTTGCAAAGCTGTGGTTTACGTCAGTATGATTCTCCCTGTAGTTGGGGATGGAGAAATAGGTTCCATTTCGGGGGTCATTCTCAGTTCGTATCCATGTTAACTACATCAAAACAGTCCTTCCTGTTTCGACTTCTTTGATGAAAAATGACTGCAGCTGAAAACTAGCTGCTCCAGTTTATGGGTTTCGGGGAGTAATTGTACATATTGTGTTTCCATACAAAGCCTGTATTTCCAGATCTCTCCATGGCCTCCAACAAAGCACCATCATTCCTTTACACCTGATTGAAGGGGAGATAATTATTGTATTCACACACAGTTGGTTTTCCATTCTGTTTTATTAACAGAACACTCGATATCTTTTCTCAGAAACTATAAACAAAGCAACGAATGCTGCCTGTTACATTTCAGCTTGCTTTGCTGTGTGAAAACAGACACTCGTCTCAATTTACATTAGACAGATGGGGCGAGTTTGAGATGGACCTCACAGACGGTAACAAAACCTAGATCCTCACACAGGTACCTTGTTACCAGCAGTCTGACAGATCCATGGTGTAACTGATCTCAAAGTCTGTGTAGATGTTCATTCAGACCATCCTGAGCTTTGTTAACAGGTGGAGGCTCTGAAGTGAAAGCTAATTAGCTTTCTTTGTGATCCCCCTTAGCATGGCACCGTTACCGGCCTTTGAAACAACCCTGACTGGAGGCAAAGGCAGATTGGCAAAGCACTACAAAACCTGTATTTGTAAACTCAAAGAATCAGCCAATCGTGACTTCCGGATATGAACATTTTAAAGCTGTCTGCAGATCAAGGCTGTCCATTTTGTCACAAGAATGTTTCCGTGTCTCTATCTTTAGTCACTACTCAAAGTATGTGGTGTTTTAATTATTAACTAGCGGTCACCGTGTGAAACTATTTGCACAAAGCACTTATGAAGCTGCTTTTCATTTGGTGTTGTAAATTAAACTTGTGCGCTTCATTTATGATAATTACTTGTGTTCTCTGTTTGAATTGGATCTCTCTCTTCGTTTATTCCATCTGTGGTGTTTCATTTATATTTAATGCGTCTCACTGTGTCAAGCAACCCTATCATTTTTCGTGCACAATGACTCATTTTACTACCTACCCTGCTGTTGCAGTTTGGGCTTGTGAAAAATGACTTGTGAATGGTTCCCACTGTTTATTGTGCTGTCATTTTCATCCCCAGGGAGCTCAATGAAGTGGGTTATCTCTTTGTCAAGGATGTACGAATACACAAACGCCTAGCAAAGACAAGCATTCACTGGCAGCTGCCTTGGCTATATTTACCTCTTCTAAAGACAATGTATAAATGACTACAACATGTGTCGTGAGCCATTTAAACTCTTGCATTTTTAAAATCTTACATTTTAAAATCAGACCTTGCTCTTGGAGTATGTTATTTGTGTTTTTGCATGTTTACCACCTATGAATAATGAGAAAATTTCAGTTGTTTTTGGTATATAGGCCATGCTCTTTGAATGAAGGTCTTTGATAACAGAAAGAGTGAGGTTCTTGCAGGTTTTTGTGAGGAAAACAAGAATACAATTTTTATTAACGAATGATGTGGATTTTAATACAACTGTTTCACACTGATTTATCACAGAAATATTTTACATTTGAGGACTTTGCTCATCACCCAAGGTCCTTCTAGTCCAGAGTAAATATGTTTGTTGGTGGCACAATATGGCTTTGTGTATTTTATGTTAATATATTTAAAATGGCTTATCGAGCAATGACTGCTAAACGAAATTTTCATGCGTTGTACGTCCCTAGCTGTTACAAAGTCACCCTTGTGTTTGTTGATTTATAATGGCAGATGCAATTTAATTGTAGACTTGTCCAATAGATATATCTGGCATGGACGGACAAACAATAAAACTGTGAAAATCTGATAACCAATGTGATGCTGATATACTGTGCATCACTAAATAGTCAAGTTGAGTTGTATTGCGCTTGTGTTAGCGTGAGTTGATTGAGTGGAAATCAAAAACAACTTGAAGGACAGCAACACAAAGCCTTTGAAACTCCTCTTGTAAACTGCAACAGGTGTTCGGCAGTCTGTGGTATTAAGGAAGGGTAGGAATGCGCTTGTGTGTATTTCTGGATAGTCCAGTTTAATAAGGCTTCCTTAGATTCCTGCCAGGGAATTTTCGACTCTTATGTTGGCTATGTGGACATCCCCATTAAGCTACTTTCAGACTGTAGATAGAAGTGGCTTTTTTTTTTTTTTCTGCTCATATGTGACTCAGATCTGGGGTTTTTTTTTTTTTCATAGTAATGGAATTTAATCTTTTAGAATCTGATTTGGGACACCTCCATGTGTGGTCCTAAATCAGATAGAGGTCTGATGTGGTGCAATGGAATTCATTAGGGCTGTCAATCGATTACATTTTTTTAATCACACATTTTCAAAGAGTCTATTAGACATGAAAAAAGAAATTCCAGGTTCCCATTACTTCTCTTTCTTTGCACTGAGCAATTTACTTACACAAACCTGTTTACATTCATGGGCAGCTCAATGTGCGTTAATAAAATTAGTGCCGTTAAAATGAATTTGCATTAACGTGTTATAATCAAAATTCTGCACTGATGGGAGTCACATCAGTTCAGGACCATGACCAGTTCACATTCGAATCTCATATTGGTTACATTTAAAAAATAATGTCAACATCAGCTCTGAATTAACGCAGGTCCGGTGTCATGACATTTTATCCTACCCGTCAGATTGTCCTACCAGTGCTTACTGCACATGCGCAGGGATGCCGCTATGGTTTCTGGGCCCCCTGAACAGCATGTTGATTTGGGGCCCCTCGAATCGTCCTAATCCCCTGCCCCGTTACGGCGCCCCTGTGCATGCGCACATCAGTATTGTGTCCTTTTTCTCACGCTGCGCAATAATAATTAATGTATTTGCATTACTGTAAGGAGTAGGTATAGACGTTGGTTTCCATTTCCGATACAGGTTTCCTGTATCCTTCTAGTGAATAAAACCGCAAATAAAACATAATTACTGTATTATCATTGCTGTAAGGGTAGGTTTAGGGTTGGCGTAGGTGTAGACGTTAATAAACCATAATTTGACAGAGAATTTATCAAATTGTATTTCCTACTCTTTTAATGGGAGATAGCAAAATCTAATGGGGTAGCACAAATCGACAGAACACTGGCCAGTCTGCGATTTGCAGGCAAATATCAGTCCAATTAAGATCAGTGGTCAAACAAATGTTGCACCCCTACCCATTATTCACAGGCCATCCTAATCCAGTCCATGTTTAAACATGGTTCTCCATGCATGCCTCACTCTGAGCTCCCCGTGGCCTGTTGGCAGCCTTCAGAGAGCTCTTCAGGAGACCGTTTCCAGAGCATTGGATACGCTTGTTTGTCTGGGCAGGCCATACCTAAATCTCATTCTTCCAGGCTGTCCTTCAATTGGGCATGTGTTTACAGATAAGGCCAGATCCTATTATGCTGCTAGGAGTTTCCAATAGCAAAGACGCAGTTTAGTCGGAAGTGCTAAATTGGCAAACAGAGTGACGTACGGCTACTGTCTGAAATTGTTGGGGGGCTACTGTAGGGGGCTTAACGGTGTCATTTGTGCAAGACATGGATGTGTGTGTGTGCGGATGCATATCAAGGCGACGCATTGCTCCCAGCAGCTTTATCGATCCCTGGCTTTGGTCCTGTGTTTATGCTTGGCTGCAGTAAGGTGGCCTGCGCTTGGTCAATACTGCAATAAAGTTTTGGCTTTTGACTCCCAGGTGGTGCACTTGTGTCGAAGGACAATCTCTATGGTAATTAATGGCCGTTGGTCACCTGCTGCTGTAGCTAGAGTACTCTGACAGAAAGAGGTAGTTTGTGTCGTGTTTGATCAAGGGTTTGGATACAGGTCAAGAGACACTCAGGCAATCATTTTGCAATTTGGATGAATGTAAGGAATTGAGATTGTTGCTGTCACATGCCACTGGTTGTCCTGATGACACTGGTTCATCGTTTCTCTTGGTCGCTATTACGTCAGGCTGATCAATGGATCTTTATAATTCAGACAGTACAAAAAATCTAGCGCATTCATCAGAAAAATAGATGCTTTGTGTGTGTTTTTGTCATATTACCCTCAGTAAACAGGGAATCAGGGGCACTGAGCTGGGAATGCCAATGCAATTAGCCAAAAGCACCGGGGGTCCTGCCATTCTGCTTCATTTTGGTTTGTTTAACCTCAGAGTGTCACATCCTAGTCTTTACTGGCTACACAAACACAAATATTGTCTGACCCAAAACAGTGGAGGCTAAATGGACTACCATTTCAGTCCTGTTTTAAACATTGTCAAATGAAGATATCTAACATATTGTTGGTATCCTATGGTATGTCCAAATGGAAGTCTTTTGTAATGTCTGTTCAAAAATGTAAGTAGTATTAATAAATGGGTGTAGTGTAGTGTTAGCAGGCTAATTAGTTAGTGGTGTGCAAAGCTAGCAGAACAATGAGATATGAGTGTGCTAAGCTAATCTGCTTTTAGTGTGCAAATCTAAAAAAAAAACTATAGGCTCTGCATTTAACCCATCCTAAGTGCACACACACAGCAGTGAACACACACACACACACACACACACACACACACACACACACAAACACACTGTGAACACACACCCAGAGCAGTGGGCAGCCATTTATGCTGCAGCGCCCAGGGAGCAGTTGGGGGTTCGGTGCCTTGCTCAAGGGCACCTCAGTCATGGTTTTGAAGGTGGAAGAGAGCGCTGTACATTCACTTCTCTCACTGACAATTCCTAGCTCGCCAGCTTACTGAAGAAAAAAAAAAAAAAAAAAAAATATAGCTACAAGAAATTTTTATTTGACAATTATTAGTGTATAAGTGACATGGTGCTATATCAGTTATTAATGTAGATGTCTTCTTTTATGGTCTGTTTTCGCTATCATGGCTACGTTTCCCAAAAGCATCGTAAGCCTAAGTTGATCGTAGCTCCATTGGTTTCAATGGGTGTACGATGTACTTGAGCTTACGATGCTTTTGGGAAACTCAACCCAGGTCAATTGTTATGACAGAGCAGCTATTTGAAGAGTATTTCGTGGTGGTTTACTGTTGAGGGTCATGTTCACAGGTGATAAACCAGTCACAGTAAAGTTCGATATTTCAGCCGAACATTTTACATATTGCTTCTCTAGTATCATGTTGGTCACTTGTTGTAGCTTATTCAGGTCATCGGTGAACCAATAACTGTTTTGGTCAATGATTTAAAACTGAAAACTTTTTTTTTACTGTATAGGCTGAATGTTTTTAGTTGCTGAAATTTTGATGCATCGCTATAATTTTGTTCAGCAAATTAAGTGAAGTCATTATTCAAACATACTAACACATCCACTTACGTCTGCATACTTGCTTGTTTCTGGCCTTATTTAAGTGTAGTTATTATGTAGCTCAGATGACGTACACCATTTGTTTTTGTACAATTTTCTAATGAGATATCGAATAAAAGTTATTTCTGTCAGCCAGGAGAATTGCATTGTGGTTCAAGCAAGAGAATTCTGGGAGATAAAAATCTTGCACTCTTATGTTACTATTATGGTGCAGTGCACTATTGGATTTTCGTTTGGCTTTGGATCACGTGGCAACCAGTCATCTGGAACAACCAGCATCTTTATTCGGAAAAGAATACCTTAAGCCATTAGCACTCTGATTTAGAAAATCGTATGTAAATAGATTTACAGAAGCACTCTAGTATATTACACTGGACCACTGATCCGTACCATCCTGTAATTTTTCTAATGGGCAAAAATGGCGACCTGTTTTATTTAGCCAAAATGAGGTACATATGAAAGAGTAACAAATTGTCCTCTGGAGATGGTGCCCATTAGGGATCGATATCACTGTTTCAGCAACTTCATTTATGATGGGATTCATTATGGGCTCACAGAGGGGCCTTCATAAATATTGTGTTTGGAGGGAAAGGTACAAGACTACTATTGATTTTGGAGAAGGGCTTTGTGTAAGTCTGTAAAGAACACATGTGGTGTTTTTTTGCTTCCATGTTCTTCCAGGTAGGCCTGTAGTTCTGTATTAATTTATGAGCCATCCTCAGAAATCCAATTATGCTTTTCTGAATTGTTCACACAGTCACGTCAGGTATTCAACCCTATGTGAGGATTAGAACCTGCTCATGTTTATTTCAGTCCAGCTCAGAGAGCATCTGACCTCCATATGGCCCCTGATTATATATAGCGTACCTACAGAAGCAGAGATGCAGCGCTGTCAAAGGGGCAGCCGCATGAATTGTAATCAATGGCTGAGATATTGATTGCGCTCTTAATTGGCTTCGTTCCAAGCTGCAGGTCTAGTCACAAACTGTCAAGGGAAGTAAGCAAATCGATAAATGATTCCTTAGATTTGCTGTTGGTGAAAAGCTGTATTGAAGCATTAACCAACAGTTCAGTAGCTGCAGATGAACTGTACAAGTTTGACACTTCAAGCCTCTTGACTAGCTGCGTCCCAAATGACGCACTATGCACTTATACACTATGTACTTCTGCACCATGTACTCAACTGTGAAATGTATGAATTATTTAAGGTTATTTTGTCATTTATAATCAGAGTCTGAAAGCACCTCCCCCTTCGCGACGTAATTAAACCTGCAACAGTTGAGTGCATGAAGTGTTCAGCATTCCGCACTTCATTTTTTCGGTTAAGTGCATGATCCAGGTATTTAAAGTGCACTTTTTCTTTTTGGAATTTTCAGTGTGAACGCACTACTTGCACTGTTTATACTACAAAATGTCACAGAATAGTGCATAAGTAAGCGATTTGGGACGCATCTGTCTGTCTTTCTTTCTTAAATCATATCCATCTACCATACATGATACATATCAAACTGTTTATTGTAAATCATACCCAAGTATCCATCCATAGTTAGATAAATGGGTAGATAGGACTTATAAATGAATATGAATCCCAATAATTGGATGGCCTGTATGATGATCTACCAGTATCCGTCGTCTATCCATCTGTCTGTCTTAAATTATATCTGATGTCTATTGATCTGTTTATTGTAAATCATATCCATCTATCTACCCAGATAAGCAAAATGAGTCATTTTATGTCACAGTAACTGTCTGTCTGGTATATGTATGTATACGTGTATGTATATATGTATACATATATACATACACGTATGTATATATGTATATTTCTGTTTATCATGTCTGCCGGTACACCCCTACTCCTACAACAAATGTATTTATATTTTGCACATTAATATCACTTCCCTTAATTAAAGAAAAAGCAGGTCATCTAAGTACTGTGGCGACTAAAGAGCAGGTCAAGATTGGTCTTTCTTTGCAGACTCCGATAAAAGACTACAATACGTTTGATAAAAGAGTATGAGATATTCACGTACATAGGCAGAACAAAGACATGGACATGAGCCTTTTAACGGCAGTTGCTAATTATTATGAACTCGATGAATATGGAGTAAAGAGAATTTGCTTTAAAGGTGGTAGTCGGGAGGCTTTGAGGGATTGAAGGGTTCTCTTACCAAGATCCTTTGAGGTATGGACAGGGACCGGCAGGAAGATGAAGAGGTTGAGGGGAGAGCAGGCAACAGGTGCTGGGTTGCCACAGCAACAGCATGGCTTGAAGGTGCCAATGGCTTCGGCGGATGTTTGAACACTCGCTCGCAGCAGGAACACAAGTGTTTTACAGTTGGCACAGTCGGGCTCGGTTTAACATTATCCCTATCTCAAAGGAGAAGACTCCAGCCAGCACTGCAGTCAATCCTGCTGCTCGCTTGCAGAGGGAACAGCAGGACAGAGGCTGGTTGGCAGGCAGGCGAGTCACTCATGACTGCTTGGGTCCTGCCCTCAGCCCATAGGAGATATTGGATGGCTGGTGTCTGTGTTTATTATCTCCCCGTACGCTTTCCATAGGCACCTGCTGAGTGAACAGTATTGATGCCAGCTCTGCAGAGGAGCGGATACACCGTTCTCGCCTTTGATGGCTGGTCAATGGGTCTTAGATCTTCATCCTGACATTTTCATCATTGGGTCTATTGATCCTGGATGAGGGCTGGCTCTCTTAGGTAGACAGACAACCTACACTGGGCTGTTTGTATAGGTGCACTTGCTAAAATGAACAGCTCTGTAGAGTTTATTATATTCTTTTCAAGTTATTGCCTACTGGGGAGGACAAATATCTGATAATTAGGTAATTTTGCGGCATAAATGAATTCAGGAGAGGCTTTTCGTCTATCCCGGCCTCTGATCTTTACTTACAGGTAATAAATAGATTAAAATGGGCCTTAATATCTTGTACATAAGAGGAGGTGCATTACACAATTTCAACTCACTTCAACTGGCTGTCTCCTTATGCGGGTTCAGAGTTACTAAAGCCCTTACACATGTGGTTTACCCCCTTGAAACATAGCATATGCCCTGATCTGTTTAGCTAAGGAGCTTTGGAGTCTCGGGCTAATTGGCAGCAGGCTTATGGCAGCATGACCCATAATGGGTGTACTAGTAAGTCTGCTGCTTTTAAAAGGAGGGGGAACATAGGGTTCAGGTGGTTCAGTGTGAATTAAAGAGGGTTATGGGGATGTATAGTAGTTTTTTGTCGGTTGTCACATTTGAAGGATTAACATTGAGTGGTTGATGACCTAGATTTTATGTGGCATCCTTTGTAGATTAATTAAAATGTGGTTTAAATTAAATAGTTTATTACTCTTATTTTTGTTGCTTTCATTGCCATCTTAAAATAAAGAAAAGTTCTAAATTTGAGAATAAAGTGATAAAGCATTGAGAATAATCTCATAATATGCCTTTTACAAGAATAAAATCCTAAAGTCTCAAGATTAAAAATATATTAAGAGATTAAAGTAGTAATAGTTTGAGAATAAAGTCAAAATTACAAGAAAACAGTTATAGCATTATTAGATTAAAGCCATAATATAAGAAAACAATCACTATGGCTTTTGACTTTCTCATTTATATTCTCACACTTTTTTTTTTTCTTGAAAATAACAAGGCCCAAACACACTGTCATAGCAGACTGTGTGGTTTGTTTAGGATAATTCATAGACAATCTGAATTACTTTTGAGACTTAAGATGTTCAATGCAAGCTTAACCATTTTTCCAGGCTTGCACGTTGGTGGTGACATTTGTAAGGTTGTCCATGATGAGAATAGCATATTAGAGATGCATTCATTTCCCCAAAGTTCTCCCAAAAGATTTTTTTTGGGTTAAAGCCAATTTCCGACTGGATTATATTAATCCTACTGGATGTGTTTTTAGGTAATGGAAAATCTGGAAGCTGCAATCTGGCCAATATTTTTTGGTTCAGTGGGTTCACAGTATGCACAGTTTGGGAATGAGCCGATTTGATGAAACCAAACACCCCGGGGTTTCATAATGAACAATGATGAGCAGTTAGATGTGCTTGTTGTGTAACATTCCCCCCGTCACCACCTGTTTATAGAGATCATAATTGTGATGTGATTCAGGCTAGGGGTGGGCGATATAGCCTCAAAATTATATCACGATATTTCAAGAATATTTGCGATAATTATATTTATGACGATATGCAAAAAAATATGGAACAACGTTTTATTTGTGATTGCAGCTGGCAGGCAGTAGCATTTATTAGTGCAAGCACAATGAAGGGCATTTTCTATCCTTTTCCAATGAGCTACTGTCATTGACAGACTACCTAATTCAAAGTGTAAATCTATTGTTATTGCTATTATACCAAACAAAGCACAATTTAACTTAAAATTAATAAGTTAAAATAATATTTTGTGACCATTTTTGAGAACCCCTTCTTGAATCAGGCTTGCAAATAAATGCAGAAGGGAATTCTTTTAAAACATTAGAAAATATTACAGATCCCAGTTTGAACACTGTGTGAACGTTATAATAAATGTATTAATAGAGCTGTTGTAATTATTATCATTATTATTGTCGGTCTTTTTAATTTTATTGAACAGAACAGTAATATTACAATACTAACATTTATGAATGTTGATGGAGCTTTTATTTTGACGGAAACCCGCAGGAAGTCCTTTTGTTGACAGCAGCAGATTTATAAATTATTCTCATTACTAATTTGGGAAGATGCACGTATCACATTGTCACATGCCTTGTAAAATTTCATAATAGTGTTACTAAGCAAATGACGAGTACTACAGTTTCAGCGCAGATTTCCCTCGCAGTTTGGACTTTGAACCCTGGCTAACGAGAGAGAGCTCCTGCAGCGCTGTTTGAATACATGCAATTCATGCGTGTATCAGAAAACATTACGTTCTGCAGTGTATTTAATTGTTTAAGGCCATTTCGCAATTTTAATCATCATACACAAACCAGCAACAACCACCCCTTCCTCTTCTCATCGGAGACATGAGATGCAGTACTACGGTCTCTCGCTGTCGGTGCTTGTAATGATTTTTGCGTCTTTCTCTGACGGTTTTAAATGCTTCCACCCTGCAGACGTATTTTCTGCATTAGTGCGAGCCTCTATTTGATTGCGTCACGTCATTGTTCGGTACAATTTATTCAGTCTTTTTGCTTATTTTGGTGCATCCCTAGTAAATACGTCATTGCATCGCTATATCATTGATATCAATGATATTATTTATTATATAGTATGCATGCATGCATGTATGTATGCATTTATTTATTTATTTAGAGCAGTGTGACATTGAAGTTTTTACATTAGTGTAAATTAAGCGGTACATCTGCACTTTAAACACATGCTCCACATTATGGACTGACTTTAAATAAGAAAAATTGTGAGAGAAATTCAGTTGAATGAAGTAATGTGTCCATTGAGTCATGGTAAGGTCAGCAGATGTCTACTGCATGTTTGCCAGAAGGGCTGGGATTGAGTGAGAACTACCTGAATCTCTCAGCTCCTTAACAGATCAATGCAGTAATCTTCCCTCCGACAGCCTCCAGCACCCTATCTAGCCTTTATTAAAACTGCCACAGTGGCCTATTGTGTGTCTGTGAAGCTGGCAACGACTCCCCAACCGCACATGCAAACACGATTATGTATTAGGACTGTGAATTGACCTGTCACTGCCTCACCGGTAAAGAATCAGGTTATTGATTGATGGTACACCGGTTCGGACCTGATTAGCGGTTCATTGTCAGTGTTATAATTGAGCCCACCTCCTGCCACCCTCAAACAACCGCTACCAAGGTAACAGACTGTCTCTCTGTGGTAAAGACATCTGATAGGACCTTCGCTAGGTAAAATTAGATGTTTGTGAGATCTATTAGATGCAGTGTTGAACCTGTTTATTGAGAGAGAACTCAAACTCAGTTGTGAGAAAAGGACTGTGAACTCTTTGAAATATCATCTGTATTTTGCCTGGGATTTGATCTTAATAATAATAATAATAATAATAATAATAATAATAATACTTACAATGGCATGCCTTTTATCACATGTGATTTTAAGTCACATAATCATCTGTGATACTTTCTGAAATGGCAAGTATTTATCATATTTATGTACTAATATATTTTGTTATTATAATATCCTTATATTATTATTATTATTATTTTATATGAATGTATTTTATAATATTCTTTTAATTATTTATGTTTTTACATTTTGATATTTTCATGTCTTAAGTTATCATTTTTAATAGATAAAATAAATATCATAGATGTCGCTTTGGATAAAAGCATCTTCTAAATGCCTAAATGTATGTTTAGACTAACAGACATAAAATACTTTTTTGCCCATAATTCTTTCTTGGATTTTGATTATTTTTCTTACTCCATTTATTGTTTTATGCCAGAACAGTAAATTTTGTTTGTTTTATGCTTAAAACAAGACAACAAATTGTTTAAAAAAATATATAATAATAATTTAAGATATCGTGTCTGATAAACTTAATATTTTTAAATTATATTTAGATACAACAAAAAATGTAAAAAAAAAAAAGTATTAACAGTATTAACTTTAGGGGTCGATTGATATGTGTTTTTCAGGGCCGATACCAATTTTTACAGATCAAATTAATCTCAAAATGAAGAATAACAAGGGCTCTCCTTTAAGAAATAAAGGGCTGTATAAAGGCCCTGTGGGCCAGTATAGAGTTTGTGAGTGACGGGTTCAGAGAAAGCATCCCTTGTTCTGTAGTCAGTGACGGGCCCCTCCAGACCCAATCACTCCCGTCACATGTGTCTGGGGCAGGTAATTGTGCTTCTGACCTCACCTCGTGCGTTCTCATCTCTCCCCTCCTGTTTTAACTCATCACTGTCCCCAGACATTCATCTTCCTCCCAGTTCAGCTGCAGCCAACCCCTGATGCTCTCCAAATTGTATTCTTCACCCGTTTCTGAGAGCTCAGAGTATGCCGCCGCCTGTGTCTTTTGATTCCTGATGAAGGGGTGAATGTGCTTGTTATTTTTTGGTTCTTTTTGTTCTGCAGAAGGACTTTGTTTATTAAGAGCAGTGGTGTAAATGTCAGTGGAAGAGTTAATTGTCTCATTACCCGGCTCATCTCTATATGACCCTCATTAATTTGAGCGCTGATGGGATTGTGCTGTCTTGCATTTGTGTGATTGTGTGTGTGGGCCTGTGTTTATGGTGCACAGTGAGGGCATCTTTCTCCTGTTTAATTGTGGCTGGCAAAAAAACTTGCATCACTAGTGTGTCTGTGCCAAATTGGTTATCAGCCAATATTAGTTTATCAGTCAGTATTGGATAATGAATTATGTTTGTGCGTTTCCCTTATTTTTTACATTTAACCTTTGCAGTGATACTCAAATCTGCCTCGCGAGATCCACTTTCCTGCAGAGTTTAGCTCCAACCCTGATCAAACTCACTCACCTGTGACTTTCTAATGATCCTGAAGACACTGGTTAGCATGCTCAGGTGTGTTTGGTTAGGGTTAGAGCTAAACTCTGCAGGAAAGTGGATCTCGCGAGCCAGATTTGTGTTTCCCTGCTGTAATCAAACACTCATTTAGTTCATTTTTAAAAAGACTATAATTTAATAACGCTGTTAAGTGCAATCTTTAGCAGATCTCAAAATGAATATCCATTTTTCATGCATTTCATGTTGTGTAATGGATAAGAAAAATGAACTTTAAGATATAGCTTCAGAAAAACCTCCTATCTTAAATTATACTGTAAATACAAATTTAATTTAATATTTTTACAGGATGGAAACAAAATTCATAAGAAGAAATATTGCAGTGTGCATGTATTATCATTCCCAGTGTGGATATTAAAAACACTAATAATTTAATAACGCGGTTAAGTGTAATATTTAGGAGATCTCAAAATGAATATATATTTTTTTATGCATTGTATGTGGTGACGCCTAAAATTATTATTTTTTTATTTTATTTTTTTTCTATTATATTAAAATGTTTAGTATTAGTTAATTATTTCAATAGGTTTTATTTTATTTTTAGACAAAATAATATAGAATTTTAATATGAGCAATTTATCTGTAACTTGGCAATAATTTGTAAAATATCATATTAATTTCATGCAGCTGAGGCTGAATAGTTTTTTTCAGCATTGTACTCCAGATGTTTTCCATTGGCCTGACGACATGAAGCTCATTGTTTTCCTGAGGGGGGTAAATGGGAGTGTCTATGGTTGTTGAAGAACCTTTTCCTTCCAGGTTTTGTTAGTTTCCTTGAGTATAACTTGTTTTTTTGGAGGAAATCTCCTAGAATTTGCCCCCTTTCTGAAGTTATTCTTTGACAAACGTTGACACAAGGTAAATGAAATTCAGCGAACGAGTTTACTTTTAACTTCACCATAAACTCTGTCGGTTTGAAATATTAATACGTTTATTTCAAGTGGGTTTATTATACAGTTTGCGGTGGGAGCGAAATGTGTTTGAAGTTGACAATGAGTATCAAAGGGATTTTGGAACAGCAAGCTTTAGATCTTTTTTTATAGTTCACGTTTTGTCAGCTGAAGCCGCTTAAATGAAGAGATTTCGTGGAGCATTCAATTTCACTAGCTTTGCATTTATTGCGTATTTCATGATACACCACTAAAACTTGTGATTGATGTTATTAGAGGCTTTTGTGAATTAGAAATCATGCAGGCTTAGAAGATGTTTCATTATTATTGCTGTTTCTTTTATGTTGTACGTAATATCCTGAACCCTCCAAATAGCAAACAGATGATTTTTCTCCTGTTTTCAATAAATAATGCCCTGTGTTTTCCATAATATTTCATATTGCCAAGTATTTAATGTGTAAATCTTCCCTTGATTCTTTATTACTTAAACGTTGTAGCTCATATTTGGCTTTCAGGCTTGCTATGACATTAATAAGTGACAAAAAGCCTAGTCATGAGCCGTCTTTTGCTGACATCAAAGCGCGTGATTATTCATTCCCGTACTTCATATGTTATTTTTTTGTTGTCTGGAATATTAAGATGTGTGAGCTGCTAAATCCTCAGCAGACCATTAAAGGGTCACACCTTTTGCAGTTACATAACAGCTGAATATTCCTTCAAATGATGCCTGTGATCTATATAACCATCCATTACCATAATACAGGGCATCAGAATGCAGGTGGTCCCTCCGGCACGGGGCTTATGAGATGGCATCTCCTCTCCTGATTCTATAATTAATGGGAAGAGATTTATTCCGGCTCTGCTTGCAGTATGGGCTATGAGGAAGGTCGTTCCTCACCTTGCTTTGAAAACAAATGGAGTGTATTGTGAACTTGCCGTGCACTGCAACGTCTCCACACAGATCTGCGGAAAAACAAGACCGCATTAATGTCTCGCCGCATCCTCGCTGAATTTATACTTCAACCTTGACGTCTCAGAGCTCATTCGCTTGCGTGGATCAGCTCTGAGTCACTTGCGACTGGATCTCTGAGTTGGCACTTTCTGTCTCATCCTTCAGCTACTGCAGTGTCTATTCCACTCATCTCTATTTAACACAGCGGCCGCTTACTCAGGGTTGGCTCTATAAACCTGCCATGTCTGTCCCTCATTGCATGGAATGGTTTACAGCAGAGGATGCATGGGTATTGCTTAAACACAACAACAAATGCGCAAACGCACCCATATCAAAATTCTGTCTGATACTTATAAGCCGATATGTTAATTTTCATGTTTGATAAACTACTGTATATACTGTATAGATGATATAAAACTTTTGTATTATTTTTTTCTATCAAGTAAATGAAAAATAGTACTAAAATCAGTCATTTAAATGCTACAAGTGAATTTAGGCATCACAGTATGGAAGATGGATGCTTATATTTGCTGCATTTAACATTGTGACTTAATTTATTATTTATTTTAAAAGATTATATTTTTAAATGAGTGTTAGATGATGGCAGTTGTAATCTAAATAAAAACAAATCTAACCCACTATCTAAATTATCTAAATTAGCAATAACTGAACACTAATATGGCTTGTTGTTGTTGTTGTTGTTATTATTATTATTCTTATTATTATTATTATTATTATTAGTAGTAGTAGTAATAATTATTATAGTAATAATATATTATGTAGAGTACTATTAAAAAGAACATAAATTATAATATTTTGATTAATCATTTATTATAACTTTTTTAAGTATATTCATTATTAATCGTTGTGGTTTTATTAGAATTTATATTATGTAGAATAGCAGTAATAACAATAATTATTAATGGTTATATTAATTACCATTTAATAATAATGATTAAAATAAAATCACTTAAAAATAAAAAAAATAAAAAAAATTAAATCATTAAATTATTTAAAGTACTAGTAGGAGTAATAATAATAGTAAAAAATATTATTATTATTTATTATTATTATTATTATTATTATTATTATTATTATTATTATTACTCGCCACCCTTAAAATTTGGTCGCCCCACAGTTATAGTAAAGCAACACACACCCCCACACACACAGAAAGAAACATGACACGCAGCAGCACAGATAGCGAGGGTGATGGATTGCCCAGTGGTCTCCTCCTCACCTCATCCTCCTCTCTTTTACTCCTCAGCGTACTCTCGCAGTTTCATCCGCTCATTTGTAACTCGGAGAGCCTGCGTGGGAAAACGTGCCTGGGAACCGGCCCACTTTCACAGCAGGTTTTTGTAGAGTCAGAACGGTGCATTTGCAGCTGTTCAGGATGACGTGGAGCTTTGACCAGTCTCGTTAATGAGATCCAGAGGGCTCAGTGGGTCGCTGCTGTCCGAGAGCCAGATGTGGAGAAGATAACGTGACTTAATGGGCCGCTCAAGAGAAGCATGATGAGAACATGCTGTCTGAATCAGTCACACTGATGAAGCATGGCACGGCAGGGCCAGAGTCTTTCCGCTGAGAACCTCCACGAATTACCTTTGACTTCACGAGGTCAAGCCTGGCACTCTTCTCTGACCCTTTAAACCTATTTATGTGTGCTTGAAAAATCAGGAAATGCGTTTCATGTCTGTTATAGGTTGTGTTAACTATACGCAATGGTAAACCACTTTTAGCAAAAAATGACCAACAAAATGACCCGAGAAAATTTTTTGACAGTCCTATTAGGATCCTGTTATGTAGGAAAGTTGTCAGGGTGTGTAATGAATGTGCTTTACCAAAAGAAGTGCAGGGCAGGAGCGGAGAGAGCTCTTAGATCAAGGTAATTGGATGAAGCAGCAATGTGTCATTTCCTTTTGAATCTACTTTTCAATTTGTCCAGTCAATTTGTCTTTTAACCTGCGACAAAACTAACAGCAGAACTGAAACCAAGGATAAATTAGATTTCAGCCTCTCTTTTGCAGCATACTGTATTTCCTCTCGCAGACTAAAATAATGAGCAAATGTCCTTGTCCGACTCCTTTGGCCATTAACCAGATTTTTAATGAATTACTCAGTTTTGATTAACAATTTTTTGTGAATGTTCATTCCACTTAGGACAATGTATTTATGTATGTGTGTGTAATATATAATATATATTGTCTGTTACTGTTTCAAAATTACATGACAAAAATTGTAGTTAGTAACGTAATCTATTACATAACACATTTTAGGTAATATAATCAGACTACTTTTTGATTACTTTTAGATTACTTGTTACCTAACTCATTTATCACATTGATTTACATAGGATAATCTTGTACCATATTGATTAAAAATACAAAGAGAAAGAAAGTATATTCCATTTTATGGAAGAATATTCAGGACTTTTTCAAAAGGAATTGCAAATTATATTTTCAATTGTGTTTTCCATATGTGGATGCATAAATTGTGACATTGACAAAGTATAGTCCCGCCTCTGATATTGCTTGACAGGTTTCCGCGTTGACATCGTAAATTCAAATGCAAAAGAAATTGCGATTCCATTTGAGTTTTGACAGGTTACATGCACGACACAGAGAGAGTGAAAAAGCAGACGTGGTAATTAATATTTTTATAATTATATATTAATTAATATTAATATAGTTTGTATATTATAATTTTAGCATCCTTGCATTAGTTACCTGTTAGATATCAGATCGATTTTAAGGCCTTAGTAATAACTTTCAAAATTTTAAACAGTCTCGCACCTTTGTATTTGTGAGATCTTGTTACTTTGCATAAACCTGTGAAGAACTTGAGATCTGATGACAAACATTTGCTCCAGGTACCACGGTACCGACTTAAGCTAAAAGGGGGTTTCGTGCTGGCCCCTCAGTGTCCGCTTATAAAACTGCTTTGAAGAAGCATTTTTATTTTATGGCGTTAGAATCTGATTTAGGAGAGATGTAATGTATGTTTTCTATTTTAAGATGCTGTGTTTGTTATTGTATTTGTTTGGTTTTTCTGGAATGCATTGTACAGCACTTTGGGCTGCTCTAAAGGCAGTAGAAATGTGCTATATAAGAAAATAAACTAAACTAAACTAAACAAATATTGCTATTTAAACACGACAGACTCATAACTCCTTAAACATGGGAAATACAGTTACAAATGGATTTTGCTTTTTCATTTGAAATTTGACAGTCACTGTGCATGTGAAGAAAGGGGTTTGTGAGTTTAATGAAAAGCTAATAATTAACTAAATCATAAAAATGTAAAATTAAAATAAATATTTTTAAAATGACGTGACAACAATCTAAATAAAACACTTAAAAAATGTTATGTCTGTTTACCTGCTTGTCATGTGACCATGAGAATAATATGTAATCATGTAATCAGCAAAAACGTAATCGGTGTCTGATTTGGAGTATTTTAAAATGTAATGTAATCTAATTACAAGTACTTTTTTTGGATTACATACTCCACATTACATGTATTAGGTTACTACCCAGCACTATATTTAAATAAATGAGGAATAAAGAGCAGCTGCATAAATAACTCTAAAATCTAAACAAGGTCTCATCCTATAAAATAGAATTGCTTGGTTGTTGTTTTTGTTAAAGGAATTACTACTATTATTTGAATGACTTAAATCCACCCATTTGTTTTGTACAGGAAAACAATCAAAGTCTTGTAATGAAGAGGGGCTCCAAGGCCTCCCTTTGTTTGCCCAGTACCTCTGTGTCACTCTGTACCTGGAACTTGAATTATGTTCAGCCAGAGGCTAAAGGAGAGGAAGCCGTCTGGCCCCGGCACACACATGTAGTTGTGTTTACTGCATGTGCATGCAAGCTTGCAGAAGGCACCGTCTCCAACTGTTCTTCTGTGGCTCATTTCATTTTGTTGAGATTTAGGTGGAGAGGTGTGAGTTATTCCACTTTTTGTCGAGCCCAGGGGATTTTTGTCCCACCTGCCATAGATGTGACCTTGACCATGTAATGAATTTGCTATACCATTCCTCCACTATCTGCTTCTCATCCTCACCCTGATCTTTAACGTTTTATTTTCCCCAGGGATTGGAATTATTCATTCTGTCACCAGACTTGAGGCAGTAGATTTTTTTTTTGGATGAATTCCATGCTTGCTGTAATCAAATTGAAAGAATATGTTCATGACACAAAGTGTGACGCAATCTAGTGGTTAATGGAATATTGCAATAGCACAACAATCACAAATATGCAATGGAGAAAAAAAAAGATTGTGTGAAGAGGATAAAAACGAAGATTTCTGCAGTTACCAGTGAGATTTGTATTTCAGTAAATACATGGTGATGAAGAAAGTGAATGCTGAGGTTTCTTTTATTTGAATATGTACCATCTGGAGCATATCAAGGTTGTGTGAACAGGCAAAGCAATTTTCCCACAAATGCCAAGTAATGAGACATCCTGGGTAACGTGAGCTATGCAGGTTATTCCAATCTCTCTGTCAAAAGAGTGCAGCTACCTGGAATACTTTATTCAAACAAGAAACATTTAATAAACGTGTGAAATAGGTTTTTTTTTTTTTTTTTTTGTCACAGTGTCTTTATGGCATATTCAGTGTATTGTATCTCTGACTAAAATGGCATATATATATATATATATATATATATATATATATATATATATATATATATATATATATATATATATATATATTTAATCAACAAAAATAAAATGTTATCTCATTATATAAAAGTTTTTTTTTTGTTACCTCACAGAAAGCATATATTTTATTCAATAGCCCATAGAAAAGTAAATGACCATGTTCCATCAAAGAAAGTCTGATAGAATATAGACATTGTCTTACTATTCTAAGGGTCCCATTCGTTCACATCTATCATATCTGGCCTTATTTCATTATTACACGAGGACACGTTGCAGAGGCGTAATTGACCTGTGTTATCGGTTTACGTAAGCCCTCCATCTCAAGAGCGCAGTGTGCCGCAGTTTGACACTGCCTTTGCTGCACCGCATATGTCTCTGCAGGCTCACTGGGGTATCTCAGCCTCTTTACAGGTATCTTTCTTCTATTACAAGGCTTTCAGCACAGACCCACCTCAGCAGACATAAGTTAATTAAGTGTATCGTTTCTCTGGCAGACTCAGGCCTCTGGAGTTTCGTTTGCTCAAGCCTTGATTTATGCCGAGCTTCAAGGACGGTGTTATGCACTGCAGCACGCTGCTGCTTCTGAAGCCCTGCCTACAGCCTCGCCTCAGCATCGCAAACCGAGTGAGGAGATGCAAAGTGCTTTTGCATTCCTCTGTTCTAAATGTCAGAGTTAGATCTGGTTTGTAGCAGTCCATTTGACTGTGTTCACAGAGAGAGGCATAGCTTGATGCATCATCTTCTTTTGGAACAATTTTAATTGACAGAGAAAATTTAGATACTTGCTAAATTATGTTTTTAAAGTGCAGGTTGCTCTATGTTATCTTATATAAACTGTTAACAGCAATATCATATGCAATTGGGTCATTGTACTGAAAATCAGCTCAGCTGTGATGACCTCTATGCAGTTATTGTGAATGGGGAGTTGTAAGCTTCAAAAGCACCATGAAATATCATAAGTGATATATGTCTCTTCTTGGATGAACCGCCATACATTTAGTAAGTAATTATTCACTAATAATTTCACACTATAATGAGTTAACTGTTGTGACTGGATTACTGAGTAAACGTGAGAGCTGTATGAGTCAAATGAATCATTTAATAAAGTGAATTGGATCAGTTGAATCAGTTTTGTCCACTAGATCAACTGAATTGTTTTTGTGAACTGCTTCAATTGAATTATTTCTGTGAACTGGATCAATGAATTGTTTTATATGAAATTTGAGTAATTTTTGTGACCTGGATCAGTTGATACTGTAAGTGTGTCTGTGATGTGCAGTCATAAATGTAGTAACTAATTACTTACTAATTATTTTCCATTATCGTTGAGTCAGTCAATTAAATGCAAGAGCTATTTCAGCCTGAATTGAGAATAGTCTTGTCTTTTGTGTGTTGAATCGTTTTAGTAAACTGGTTCAATTGAATAATTTTTATGAACTGGTTAATTTGAATCATTTTTGTGAACTTGATTCATTAAAAAGTTCTGACTCGGTGATTAGCAATACAGTCATTTTGTGTGGTGAAGTCATAAATTTCATTAATACTTTTTCACAGTATTGCCTTTTTAACCATTGACCAGATCATTGAGTCAGTGAATTAGATGTGAAAGCTGTCTGGTTTGTAAATGAATCATTTAGTCAGTTTTTGTGAATTGGATCAACTGATTCATTGAAAAGATCTGACTCAGAAAGTTTTGACTATAGATTGCTTACTTGTCTCATGATACCATATGAACATATTTGGGATGAATGCCTAGTCAAGATTTCATAACTTGCAATCTGTTTTTCCCACAAAGCTACAGTATCATATGGCTTCAGAAGAATAGTGCATAAGTCAAATGGAACAAGTTTATGAAACGTATATTTATACTGAAATGAGCAGACAGGATATTTTGAAGAAAATGTGGAACACATGAGGGTGAATAAATGATGACAGATTGTTAAATTCTAGTTGAGCTGTTGCTTTAAGAGCACATTTGAAGAAATGTAAATGGTGAGGCAACTCATCATTAGACGGCCTGTCGGTTTTGAACACAAGCCCACTTGGAGAAGCTTGTAAACATGCCCCAGATGGTCTCCAGACAAAGGGGAGCAGCTCGGCATTGTGTCTCCTGCTGTTTGACATCATGACCTGACAGCAGAGGTCAAAGGATCACTCGTGTTGCAGCGTTGTCGTCATGCCCCCCTCAAGTGCAGTCTTACAAAATCACATTCAGATCGTCGTCAGCTGCTCTCGTCTGGTAGGCTCTGAGGAATCTGGAATGCTTTTGAGGAGGAAGTGGTTGCACTGCTGGGAACTCGAGGCACGGAATGACGGTAAAGTGTGGCTGGAGAGGCGAGGGCTTGCGTGAGGTTACAGCGGCTCGTTAAAGTGCTGCGATTCTGTGGGTCAAACGTTTTTGAGCAAGAGTGTTTCTGATTGTTTGAGGGTTTACTTTGGAACAGTTTCTCTCTTTTAAAACCACGGTAATGAAGTTATGGCAGCACAAGGAGGGGACGGCTCACACTTCGGTAAACCATTTTGGTATGGCTGAGCCCCTGATCCCTTAGATGATTATATGTTTCATACATATCTGCCAGAGAGTGAAATATTATATGTATCTTAATGCTTCCAAGGTAAACCAGGTTAATAGCTCTTGATAGGCAACTTATTTGAAAATACAGATGAAATGGTTGAAGGTTATTTACATATAATGAATGGATTAAATCCGACTCCTAAATTAAAATAAATAACTTTATTTTTATTTTTAATACATTTTATTGAAAATTTGTTTCCTTTTATCACAGGGTTTTTTTTAACTTTTTGATTCCACACACATCCAAATATAATGATTCGCTTACTAGGAGGCTACCTTACTAGAGCCCTTTTGTAATATATAAAGATAGCTGCATATAATCATGTGCGCTAGTTTAGTGTGCCAGTTTAGGGTTTGCATGATTTTTTTTTTTTTTTAATTTTTTAAAATTTTTTAAGTATTTTTTTTTTATGTTTTTGAAGTCTCTGATGATCTCCAAAGCTGCATTTATTAATATTGTGAAATATTTTTTATTAATAATTCATCATTTTTGTTCAGTATTCTTTGATGAAAGTTCAAAGGAACCACATTAATTTGAAACATTAATGAACATTTTAACATTTATAAATGTTACTTGATCAATTTAATGTGTCTTTGATTATTATTAATTATTAATTTATTCAGAAAAAAATCATATTGACCCCAGACTTTTGAACAGTAGTGTAAATCATTTATTCTTTGAAAAAAAAAAGAAATCAAATAAATGAGTAAAAAATTATCTTGAAATGTATTAAAAAAAATTTACACTATATTTCTCTAGACTTGCAGCCCTAAGTTGTACAACTTTGGTTTTGTCATATTACTCTTGCTTCCCTTTTTTATTTAATGTTATGTATCCCTCACCCATGGTAAAACCACAGTCCTCTTGTGTGTTAATTTTTTTATTCCAAGTACATATTTATATTTGATATTGAGGTCTTGCACAAGATGTTCTCGATGTTGCGATTCTTCCAGTCGAAGACGATCAGTCAGCATAGTAAAAAAGGCTTATTTGAAATGTCTGCTTATGCTTTCCCAGCAGTTTATTATTAACCGTCTGCATGGGCTGGAGATAGATCCGAAACTGAGCTGCAAACTCTGAAGGACTGTTTCTCACACTGGCAGGGTCCTCGCTGCACATAGTTCATGGCCCTTGAGGCGTGCTACCATACTATTGTTTGTGTTATTTTTAGCCGAGCCACATCTTGCTGAACTTTGAGGGCTATGCTGGCTGGCCAGCGCTCATTAGAGCACAAAGACTGCAAAGTGAACCTATCAACGATAGGCCTTTTCCTATGTGGTTTTGAGGATGCGTAATGTAGTCAGGGTTGTGCTTTTGTGAACGTCGTCACAGACTGTTCCCGCTCCACCCTGTGTGTGAAGGGATAGTGTTTCTTCCCATTCAGCCCTGGCCTGAAAAAGCGAACCCATTTCCATACCCTCGCTTTATGTCGGGTGAGAGAGAGAGGGACTGATCTTTTATTTGTATGCGGGCGCTCCAGTCCTCTGATTACATTTTCCCCAGGCGTAGACGGAGTTATATGAAATTTGTCTCAGCAGGTGAGCGACGGGAGACAAACATTCAATAAGGCTTTGTCACTCACATTGTGAGTCCAGAGTCGAAAGAGAGTGTCTCTGGCCTCATGAGAATCGAGGGATACAAAGAATATGCAAAAATGCTTCTTTTTTTTATTTTTTTTAGGAAGGGAAAGCATTGTTATGGCATAATGTGACACGGAGGCATGTGTGATTTAGTTAGAGAGAAACTGAACTTTTTAGGGGATTTAAAACACGTATACAGTCATCGTGAGATCAGAATTGGTGCTGTTTACATAATGCACATTCATGATCTTGTGCATGTTATTCCAAATAAAAAAGTTTTGAGTACTTTCTTCAAAATGCTTTTTTTGCTGTGTGACTTATTGTATGTTAACCTGTAGCTAAATAGCTATTTAGACATTTATTTTGGCAAACACGCATTCACCTGGGTTTGTTCTGGTTTGTTATGCTCTTTCAGCATTTACTCAATTCCCAGAGGATAAAAAGGTCCTGTCCTACTTTAAAAAAAAAAAAAAATGTATTATTAATTAATATCCTTTTTCACTCATGGATGCATCAATAGATTGTAAATAGGCCTTCATGTTGGTTTTAAACCAAAACCAAGCTACTCCGCTGCTTTTCTTTGTGCATTTTCTATGGGAACCTGTCTATGTAAACATGATAAATTCGATAGGAATAGTGTGATACACAGACTGAGGTCTAGCATTTATTTTCAATGAGAGCAAGAGAGAACTGGAGTATATTTGGTAAGTTTCTACTTTGTGTGGAGCTCTGCAGGTATGACACATACTGAAGTCTGCATTATTTATAGGGTTCCTTCGCAGTGTTTACTGCTCCCTGCACACTAAGCAGGAGATATTTTTCTTCACTTAATAAAATTTGATAAATATAATGTGCTTTAACCTCACCAAACAGACGTCACACGTGATGGATGTTTAAAATGACTACACAATATAGGTAATATATGGTAAACTGCCTTACTTTATATACACTACTGTTAAAATGTTGTGTTAGGTAAGATTTTTAAAATGTTTTTTTTTAAATATCTTGTGCTCACCAAGGCTGCACTATATGATCAAATAAATAAATAAAAATAAATTGCTGCTTTCTGTTGTAATACATTTTAAAATATAATTGATTCCTGTGATGCAAAGCTGAATTTTCAGCATCATTACTCCAGTCTTCAGTGTCACACGTTCCTTCCGAAAAAAAAAACAGTTGTGCAGCTTAATATTTTTGTGAAAACCAAGATACTTTTTCTCATGATTCTTTGATGGGAGTTCAAAAGAATTACTTTTATAATGCATTTTATAGTGCATTTATTCAGACACCTTCAACATTTCTCATATCACAGTTTATTCGCTATAGTTTAAACCGAGTTAAACTGTGTCAGAACAAATTCATCTTGATATTACCATCCTTCTGTTAGACTGTCTCACAAATGAATTGGGTTTAATAGCTGTCAGCTGTTTAATTTAAGTACACAATTAGATAATACCAATTTAGGTCAACCAATTACCAAGTAGGGTTGTAACGGTATGAGATTTTCACGGTATGATAATCGTCTCAGAAAATATCACGGTATATATTAAACGATAATTCTTATCAGTAACAATGACTCTTAAAAGAATAAGAACAAGTTATTTGAGTGAACAAATCCTTTATTGCAACAAACTTGAAACCATTTTAATGAAAGTAAGTCTCCCTTGTGAATTTTTTTTCTTTTCTTTTTTTAAATTTTAAAATTAAAGCTATAAGCCTTATGTATATCTATAATCACACTTTAATTAATGTTTTAAAATGTTATCAAATTAAAATTTACCAACTTTTATTTTTGGCAAAGTGCTGCACAACAGAGGTATACTAAGTTAAAACATGGACAAACATGATATTCCTTAAAAATAATGTTTGAATAAATTCATTATTATAAAGAATGTTATTATTATTATTGTTGTTGTTATAAATTTTAAGTACATTGTACAATGCTAATATATTTCTGTCATGACTTCAAGTTAAATTGAACTTTTATTTTGACGGGTTGTAGCGGACCTTTGAGTTTCAGAGTGTATTTGACAATGGTTTGTCTCAAATAAAACTGGGAGATGTTTATTTAGGTTTTCTCTCAGAGCAGCTCTGCTGATGTTCATGTTTATGTAGATGCTGAAAACACCATTAGTGTCATGCATACTTCAGTATGTAGTAGATAAAACGGCGCCACTAATATCTTTTGATTTATCCATCCATCAGATTGCAAGTTTTACATGACAACCTTGTTAGCGTTATACTGTAAATCCCTTGTTCATGACTGCACCAGGATTCCCTCTGCATCATGGAAATTATCCGGCCTTTTAACTTGTAACTTATATATCCGAAGTATTCCCATACTGCAGATTTAAACTTTTTTTCGGTGGGGGATGGAGATTAGATATAATCTCTGTCTCTGCCATTTCTTCCGCTGCAAGTGCGTGTAAGCAGCCACGTGAATGCAGAGTGAAGCAGCCGAAATAAATTGCATATGCGCCGGTGAGATTTTTTTCTTTTTAAACCGTAGATATGCAATTGTTTACGGTATGATAACCGTGCACGTTCAAACCGCGATAGACTGTCATACCGGTATATCGTTACAACCCTATTACCAAGCAATGCTTAATTTGTTCAGTCATGGTGTAAAAAGGTCGCATTAGCAATTAAAGAAAAAACACTGAAGCAAAACATGGTTCCGTCAAAGTGTCTGATTAATTTTTGGTTTTACTGTATATGTATGTGGTCATAAGTGCTTCTCATGCATAACCTTGAATAATTGCATAGCTTCATTAAACTGAATAGTGGGTAACTTTCCCGGTCCGCTTCCTGTGGAGGGATGTTTTGATGTTCCCTATGCTGTTTGTAGTGCCCTTTTGACTGAACTGTATGCTTCCTGTGATTTTGGAATCTCTCTTAAGATGGCCGAATACCCACTGAGTCCACTTCACTCGGCACTTCAACGGCCGCTTGGAACGGTCCCACTGCAGAGGTGAAAGGGGCAGCCATCTTGGCTCGGAATGAAACTGCTTTTCAATGCCTGAATGGCTATTGAGGGCCAATGGAAGAGTGACTACATTTCCAAATGTTTTGTAATATCACCTCAGACAATAGTATGTAGACGTCCACCATGACACCCGTCTCGTACCACCAGCTATCAGCCTCAAACACATTCCCACCCAGCAGAGACGTGCTGGCTGAGACAAAGATGGTGTAATGTCTTGAATAATTTAAAGCTTTTCTGTAACTGAATAGCGCCTTGACACAAATTAGTTCTAGAAGTTGAAGCTGAAGGCACCCAACATTTCCCAGAATGCCTGCTTAGCTAATTAGCTAAAGTAATTAATGAGTGAGGAGCGTATGGTTGTGGCTCCTGTGGGGTGGTTAACAGTCCTTAAATTCCCAGCCCAACTGCCCTACTACTGCATGGAACGGGCTGAAAGTGAATAGATGTATTGCAGTGAACTTACATTTGGATCAGATTCAGTCATGATCTTATAAATCAGTGTCATAGCAGTCTGGTTTTTGAGTGATTTGCTATTCTGAAGAGAAGGAGCGTCCCTTTTTTTCTTCTTGGCTGTATGGAAGCTTCTCCGCCCCGCCAAATGTTTTTAACTTTCAGCTGCCTTTGTGAGCTCTGTCTAAATACCTTTTTTGACACTCCACATATGCGACGGAATCACAGAGCAATATGTTAGCTTATGGCGCTTAGTCTGGTTGAATGTAGATAGCATTTTTTAAACGTTTACTCTTGCTGAAAGTGTTTTCTCCTAAATGGGCTGTGCAAAAATTGTCGTTTTCTTTCTTTCTTTCTTTCTTCTTGCTTAAGGCGACCACTCCATGAGACTAATGATATGTGTGTAATAGCCATCATCCATCATGATCTAGTTATGCAAAACAGCAGGGTTTGTTAACAAGTTAATGCTCCTTATGAAGCTCTGGCCGTTTCTGTCTTTTGGGCAGCAGGGCTGAGCGAAATATTGAATGTTCATGATATATTCGTAATGATTTGGATAAGGCAAAATCTTAATTATTGGGCTGGTTTTAATGTGCTTTTTATGTGGCCACTCAGTTTCTTAAAGACTGTGTCATTGTATTGGGAGTGTGAGTGCTTTTAATTGTATTAAGTGTTACTTACTTAAAATCAAAATGTGTTTCTCATATAGTACAATTTTAAATAAAAAGTTATTAAATATTGCTGTTTATTGTCATTGACGCATATAATTATTTTTTAAATGTAATTAAATATTTAAATATTTCTATCTAGCTTTAATTTATTTTTATTCCAGTTTGTTTTAGTAATTTTAATACTCAGCAAGGCAGCACCTTTCATATATTTTATTTTATTTCAGCTTTATTTCAATTAACAAAAACATAGTTTTAATAGATTTAAAATATAGTATAGTAAAACAATAGTTTGAGTTAACATGAAAAGCACTGCATTTGGTATCACAAAGTTTTTTTTTTTTTTTTTTTTGCTCTAAATCTTGTTATACTGGTTTCAATCAGTGTCTGTGAATCTGCGCTCCCCTGTGTAAATCCATGTTCACACAAGGTCGCGTGTTGCAGAAATTTTGAGCAGGAAACCTCAAAGGGTCTCTGTACTATGTATAATTTCTAATCATCAACAGTACTATATTCAAAAAACATAATTTAATTGAAATCATTTGTAATAATTCCGAATTTCATTAACACCGCTGCGTCTAAAAGGTCAGACAGGCTTAAAAAGTTTTCAAGCCTTCTGTTTGAAAGTGCTGACTGCTGGATTTCACTTCTTCCTTTGGCAGTTTGGCACTGAATGAATTCAATGCCCTTCTGAGAGAAATATCCATTATGGAAGAAGTAAAAAGAGGCATTACATATCCCAGTCTGTTTTTTTTGCCAGTAGCGCAGCTGCTGCTTGTGTGAAATCAAGTAAATGACATTCATGCTCGATGTGGTATCAAGTGGTATCGGTGGTTGTAAACACTCTAATGAGGATCTGAGGATGTCTGTGTTATCAGCTGAGTGGTTGAGTCACTGTTTGTTCAGTTAATAATGCTGTTGTATCCTTTCCTGAATTGAGGCGCAAACAAGTGCAGATTTAATATTTTAATATTTTTTATATAGTTTAGGGGTTTAAGATAACCTTTAAACACTATTCTTGGAGGAAAAACGCCTGTAAGGCTATTGCATTTTCTTTTCACTAAAGCTAGTATCTGTTTCTTTTTTGATGTTATGTGAGGTTCTTGATGTTTTTGATGTCTGATAGCTGTTAGCGTTCATCTCAAGGCGTAACTCGTGATTCTCACCCAACTCCCTCAGCTCTTCTCGTCTTAATCACGCATTTCTGCATCTTTCCAGATGCCTGAGATTAGTTTGTGACAATTCAGGCTGATTCTTACTAATAAAAATGTGATGTAATACCCTGGAGCTTCTTTGTTTCAGCAAATATAGGCGTATCTCTATGGAGCTTTGACATTTTATAGGCTTCAGTACCATGGGCGGTGGAGCCTAGTGGTTAAAGATCTGTATTTGGGTAATTTGCCTCTTATTCGAGCTCGAAATCACTCAATCAGTGACAAGTCAACTCTGCTGTTGCATCTTTTCCAATTTAAATCTAGTCAGAAGTGAATACCGCTTGAGATACGAAGACAATTTTGATCTCTAATAGGGTGAGGCGGTGATTTTTCTTTACTCCATCCGTGAAACACATGACGTCCAATCGATTTCTGAGAAAGTCCTTCTCTTTTCTTGTGTAATGACAGCTTTGATGGCAGGTTCAAGATGGTGCTTCATGCTGACACTCAGGTAATGGTGGAACAAGTGTTTTTTTTGTAGGGCCAGGACAGTTGCAGCCTCATTGGTTGACAGGTCCAGCCTGCCTCGGACGGCACGTCCTTCCCCTGACCGCACTACTGACTCCCCCCTCAGACATGAGAGCCGAGGGTGGAGCAGCTCTCTTCTGTTCTCCTTTCATCTAACAAGGCTCTAATGATCAAGAAGACAGCACTGGCTCCAGACGTGATTGAGAGAGATGGATGCTGCAATGGTGAACTCATTGCAGAAACAGAATGAGGTTAGGTAACAAGGCAGCTGTTTATATCTGCCGATGTATGATTGAGGATCACCATGTCCTTTAACAGACTTCAAAGTCACCATGAAATCAAAATGGGCAATTCCTATTTTTATGGAATGTTGCAGTGGGTATTAAAAACCCTTTGCAACAACGTGTCTTCTCTGACGGCATGTATACCGGTGTGAGGGCTGGGCAGATAGCTTGTCCAAAAGCCAGATGAATTTCAATCTATTCCTTCCAGCAACCTGTCAGTCACATGAAAAGATCACAGTAGTTAGCAAACGACAACACTTTATGCCATCCAATGAATTTCCTTTGGACAAAATCAAGTTCTGCCCCCTTTGTTTCTTGTTCGAGGTTATTAAAAAATCAAAAATCATGGTAACACTTCATGTAAAGCCTTTATATATAATGCATTATAAAAGTTTTAATGCATTAATTATGCCTTGTAATGCATTGTGTGATCTCATGAATAATTGTAGCCACATTTATTATACATTATAATACTTATCAACTTATCAACTAAATAAACTAAAACCAAAAAGTAAAACTTAGTAAAACAAATTCATAAAAATAGTAACATATATTTTAAAAAGAGACAAAAAAGCCAAAACTTTCAAGTTCAAATCAAAACAAAATTTAAAGACAAAATCTAATTAAGAATATTAACAAAAACTCATACTATATCAATGAAAACAATGGTTTGAGAAGCCATTTCACTCAGTTATGTTACAATGGGAAAGATTTTTTTTTATTTCTGTATCATGTTGACTTCAGTGTTATGAAGGATTTTTATATTTTCTTTTGACTTCATTCATTTCAAGACAGCAAGTTTTTGTTTTAAATATTAAACAATATAAACATTTAAAATAAATGTATTCATGAGTTTATTTTATTTATTGAAAACTATGAAAAAAGCTATGGCAGAATGGGGAAAAAGGGTTGCAAATGTAGCCTAAAGTAAGCTGTCACTATGTAAAAAAACTTTGTAAAAAAATTGCTCCCTGAGGTGTCAGATGCTTTCATACAGTACCTGAGGTACTTTGTTCAGGTGCACTCTTGGCTCGTGGCTTGCTACCTTGTAGGCATCAAACCAGCTTTTGTCTTACCAGCAACACAGGCCAGGTAGATGTAGAGGTAACTGATATGTTGTTTGTGATAGTCCAAGTGAATAGACGCACAGTGTGCTTGATTAGGAACGATCCCTGTGCCAAGAGTATCCATTTCTTTAAAAAGAGCCATAGGATATCTGCATTAAGTGTTGTGTTCCTGATGCCACACATGCCAGAGTGCGTTATAAAACATATGTTAGTGTGAGGAGAAACATTAGCAGCAGTAGGGTGTAATTTCTCTGTGTTCAGGAGTGGTAATGAGTTGTTAAAGCCTGTGAAAAACAAACAAGGTCGTGTTATCTGTCCTTGCTCTGTGATTGCAGCTGCTGGCCGCCAAACAGAAGGCCTTCCATCTCCCTCCAGAGTAATTAGTGCTTGCTAAATGTTGCACGGCTGCCTGAATTACCACCTTATGCAGCTGGTGAAAGTCATTTCAGCTGTGCTTATTTTCCTATCTTTAGAATTAATGCTGTCGTGCAGTTGTATTATTGTCATTTAATTGCAGTGGATAGTTAGAAACTCGCTCCGCATTTAGCAACACTTTTTTTCTCAGATTAAGGACCTGTCCCAAATAGCGCAAATGATACGTACTTGTGGTGTTATGGACTTTCATTGCTTATCGCATTTTTGTGAAGTCCACAAGACTGTGGGGACTTTGGGGTCGTCATAAGCCCTATTTGGACTTGACTAGTTTTATAAACTAAGTTTGAGTTTTGATTCTCATCACCTGATGTCTGCAATTGTCATGTAGCAATTCGGACGAGGCTAACATCTTTCTGTTTATTACAGAAGTGGGAGGGTCTGTTTTGTACATCTGGGTGTTGCAGAGATCACGCGTTCTGTATTCAGATTGATTACCATAGTATAACCACAGTTTTTCACAGTAAGACCATGTTTAATTTTCATAAAGGTACATGTGTAGTTAAAACATTATGCAATTGAGTTCAGAAATGAAGGCGAGTAATCTTACCTGATGCTGATATTACAGTAGCCAGTCTTAACAATTTACGTGATTTGGCTCTTGATTTTATTATTGTTATTTTTTTTATTTCTTTGCCGGGAGGCAAACATATCAACAATGCGTGCGGAAAAAGCGTCTATGGTAGTTCACGTTGGCCAAAACACGCAAGGAAATGCGTTGTGGAAAAAATATTGGCAATCACAGACATTCGCATTCGGATTCGTTTTCTCAGAGGATCACTGACACTGACTGAACAGTAGGTAATTTGCTCTGGAATTATTACAGAGGTTGTGTGAAGAAAAACACAGATGTGGCAGATTCGGATGGGATTAAAATCGCGAAGTCATCTGTGAAACACAAATTTCTCTAACGAACCCCTGTAAAACTAGTCCCGTCCAAATAGGGCTATAGTGCAGATTTGGAAATCCAGTCAATAGGGAATTTCCCATGAAGGCAAAATATTTCCCTATGCAGATTTTGTTGATTTAAGTTGTTTTACAGGCTTAAAATGTATCGCCATATTCAGCTTGTCTTTGGCAAACTCACTTATACAACAACCTCCCATAGATCCGACTCCCTCTGGAGCTACAAGCTGTTTGGATGGAGACCACATCCAGATTACGTGCATCACTTTGAGAGCATTCAAAGCGGTACAGCTCTCTTAGAACGCAGACAGCCAGCACCAGAAAAGGTCACTTTGAATGGCACGTAGACTCACTCCAGCTTTATATGCTTTGCATGAAAGGAGTTTTCTTTCCTCCATGGAATGCTACTCAATTTCTGCACAACCATCATTGACTCAGATGTTTCAGAAGTGCTGCCTGAATAGATAAACCTTGACTGTCAGAAAAATAATGTGGGAAAAAATTTACTTTTAGGGGCATGACAACTTGTCAGTAGCTCAGTAGAGGGACATCTTTGTACTTTATCTACCCCTAAAATGTGCATCTAACTAAAAGTAGTAAAATGTAACCTTAAGGCACTACTATAAATCTTTTAGGGGTAGATAAAGTACAAAGTTGTTCCTTTGAGGATACCGTCCCAGTGACAAGCTGGCATGCCCCTAAAAGTACAATTTTACAAAAAAAAAAAAGTTCTGAGAGTGTTGGTAAAATCACTTATTCTACACCCTGAACAGATACAAATGAAAGTGGATGGTGACCAAACGGTCACATATGATTATTCTTATGTTCCACACCAAAAAGAAGGTCATGAGGGTGAGTAATGGCAAATTTTAGGTGAGCTATCTCTTGTGATGTAACGTGAGACATATACGTCATACACCTCCTCACCCAAGAGTGTTTGCTTCAGTAGTTTCTCTAGTCTAAAAAAATGGCTTTGCGTTTCACTGATCATTGGTCGCTGAAAACAGAAGGTTTGTCCTTGAATCTGTCATTTTGAATCATTGAATCTCCGCCAAACATATATATATTAATGCAGTTTAAATGACTTGAATGTAATTGCGTTTTTAATGGAGTAGCGCAGAGTACTGAATGAACATTGATCTAATAGTGACTTTCTCTTCTCTTTCATGTGCACACGTGGATCTCGGATGCCCGTCATCACAGGTAATTGGAATTCTTTTATTTACAACGTGTGCTTGCTAATCAGTATCTTACATATGTGTAAATAACCATGTGACCAGGTGCTAAAGATTTGTATTGCACATGTTTTTGTACTGAAAAAAGGACTGTCCTTGCATGAGCTGTTGACTAATACAGAGTTTGTGAGGGGAATAATTGTGGCCTTGACTCATTAGTCATGAAGCTTCTGTCACACAGCACTTACGATCACTGACATCCATAGATTTACTCCCACGAAGTTAAATAGCAGTCATTTGAAATTCTCTTCACTCCTGTTGAATGACATGATCTGTCAATGTACAACTGCAACTCTCTTGGCAAGCTTGACACCTTACAAACTGCAAGCATTTTCTGTAGCAGTTTGCACTTGAGTGTAATTTATTCAGTGAGATTTTAATAACAGTCTTTTTCTACACTACAGAACTGCTTGCTTTATCATTTATTTTTAGAGTATGTGTTTATTGTGTTGACAGTAATGTAGCTAATTAGTGCTTGCTGTTTTTAAAGGAATAGTTCATGCATACATAGCAATTCTGTCATCATTTCTTGTCATTCCAGACCTTCTAAAACCTTTCAAATTGAATGCAGTATTTATTACATTCTATTTACATTTAATTCATTTCCATAGACACAGTGTCTATCTATCTAACTATTTTTATGCTAACACTGTTTGTTTTGATTGTATAAAAAAAGAGCAACTTGGACATGTGCAAAATATCTTCTTTCGGGTTCCACAGTACACATTTACAACAACATGAAGGTGAGTAAACTATAAACGATGACAGAATAGCCATTTATGCATGAACTATTCTTGTTAGCCTGCCCTGTGGACATTATATTCACCCGTTTTCTACATTCCTAAGAAACACCTCATGGTTCCCTCTCAGCAGGCTCTTTGTAGTTCTCCCATGTCTTTTTAACCACATCCCTAGAGAGAAACCTGGAATTGTGGTCTTTGCTGTCCAGACCCTGGAGAACAGTTGCTGTCAGACAAACCCACACATAGGCTCGCAGGTCCTCTTTGGACCGAGCTCACCACTACACAGTCCCTCAAGACCAGGTCTGCAGCCAGCCGGCACTGACAGACAGCATGTACCTGCACATAGGAAAAGAAACTCTGGAGGGGAGAAGCAGAGAGAGTTGAAAGAACAGAATATGTTAAAAGAATAGTACTTGAAGAGGAGAAATGATTGGGAGAGAACCTCTAATAAGGTCGCAGCAGCATCTCCTCATGCTTACCTCACTGAAGTGCGTGTTCTGTCTTTTAATCATTTACATTCCACGGCTGTTATAATGTTATCACTGAAGGGAGTGGATCAGATCATCACGTGTCTTTGCCGACGTATTTGTTACCGACCTGATATGCATGAGCAGCCAGAAAACCCTGACGTGAGCTGCCTAAAAATGAGCGGTTAGAAGAATTCAGACAGCGTTCAGACTTTAAAGGTTGAACTGGCTTTTGATCTAGAAACTTAATAATTATTGCCGTGAACTGCTGGTTGTTTATGTCACTGTCAAGAAGCTGAAAATAATAATCACTTGGGATGGAAATAGTAAGGATTTTAATGATTCCTGTAGTGTTAGAAGAATAATTGGTCACTGCTATGTACTAAACAAAAAATGCTGTTTTTTTATATTTATTTTTTTATACTACATTTGTTTTGACAGAGCTCTGTTCTGAATTTGATCTTTTAATAACCAGTAGGTAATTATGTGGTCTTATGACATAAGCATTTCAGGAAACAATGTCAGAATATTTTAGAGTGGTCTTATGCAAAACAGTGCAGACTTTAAGGAAACATTAACAGAACAAGTTTCATTAAACTGATTTGGTTGTCTTGCCAAATTCTGTTCTTCTGTTTTCTATAGTGAGTAGGCTGAACAAAAAGCAAAGATGCAATAAAACATAATGACTTGTGTAAGATAACGAAATTAACAAAATAATCTGACTGAATTGCTTGCTTAGACGTAATATATCATTTAAAATAAATGAATTGAGAGATTTTGATGATTGTAAGATTTTTTTTTGAATGATTTCAAGTGTTTTATGCTCACCAAAGCTGCAATTAATTGAACAAAAAATATTAAAAGCGGTAATATTGTGAAATATGATTACAGTTTAATGTAATTTATTCCTGTGATGCCAAAACTGAATTTTCTGCAGTCAGTACATCAGTCTTTAGTGTCACATGATCCTTCAGAAATTATTCTATTGTGTGATTTGGAGCTCAAGAAACATTTCTTATTATTAGTTTTTAATTCATTTAATGCATACTTGCTGAATAAAAGTATTAAATTCTTTAAAAACAAACGAACAAACAAACAAAACGTTTGAACCGTGGTGTATATTAGTGATATTATACCTGTTGGATTGCTAATTAGGCAGCAAATATAATATATCTAGGATTTGGCATGAAACTGGATTTATTTTTATTTTTTTGATGTTCTCATTTCGTAACTCATCACACATGTGCCTGTGAACATAGACACCTGGAGAAAAAAAAAACCTTGGTGTTGAGGTTGGCACATAGACCCTTATTAATCAGTGAAGGAGTGGATCGCAGATCTACAATGGCCTTCATCATAATATCAATTATAATATTTCTTGAATAACTATTAATCAAAGTTACATTTATGCATGTTAGAGAATAAGTTGAGTATGGCTTTAGTCTGCCTTTTTACTCTCTAAGAAGCTGCTCTCGTTGTGTGTGTGACCATGCCCGATAAGGTTTAGGGCTGAGGCAACCTTGAAGTAAGATAAGTGTTTCTCTGCGTATGTGTGTTAGTATCTGTCTGTACAGGGAGAAGCTCAGACAGTCCCAGGACCAATGTTCGGCTGCCGATGTCCAGCGTATCAGATATACGTATTGCGTCTGACCTCTTATCACTTGTCACCAAAAATAGTCTTCAGAAGATATGCTTCAAGTTTGCGTCCATATGTGGAAATTGTCCAAGTTTATCTAGATTTTAGAACCAATCAGAATTTTAATGACTTTATGCAATTAGCAACCTCTGTTAGGGTATAATTGCTGGTGCTTTTGAATTGTAAAGCAGAGCGGCCTACGAACTCCTTCGAGAGTGTTAAAGCTGACTTCTGCGGATGAAACTGCAGGCTACGTTCTTTAGTAAATTTTTCTTTAATTTATCGCATCTCTGACTCCTGGTCTTTGTTCATCATACCTGGTCCTTGGGTTTTAACTGTAATTCCCCAACATCAGCTCCTATAGAGGCATCAGTCACGGACGAACTTCACACTCGACAATCCGTCTCCCTCACACACACACGCACATTTGGATTGATTTTCTTCACTTCTTTGATTGCCTTTCTCCCTCTTCATCTAGGCTTCTGTCTTATCATCCTAGCAGATTCCTTAGGGGGGCTGAATTTATCCAGTGAAAACAGTACTAAGAAGGCATTCAGATGCTAATCTGAGTCTGGTGGAGTCTTTTCTTTCTGTTGGCAGAGGTCGGGAGTGTATCATTTCTCAATTATACAGACGCACAACTCCTTTAGCAGTTGAAGTTGCTCAGCCCTCCCTGCATACTGGTGCCAAACGTGCCACAGAACAATACATCTCAGTCAGCACCCGTTCAATCTAATTATCATCATCATTAATATTGTTAGTTTTTTTTGTTTTTTTTTTAATCTTGTGAGCTTTCATCTTGAACATTTCTTTTTTTGTTGAACTTAAATAAATCAGGCGCAGGAGTGTTTTCAAACAAATGATCATTGTTCATCATTGTTGATCAGTTCTCCTGCACTATAAATTCCTATCAGTTCTTCATAGCAGCAAGGGATTGCTTGTCTTTTCAAGTGTGATGACTGTGGCATTTCTTACAGATGTGTATTTTTCCACCTCCTGAACTGCAATATGTGACCCTGGACCACAAAACCAGTCTTAAGTCGCTGGGGTATATTTGTAGCAGTAGCCAAAAATACACTGTATGGGTCAAAAGTATTGATTTTTCTTTTATTCCAAAAATCATTAGTATATTAAGTAAAGATCATATTCCATGAAGATATTTTGTAAATTTACTACAGTAAATATATCAAAATGTAATTTTTGATTAGTAATATGCATTGCTAAGAATTCATTTGGACAACTTTAAGGCGATTTTCTCAATATTTTGATTTTTTTGCACCCTCAGATTGGCCAAATAGTGTCCGATCTTAACAAACCATACATCAGTGGGAAGCTTATTTATTCAGCTTTCAGATGATGTATAAATCTCAATTTCGAAAAATTGGTTTTGTGGTCCAAGGTCACACATTATTATTTTTAATGTGTAGTTGGCTCTAAGCTAAAAGACCTGGATTCTTACTTTGTGATGGGTATTAAGATGCAGTTGGTGTCACACTCCAGAATGTTCTCTACTTAGAAATGTAGTCTGGACACAAAGGGATGATTTAGCAGAGCTCAACAATAATGTCCTGTGGCCATTGTGAGAGAGGTTTCAGGCTAGTTGACAGAAGTGTCATGTAACCTGTTGGGCCCAGTGCTTACTTTTTACATGGCTCAATGCAAATTTAAACATTTGGTTTCTGTTTGCAAGAGTGACTTGTGATGATGTTTGCATTATCAGTTACATTAGGTTGAAAATTATATACTATAGCATAATTTTAGTACTATATACCATCCTTTTCCATCTAAATTATTTGTGAATAACATTTACTTACAGTATAGCTAAGTTATATATTTTATTTATTTATTTATTTATTTATTTATTTATTTATTTATTTACACTTCTGACACAAACATGTTTCTTTTTTTTTGGTATTGGCAGACCTGCAGAAAAAAAATATTGTTTTCAGTTATTATTGAGCTGCGGCTTATACAAATTTGCAGCGCGAGCAACAAACATTAATTTATTGCAAACATAAAATAAGTCAGTTTTAAAGGGCACATATTATGCCCCTTTTTACAAGTTGTAATATTGATCTTGGGTGTCCCCAGAATGTGTCCGTGAAGTTTCAGCCCAAAATACCCAACAGATAATTTATTATAACAGCTGGAAAATGTCATTTTTTGGGGTGTGTCTAAAAAAAGAGCTGATTTGGAGTGTATAGCTTTAAGTGCAAATGAGCTGCATATTCCCGCCCCGTCTCCAGAAGAGGGCGTCGTGTATACGTCTCTCTGCATTGCATAATCTACAGCAATAAACAGCCGGTAGAAGCAACATAACTGAGAGTGAGAGAGCCAGTGGTTAGCCGCGCATATGGGAAGCCAAATGCACTGAAAGTGGGATGAAACAGCGCAATGTTACAGAGCTCGCGGCGCGCTGACCTGTCATCGCCACAGATCAATGGACCGAGCCACCGAACGAATCTTGCGCTATGAACGGCGTGAACTAATTTCACAAGTGCTATGCTGATCAGTTAAAAATACTTAATGTACGCACACAAATACGGTTAAAACGCTAAGCACTATAACCACAAAGGAGTCTGGAGCGATACATGTATTTAGGTAAATTTTCAAGGTAATGCGCCTCAAAAATTAAAGTAATCCACAGCGTTCTCAGCAGCTCAGATGTTAGAAGAAAATGAAGACTTTTATGTTCAGTCTTACATCCAAACACAGAGCACCGGGATTGCTTGCGAGACATTGTTGACGTTACAGCTGCTCGAGCACAGAGAAAATGGAGTACAGCTTACAACCGCTGAGGGCGAAAACTAAAGCAATACAGGGCTGTCAATCAACTCCGGTGGCCCGGCCTTATGCAATGTGACGTCACACTGCGTGAGAATCAAAACGGCAGGCCTAGTGAGACTGACTTGGTTTAAAGGGGATTAAAAAATGAGGAGTGGGTGGATTTTTATCATTATAGGGTGGTTGTGTTCACACACTGCCAACACACATTTGTGTCCAAACACCATGTAAAAGTGGATTTTGCCCTTTAAAGATGCAGATGAAGGTGATAATTAATATTTTAAAATCTTTTTCAAAGAAGCATCTTATTTAAGGGAAAATACAGTAAAACATAATATATTTTAAAACAAGTACATTTTAAACATCGATAATAAGAACCATTCTTAACTTGAGTAGCAGTAATAATTGATAATGACAATAACTGAGCAACAAATTAGCATATTAGAATGGTTTCTGAAGGATCATGTGACACTGAAGAGTGAAGTAATGACTGCTGAAAATTCAGCTTTGACATCGCAAGAATAATCAAATCAAAATAGCTGGGATTGTCAGATGCTGCTTCCATAAATGTCAGGGAATCGGCTCATTAATTTAGGCCTGTGTACAGAACGTGCTTTGGTTTCTGTGCTGCAGCTGAGGCATGAAAAAACACACAGTATCCCGTGCTCACTTCACATCAGCGTGACGGAGGAGGACAATCCTGCATCAGCCTAGCATGTCATATGACCTCCTCCCGTCTCTCTTCATATGAGTAATCATGTCACAATGACCGGTGACATGGGAGCATATTTATTTTTATTTTTTTATGTATATGTCTTCAAGGTTTATGCCAGCTATAGATGTTTATTAATAGCAGTAAGCAGCGGTATCTTTCAGGGCAGGACTATTATCAGTGCCGTTGGCTGCTGTTTGTTTTGTCATTCCCATTGCTATCTGTTCTGCCGTCGTGCACAGAGGAAATAAAGGTATTCGTTTGAATAATACGCAGTACAATAAAGCTTGTGGAGATGCCAGAATGGTATTCACTAAAGTTTGACTCCCTCCATTAAGGTTAAGAAAATCGAATTAATTATGGCTATCAGTCAAGTAAAAATGTATGCGGTGTACTCCAGTGTTGAGTGCTGTGTGTTAACAATAATATTTCATATTAACTTTTTTAGTTTGTTGTCACATGTCATTGAAGAATTGCAATGTGTGTTTGCTTTTTCTGTGATAGCTGACACAGCTCTGTTGATTTAATAATGGACACATTCCTGCCATTGAATGTGTTAATTTAGCACATTATTTTTGAGTTTATTAATATGCAGTTATTTCCATATTTTATTGCAATTAAAAAACATAATAAATTAAAATATAAATATATGTAATATAAAAAAATATAAAAAATATATTATATAAAATGAACATTTCTATATATTATATTATAGTTATTGTTGAGCCTCTTAATAAATCAAAAATATTTGCAATGGTCTGCATAAAATGCAAATTGCTTTTGATGAGCTTTAAAGAGTTTACATGAATTACAATGCATCATTGCAATTTTAGGATCATTTCTTACTATAGTAGTTTTATTATATTAATTAATGTTTTTGTCATCTTAAGGTTTTAATTTTTTTTTTTAATATATCTGTATAGAGGTTTATTTGTTTACACACACGGGTGCACACACACACATACATATACATATACATACAGATATATATTAGTGTTGTCAATCGATTAAAAAATGTAATCGTGTTAATCACAGTCATGGACTGTGATTTAATCATGATTAATCAACAATTTAAAATACTAGGATTTACCTGTAAATGTGTTGAAATAAAGATGCATGAAAAACTAGTTTAAGGAAACAGAACCTTTCACACTTCCGCCAGGTATGAGACATAATCTTTATTATTCTTTTATCATTATTCTTTTGTTTTTATTCAGCCATTATCAGCCTTTATACTGGCAGTAAAACGTTTACCAAGCCACATCACTTCAATCCCAGTATACATTTACCCAACTATTATCAAAAGTATTTCTAAATAAATACAACAAAACATTTCTTGCAACCTTACTTTAAGTATTATGACAAAATGCATTATGAAAAAGAATTGGACCTGTTCTGCAGCTGCATTAGAGCTAACATTAGCATCATGTTACATAAGACAATTTATGAGATTAATAGTGCACTTTTACTCAGAACTCACTTCAAACCACCATCGAGTGTTTGTAATAACTTCCTTTTACGATCACATGTGGAATTTGGTCGTTTACTGTTGTCAAAATATGCTATTTATTGCCTTTTATATCTTTGCACAAATGAGCATTTCAGATGTACACATTCATCTCAAGAAAATCACATACAAATATCCTATCGTAATCGTTTATTATCTTATATAATCTATAGTGGCTGTTGTCAAGTTTATTTCTGCTGTGTAAAAGCCTTAACATGTGCTCTGCTGAAACTCATGTTGTTTGTGATGTTACAACCGCCTCTCCGTTCTTAAGTTGCCAGGAATACATTCCAAGCATAATACACATTAGTAAAAGGATCTATTTTAATATTTATTTGTCTGTATACACCTTGGGCGGCCGTGGTGCATTAAAAAAAGTAGCCCAAAAAAATGCAAACCACGGCTCTGTAATTTTTCCCGCGACTGTATTTTCAAAATAGCCCACTTGTGCCGTTACCCTGGCAACACTGGTTTGCTGTACCCTCATCACACAATGATAGATAACCTTCCGCGCTGCGATGACGGGAAGAAGTTGGTATCAAACCTTATCAAGCGGTTTAATTTGCGTAAAAAAAAATATAACGCGTTAAATATTTTAGATTAATCACATACGCATGTTAATGTGTTAACGTTGACACCCCATATATATATATATATATATATATATATATATATATATATATATATATATATATATATATATATATATATATATATATATATATATATATATATATATATATATATATATATAATATAAAATTTTGGGGGGGGGGGTTGTTTTTTAATTGTATATATTTAATTTCATTGTAAAAAAAATTTGGTGTCTGGCAGCAAAACAATCCCATTGTTGGTGCCCTTTTGAATTTTTTTTAAGTAAGGTTTTGCCTAAAATGCTGTATATGTGAATTCCTTTTGATGAGCCCCATGTTGCCGGTCTCCCACCATGGATATTAAGAGTATTGGCTGTCTTCTTGAGCTAAATGCCTCTCAAGGTCTTTCACCCGCCTCGCCTGCCTGCTCATCTCCATGGTAATTCTTCTGAATGGGTGAGGGTAGTCCTCGCTCACCTCCACGTTTTTTTAGAGAATCTGTCCTGTTTGGAGCTGGAGGGGTGTCTGCAGACCTGCTGATTTATAGACAAGGCTTTAATAAATGGCAGTAGCCTGGCAGCCAGAGCAGGTAAAGCCAGGCCGAGAGGGGCTTTGGAACGTGTTAAAGGTGTAATTTTGGTTATTTGTGCTAGAGCAGAAATAGCTGGCCAGGGGTATTACAGTACCGAGATGGACTGACTTGCTTTTAAAGGAGTTTGGCACAAGCCTCTGCAGATTTATGCTCAACATTATTCACAGATCACATTAATTCTGCCAAAGCCTCTCTCATGATGGACACTTTAAATGGAATCTGTACACATGCCATACAAAATCATAGGCGTTGATATGGCACCGGCCCATATTCTTCCTCCGTACAAAATCACAGGGCTTTAGCTGCTGTCATCAGGATAAGTATGTTGTGTAAGATTACAAGACACAGGTCAGCACACATTATATCTGCTGGGCTCTGTGAATGTGGGAGAATTCACAGATCTCTTTAAACCTGTGATCACCCCTGATCGTTTCTTTCTCTCTGATGTTGAGAACGGCATGTAATAGTGCTGCTGGTGATTCTCATCACAGCCGCTCCTGGGAATTGATACTCCCATTCTCCCTCCTCCTGTTATAATCTACAGGTGCTTTGGTTTCTGTGCAATGTTTGGCTGAGAATTTAATCTGTTGTAGATGCTCTTCAGGTCTGTTTGGCAGTTTGGGGTGGCTCTTGTCAGAACTGCATGTATTGTACACATAGAATGGGCCATCGGCGACAACTGTATATCTTTTAATGCAATAAGGTTTGCTTAATAAAATGTTTTAATAGTTAGGAGTGCACAATAGATGCATGTCATGGTTTAGTTAGGGATGCACAGTACATCAGTATATTAGCTAATATTAGGGATTTGTTTTTTTAAATATGTCAAAAACGGTCCGTATTGGATATATCATATCTCATATATCATATCATATCATATCATATCATATTTTATAATTATAAAATAAGTTTCATGTATTATCAAAATAAATTAAAACATTGTCATAAACTATATATATATATATATATATATATATATATATTCAGTTTCTGTCCTTGTGCATTACAGTAAAAAGCCAATGAAATAAAAAGAATCAAACCAGAAGTGCAAATACTAATATAAGCATGAATTTACTTGTATATGAAAGTATTGTAAAATTTGAGTGTGTATATGTAAGCATATAGTATAATAAAAAAGGTATAAATTGAACAATAATAATAATTTAGACTATTTAACTTTTTTTGTAGTTTGTGTATTTTTTGTGTATTTATTTATTTTTATTTTTATTTATAATATTTTTATTATTTTTATACAGAAAAATAATTTCAATATTATTTCATATTTTATTTATTGTTGTTATTATTATTAATTCATTAACTTTATTTCTCTATATCTGTAATATATTTAATATAAGTGTTATATTAAAAGTATGTGTATGTATAGATTATATACAATTTTTTTTATTCTCTCTCTCTCTCTCTCTCTCTCTCTCTCTCTCTCTCTCTCTCTCTCTCTCTCTCTCTCTCTAATTTATTATTTGCATTGCTAAATAATAATTTCCCATGCAGCTTACATCCATCTACTTAACATTTGTGATGACGCAGTTAACCATTAAAGGGTTACTCCACCCCAAAAGGAAAAATTTGTCATTAATCACTTACCCCCATGTCGTTCCAAACCCGTAAACACTTTGTTCATCTTCGGAACACAATTTAAGATTTTGGATGAAAACCGGGAGGCTTGTGACTGTCTCACTGACTGCCAAACAATTACCACTGTCAAGGCACAGAAATGTATAAAAAACATCATCAGAATCTGCCATCAGTGGTTAAACCGTAACGTTATGAAGTGACGAGAATACTTTTTGTAAGCAAAGAAAAAACTGTACGCTGTTCTGTGTCAGCCGCGCCACAAAGATACGCTGTTTTCGTTCAAAGTGTAAACAAACTTTTTTCTTTGTGTACAAAAAGTATTCTCGTAGCTTCATAATGTTACGGTTGAACCACTGATGGCAGATGGACTATTCTGACGATGTTTTTATACATTTCTGTGCCTTGACAGTGGTAATTGTTTGGCAGTCAATGAGACAGTCGCAAGCCTCCCGGTTTTCATCCAAAATATCTTAAATTGTGTTCTGAAGATGAACGAAGCTTTTACGGGTTTGGAACGACATGGGGGTAAGTGATTGATGACAACATTTTCATTTTGGGGTGGAGTAACCCTTTAAAACCAGGGCTTTATTCGATTTTGATAAAATACAGCAAATTACAGGCATTAGCTGTGTGTTGATTGATAGTAATTTGATGTGTAGTTGTAAATCACAGGTTGGGTTGAGAGTGCACGCTGTTTCTCAACATTTGTAGCGATACCACCACCTGTGACTACACAGAACAGCCCTTCACTGTGGAAATAATAATACACACATGCTGGTTCATGAGTGCTGCTGTAGACTAGAGGCAGTGTTTCATCCCTGCACTGTGTTTTAGCCTGATAATGGGAAATAGCTGGAAGGCAACATCAAACTCACATCACCCTGAAGTTTGGTGACTTGTTTTCACTGCATCAGCAGTAGTTTTTCTTCTTCTCCAGATTGGTCTCTGTAATGCTTTGAAAGTGCCACTTTACATTATACGATGTCAGTGCGAGGGAGGTGTTGTTGACCTGTTTCTCAGAGAACTGCCTTTTACCGTAATGGTTCATGTGCGATCTGAGAGAGAAAGACCCTGCTTTTGTGGCCTCTTTAAATACACAACCAGCCACCAGAGCCTGAAGAGTGGCTGAAAAAGGGAGATATAGTAGCTATTCTTCTCAAGACACCTGTTCATGCCACTATAAATTTGAACCGTTCCTGGGAGGGGGTCCAAAAGGCCTAACATGGCCTGAAAGGAGAAGGTTATCTTTTTCTGCCAGGGATAATGTAACACTGTTCAGTATTAAAGCTGCCCTCTGGAAGATTATAGTGCCACCTTTAAACCCAACAGGTCGACTCCAGACTGATTTGTGTACCAGGGTTGTGCAGCATTCACAATTGAATTGAATCCCCTTTGTATTCCAAGGGTGGAAACCAACAGGATGCAGAATCGTAAATACAATTTCAGAAAATAGAATTAAATAAAACTGAATGCGCATTTCATTTATTATTACCCATAAAAATGAAAAATTGGGTATTTCCAGAATTAATAACAAATGTTTGAAATGCAACCTATAGAAATTTGTATTTACTTTTTATTTATATATATGAATACATATACGTGTAAATATTGTACAAACTTTTATTTTGGTGTGATTTAATCACAATTAATTGATTTGACAGCTTTAATTTACTTGCTTGCATGGTGGAAAAACATTTTATTTGACACAATTCTCAAAAAATTTTTATCAACTCTTCCAAAAGGAGTCAAACATCTATATAAAATCAATAGATCTGATTTTGATTCAGATTTAATACATATCCAAAGTAAAACAAGCTGTTTTTTATGTTGATTTATTTTGTTTATCCCAAAACTATAATGAAATGCTTTTCAATGTGTGACTGTTGAATTTCTTTGAATTGCATTTCAGCAATTGACTCTTTCTGTCACTCTAATTCAGCATCCTTTGGGTTACAGTCATTCAGTTTAATATTCACACGAATGATTGGGGCTAATTCTAAAATTCAGAAATTTGCCCAACCGTGCTATTATAAAAATGTGTCAAAACATTAAAACGCAATGCGAATTCCCTCTCATTTGCTTACGTGAGGATCCACTTCAATGATAACTGGCTCCAAATATCTCTTTAAGCCTTGTTTTAAAGTTCACTTTTATTTTATGTCACCTTATATTTGAAATGCACCGTACAGGAAGATGTACAAACTGAAGACATTTTTATTTAAAATCTGACTACAAATACTCAAATGTATTCTTCTGTACCCTCTACCCCAAATACCAAGGTCTTTGAGGTAGAGACAGTCTCCTTGGTTACAGGATCCAGAGGAGAGAGAGAGATGGAGACACTTGAGGGGGGAAAAGATCACTCCCTTTCTCCATTTCATTCCCTTCCCTCCAGCTTCAGCTCCCACAGCTAATCCTGTTTGGAAATATTTTCAGGGAAAAGAGGATTATGTTGTAGTGTGCTATGAATTTCAGCACAGTTCACTCACACTTAATTAAATTCATCATTGTCTCCTAAAAGCTTGCATTCTTCTCACCGAGACATTTGCTCCAATAAATAAGAGTCAAGGTGCTGTAATTAAGTCAAATGGGTTCTCCTCATCAGGGAGTTTTAGGAACCGCTGAAACAGGATTTTCTCCGTGATTATGAAGAGGGAGAAAAAAATCTGTTTATAGCAACTAAAATATGTGGAAAACAGAAGCCGCAGTCAAGATTGTGAAGCCACAATAATGCGGTGTAAACACAAACATTTCGTCAAAATATTTTTGAAGAGCGTCAGTATTTCCTCACAAAGACATCCCCATGTGTTACTTTATTGAATTATTGATTTCATGTTCCTCAGCCTCCAGTATGGACCACCAGACCCTTAGTCTCGGGACCTCATCCAGAAAATATTCCTTTCAATAAATGTTTTTGAGATATATTGCAGTTGGTCAAGTGTGGAGGATAGAGCCCTAGTGGAATACAACATACAAGTACATGCCTTCTGTTCTTTCTTTACATTACGGTTATTATATCACCAGATACAAACTGGCTTCTGAAAGTCTGAGGCAACAATAAAAGTTTGGGATGTCAAATATTGATATTTACAATTTAATTGATTTTTCTTTTCTTTTTTTTAAATTTGCAGTGCTTTATCCTGTTAGAATTTGAAATGAGAGAATTTGTTTTTAATGTAGGAAAAAGGACAGCAGAAAGACTTAAAGTTTTAGAATTGATACATTCTATTACAACAAAGTAACAAACAAATATTCGATTGTACTAGATATTAGATTGTTAGTGCAAGATCATAAATAAGCTGCACACACATATACACACCGCCGTTTGGTAAGATTTTTAATGCTCATAAAGGCTGGCAACAGTTGGGCTGCTTAATTTTTTTGGAAACTGATACTGTTTTTCAGGATTCTTTGATAAATAAAAAGTTAAAAAGAACAGTGTTGATTCAAAATAGAATTTTTGTTACAATATACACTACTATTTAGTAAGTTTGGGATCTAATTTTTTTTCTTCTTTTTTTTTTTTTTTTTTTTTAAGAAATCAATACTTTTTATTCAGCAAGGATGTATTAAATGGATAAGAAGTGATAGTTAAGACTTATGTTGTTAGAAAAGATTTGTATTTTGAATGAATGCTGTTCTTTTTAACCTTTTATTCTTCAAAGAATCAAAGAAAAAAGTATCACTGGTTCCAAAAAAATATTAAGCAGCACAACAGTTTCAATACTGAAAATAAATCAGCATTATTACAATGATTTCTGAAGGCTCACGTGACACTGAAGACTGGAGAAATGGCTAAAGTATATTATAATATAAACCAATATTAGAAATTGCTATAATATTTCACAATATTACAGTTTTTTTCTGTATTTGATCGCATAGACTGTATATAATGTGTGTGTGTGTGTGTGTGTGTGTGTGTGTGTGTGTGTGTGTGTGTGTGTGTATTACATTTGTATTTTTCACTTTTTTTTATTCAAATTTTTTTATTTTGATAATTATTTAAAATGAGATTTTTTTTTTTTTTAGGAACGAAAGACAAAAACAAGGAACTTTTGTACCCCACAATACATTAGTGTACATGTGAGTCTTGTGCAACAACTTTCTTGCCCTCTGTTCCAATATGAAAACATACTGTTGCACTCCAACTACAATATTTATGTTGTATGTCAGGCACGTATCCTCACGCAAACCATTGTTTCCTGCTCTTGACAGCTAGATTGGCTTTTTTCAGTCAGGTTGATAATGTTGAGAGACAGAACTGTCTTTGTGTTTGAGGGAGCGGCGCTCTTTCTCTTTCTCTGGCTGGCACTTTCACAGTGGACTTTTCAAGTGTCATCCTGGTCTTGCAGCAGGAAGATGTCCTCTCCTCTAGACAAACTGCAAAGCTTGATAGACGAGGACTCTTTAATGAGATAGTATGTGCATGGAAACGCACTCACATTCATTTTGTGGCTCTTCGCATTACAGCTCAGATATTACCATGTAATGGGCAGATGAAAAGGGCACTGTAATTTTGGTCTCATTGGATAGATTGCGCCTTGTGTGATTGAAGGTGTCCCTGCAGTGTTACTTATTCCAACTAATCGTGAGGCTTATGTGCATTTGTGTCAGACAGCGTGCAGACAGTAAAACGCATCAAAGAAGCTTCATAAAGCAATAGACCATCGATTCCAAATCTTCTTAACAATTCCCGTTCCATTAACTGTTCTTTTAACGATTTGGGGGAAAAAAGAAATGCTTGATTCATTAAAAAAAGTCAATTGTTTAGGAATCAAACTGTACTAATTGCTAGGTAAGGTTTTAATTCACTAGAAAGAACTAGCTCATAAGAGTCATTTGTTCAGAAATCTGACGATTTCTTGCTATGGGTTCAGTTCCATCCTCACTGCGGAATAATGCATGCGCAAAACCATTAACGTCATTTAGAGCTGGTATTTTTAAAACAATGAAACTCTTTCTGAATAAAAATAATGTCACACAACTCTGTGTGACATTTAACAGATCTGTATAAAATATATCCTATTATAAACATTAGAAATGAAAATGTGTAATACCATTTTATGAGAGTAGATTACAAAATGGCAAACATCAAAGGAGATTTCTTTCTTTTCAGATGTGTGAAAAGATGAAATGGCTTGACCTTCAGTCAATTTATGAAAAATGTAATTTGAATTATTGGAACGAGAAATGTTTCAGAGACTTTACCTTTGTTAGGGACACCCACTCCAAGCCTATTAATTAATTGACATTGCTTTGAACTTCCCCTTTGTGTTGTGCGTGAATGATCCAGCCGTTTAATGGCACAACCTCTTTCCCCAGTTGTCCTATTTGACTTGATGCCTGGAGTTGGTTCTGTCTTTAACATACAGCCCTAATCATCTCTCTCCTATCAATTTGGCCTTGATTAGTTGTGTATGACAGCCTTGCTGAACCTCATGAGCCTGGGCTTGAGGTCTCAGATTAATTAAGGTTCCTGTACAGTCCTCTGCAATGATATCTCAGGCAGAACGGCTTTTTGCTGCCTTAAATTTTCTTTAACTGCCTTAACTTGGCTCAAATTCTTTAAAGACTTGAATGCAAGATGACAGTGCACTTAGCTAGATATTTTTGCATACATGCATAAAAAGTCTATGCTCAATTGCATTCTACTATACATTTTACTATACTATAATATCATACATTAGAGAAATAATATAAAGATATATCTATAGTTAAAGCAAAGCAAGTTATTGCATTTGGATACAAAATCGACTCTTTATTTATTTTTTTAACTGATGCACATAAGTTATATACATAATAAGAACAGTAATGTTTAATAATGACTGTATTTTTGTCATTTGAAGGTAAACCTGTCTAATTTCTCTTTTTGTTCCACTGACGTTGATCCTTCTGATGGTTGATTTGCAAAACTGGTTTTAGTGAGATGTTGGTCAAAAGCTTTAATAGGATGAGCCATCAAAGCTAAAGCTTAGAGATTTGTATATATAAACAACAAGTTTTCTGAGGCTTGACATGACTCACTAATAATGGAAAGGTTGGCACAGGCGCAGATGCTGTTTAGGCATGGGCGTATTTCAGGCCTCTCCCTGGGAACAGCTGGAGCTTATGATATGAGCAATGTGCTGCTTTCTTCAGACTGAAGTTGGAAGATGCTACTTGGAAAAACTTTTCCAAACATACTTTTAATTGCAATATCATCATTTCAGGTGGATGGAGACATTTTCTGCTTTTGGTTTAAGCATCCAAGGCATTTTTGTCACTTTCGGTTGCATTTTTGCCCTGAGCCCTGGTCGTGCTCCAAGAATTAAGCCAGAGGTTGACATGTCAGGTTTTTTAAACAAACACAGCGACATTTTCAGTGTGCCACTGTTTATTATATGCTAAGTCGACCTACACATGGCTTATAGTCGTCTCTGCATAGGATTAAGTAGTTTAACATTGAAAAAACAGCATTTTAACATTTTGCTTTTGTTTGTTTCTTGGCTTGAATACAATCTGCTCTTCTTCTGTCTTTCCCTTATTGACTGCTCTGTTTTGCTTCAAAGAAAAAAGACTAAATCACAAACCGAATGGCAGTTTCCACCAGCCTGAGAACAACGAGTCGCTTGGCTTCTTCCCCCTCAGATCAGCGCCCTCTGAACTTGTGCACTTCCCAGGAGTGTAAGACTGATGTGAACTGGACATCCACTCCATTGCTTAGTCGCCCCAATCACTTCACGCCAGCCAACTGGTTGGTTTCTCTTATGTGCAGTTACTGTGCCAGAGAGGTGATGGATGGCTTTAATGAGTGCGAGCGGCCCCTCGGAGAGCTCCCTCATCCTAGCTGAGGTGAACAGAGAGATTTGCGACCGCAAGATTCCGTCAATCTGACAATAGAAATCATTCCTCTTCCTCTACTCCGAGAGAGCGACATGGCATTTTGCCATGAAGACAAGACTGTGTGGTTTTGATTTTAACCCTCTGGTTGTCGCACACAAGTACACGTGGGTCATTCCTGCTATGCAATTCATCTTAAGCTCTCGAAAGGTTTTTTTTTTTTTTTTTGTATAAGTGAATACGACTATGTGTTTTGGAAAAGTATTTTTTTTTTTTAATCTCAGGCATTTCACAATCATCACAATATGATTTTATTTCTTATTTATTTTATTTTATTTTATTTTATTTATTTTTATTTATTTTTTTTATTCAGGCAAAAACTGGCTTCAATAAATTTCTGTAGTTATTTCTAACTGGATTATTTCCAACAGATTAGCTGATACAAAATTTTGTGGTCAGTAAGATTTAAAAAAAAAAAATAAACATTTTTTTTTTTTTTGCAGCCTTATGCATTCCAGTGCTGCATTTATTTGAACAAAAAACTACAGTAATATTATGAAATATTATTACAGTTTAAAATAACTGTTCTATTTGAATATGAAGAGTTTATTTGCAAAAACAGATATCTATGTTTTTTATCATGTTTTTGAGTTTTATTGTGTTAGTTAGCTGTATTTTTCAGTTCTTTTTTAACATAATCAAAATAACCCGACCGCAGTTTGATTGAGATTAATTGGAATGCACAATGAAAAAACATGATTTTTGAAAATTGTTAAAAACTGAGTTATTTGTTTTTGCAAATGAACTCTTCATATATATTAAAATGTAATTTATTCCCGTGATGCAAAGCATGATGTCACAGAAATCAGAAGTCATTATACTATGCTGATTTGGTGCTCAATAAATACTTTTCTTATTGTCAATGTTGCAAACAGTTTTGCTGCTTAGTATTTATTAGATTCATCATACCATGATATATATATATTATATTATATTATATTATATTATATTATATTATATTATATTATATTATATTATATTATATTATATTATATTATATTATATTATATTATATTATATTATATTATATTATAATATAATATAATATAATATAATTTTTTGAAATTTTGTAACATTTAAAAAAAAATTCAAGCAAGGACATGTTAAATTAATCAAAAATACTGTCACTTTTGATCAATTTAATGCTCTCTTGCTTTATAAAAGTATTAATTTCCTTTTAAAAAAACACATACTGACCACACACATTTACACAGAAAATAATGTCTCTTCCTGGAGGATGTTTTATATTTATTCCAGAATATTATATAATATATGGAGACACGAAAATGTACTGCTTAATAGGAATAATGCATGCATGCACATACAGTGTACAAAATCAGCTTTTATTCAAAATTACTTCCATTCACTCCATATGAAGATAGGTGGGTGATACAGGATCAGACATGTATTCAGGATCACAGATCCACTTATGCAAATCTGCGTGTTAACGAGACACACTTGAGATGGCCTGCAGGCTTCTCCTGGCACATTTTGAGCGGCCGGCATGTGGACTGACAAGGCCTTATTTCAGTCAGACAGCACGAGCGCAGCATAACAACAGTCCGGGAGAACGGCCGAGGTCATGGCTCCACACACAACACCGAGTGGCTGGCATGTAACTTGGGTTAGAAATGTTTCTTCCAAGAATTTAGATTATGCCATAAGTGTCACTGCTGTCTGTCTTGAAAGAGATTGCAGCCTGCTTTTCCATTTCAAACGCATGTTAAAAAATCTCCAGACATAGCTTGAGGATCATAGAAAGCCCAGCTTTGATTCTGCGCTACCTTTCTCTGCCATTTCAGTCTTTCTCCCAGAAGGTTCATGCAGGACCTTCAAAAGCTCCTGTAAGTTCTTTGGCTCCATCGTGGAGTTGATGGGAAGGAGGAGATGAGACGCTTCGATCTGGAACTCTGTGGTGCACCGAACACTACAAAGCCGAATGGTCGGAGTGAGGAGGCAGCCGCGGGCTCGAGATTTCTACAGATCTCTCTGTTCTTGACTCCTTTGTGTGATTGTTCCTTTCATGTATGGCTTCCTGTGACACTGGGGGCATGGTTATGAATATCACGGGTGCACTTATGAGTGTTATGAACTCGAGGCAGAAGAGATGTTGCTGGTGAGATTGTGAATATTTGATTCCTCCCTCCGGATTTTCGTCTCATTCTTATGGTTGGGTTTTTGTGCTGGTGCCAAGCAGGGCATGCTCACTACTGGTTTGATGATTGAGGACACAGGCATTTGAGTGTGAAACTGTCGTGGCGTATTATGGCCTGAGGGTGCTGTTGTTTTTAGCCTTTATCTGCGATTCATGGGAGTTCAGAACAGAGGCTGCGTCCCAAAACCTGAAAAAGGCCATCTTCACAAGCACTGTGAAGAGGTAGGAAGGCATTAACACACACAAATTCAATGTTTGCATAACATCCTGTCTGAAAGATGCTTTCACCTCGGTTTTTGAAGATGGCATAGATGTATCCGTCAGATAAAATAGCAACAAAAATGCAACTAAATAGAACTGATTTAAAAGAAAATGTACTTTTCACAAATAATTAATTTGTTTAAATATATATATATATATATATATATATATATATATATATATATGAAAAATAGAAAATATAATACTTATGTAATAATAAAATTGAAATAATTAAAAAATTGAAGTAAAAAAGTAAATTTGTATTTTATATTGTTTGTATTATATAAAAATATATGCAAGTAAAAATGTGTAAAAATTGTACAATACAAAATAATAATACATAATACATATATAATAATAAAATTATTATATTATATATATTATATTAATAATATTAATTTATATATTTATATTTATTTATTTATTTATGTGTAATACTTGTTTAGTTTTGAGAAGTATTCTTTTTCTCTCTCTCTCTCTCTCTCTCTCTCTCTCTCTCTCTCTCTCTCTCTCTCTCTCTCTCTCTCTCTCTCTCTCTCTCTCTCTCTCTCTCTCTCTCTCTCTCTCTCTCTCTCTCTCTCTCTGGCTTTTATTTTGGGAGGCCACTATATGCAGAAAGAAAAAAAGTTTCTTTTCTCTTAGTTACACATGCAGACAAAATGTAAAATTCCCCAGCAAACTTTTGAATGAATTGTGTGTGTTCGCTCTGGGCCCTGTGAGCCAAAAAACCCCGCAGATCTAACAAGCAGAGAGCAAGCGGGACCCGAGTTGCCAAGCGCCTCTTTCTGCCGGCTAATTAGCTCTTCAGTGGGCTTCCCGTGAATCTCCACCGGACCACTGTCATAACATGGCCTTGTTAGTTCCTGGTGATGGTTTATCTGTGGCATTTATATTGCTCTCCTAATTGAATAACGAAGGGGTGTCAGCATGTGGGATTGTTTCCAGGGCTGAGGTGACGGTGTTGTGTAAGCAGTGTCCTGTAGGTACAGTGTTTGTACAATACACAGGTGGGTGGCTGACTATGTAGGCTCCTTCTGTGAACTCATAGTCATGTGAGAGTCTATTTGTGTTTCTTTTGTTTGATATTGGCAAATAGAGTAGTCATGCCTGAAGATATACTAGAAGGTGTTGAAGAGGAAAGGTGGTAAGGTGCATTCAGTTGGCTTTTCCTTCGACATGCGTAAATAATAGACTCATGGGATCACGCAATGTTTGTGCAAATGTTGGTAAGTCGTTTCAGCTCAGCCTTTGTTTGCTGTAATTGTCTCTGCATGTTTTCTGCTTGTAAATCCAGAAGGTACAGTACAGTCAGCTGGAAATATGGTTGTTGTTATCTTCCTGATGCTGATTTACATATGCCAATAACAGTAATATTTATGGTATTGAACATTCTCTGCTTCAGCTAAAACAGTGATGCTAGACTTACAGTGTTGGAGAGTCCTTCAAAATGTCATACCTACAGTGGTGGTGTACCTACAATCGCGGTCAATCATTCAGCCAATGAAACACTTCAATCTTAGGAAAATGATATGTAACTTAGTATGCTGAGACAGTATGAAGCATTGAACAGACCGAAGTAATTTAAATTGTGTAATAAACAAACATATTTTAACATTCGGGTGCTGTGCGAACAAAAAAAGTATTACTGACTTTGGTGGTGGAGTGAAAGAATGTGCAAGTGCTAATCATCTACTGGGCAAACATGACTTCATTAATATTCATGAGCCAAGTTAATAAGGTTTTTAATGTACCCCTCTCGCTTTTCAGATCACTCCTACGCCCCTGGTCAGATTGAATATGGCATCTAGTCCAAGTAAAGTCTGTATACTTCCATTCCACACTCCCACTCCCTGACATTTTACTGTAGCATGTCTGAGGAGAAATCACCTTTTCCGATCACTACTGTCATTTGGTCAAGAGGATAAGAGTGTAACTATTGTAAATCACACAAAAAGAGTTAGCCAAATAATAAAAGGATAAGTGAGGTGAAAATCTTCTTCGTCTTCGGAGCTTTTGTACAAGAATAGATCAGCGCTATGGTATTGCGTCATGGATTCTTTCTGTGTCCATGCCTGACCCCCTCCACCTTGATGAAAATGGCTCTAATGCCTGGATGATGAGGCACAAAAGGAGCTTTTGTATCCCGTGGCTCCCATGGGCAGACTGGCAGTACAGTGACTGGAACTTGGTGCGGTCTAGTGGGAGACACCCCAGAGATATGACACAGCTCGCTAACGCTACCTGACAGCGTAGCCACAAAGAGCGCCTTGTTCTGTAAACAAAGACCTAGGCTGATATAGAATGAGTGTGTGGGGGGTTTCAGTGAGTGTTAGTGTGTGAGAATGTCATCAAAATAACAATGGACACGTCCATGTATATGATTGGCTAATGTCCTGATGTCTCCTGCTGCTCTGCATGTATGAGAACACACAACAATGAGAGCTACAGGCATTTTGTAACTCTTTAATGAAAGATCTTCAGTCGTATCTGGGGTAAAGGCTTTTGGCACAGCGTCGTATAGTCGGGTTTGTATGAATTGCAAGCATGCAGAATTTTTCTTGGGAACATGGAGCACGTTCCTGCGTGCTACTGTACAATACTTGATGAAGGATGAAGCAAAGCTATTGTGGCCTGACCTAAATTCCTCCCGTTTTACAATGTCCAAAGAATTACACAGTGTAGCTCTTGGACCTTGTTGTACAACTTAATTTGAAAACCATCACTAGCTTTGAAAGCCTTCCCCACATAAAAAGCCCTTGTTTGGCATTGAGTGAGCGCAAATTATACTTTTTGTACAAGAAGTGCCTTTTGAATGCCACATTTAAAATGGCCCTCACAGATCTGTTTCTATGTGTTAAAAAATACATTTTTAAATTCTCATTTGTAAGTCGCTTTGGATAAAAGTGTCTGCTACATGAATAAATGTAAATGTAATGTAAACGCTCAAGTGCCAACGCTATCTCGCGACTAATTCATACGTATTTTACGAGGTGGCTAAATTGTAGGAATTCGTATGACCTCACTTGTACGATTTCTGTGAGAGGTAGGTTTAGGGGTGGGGTTATGTGTGGTCTTTCATATGAATTCCTACGAATTTGCCACCTTGTAAATTGTGTACAATTTTTCACAAATCATACAAATTCGTTACCGCGCATAAAGCTTTCTGGAAAGCATATGTAATGACTATACGGCAAAAGTAAAAAAAAAAATTTTTAATTAATTGGTTCATTTTAAGGTAGACATTTCTAGTTTTCTGTTGATATATTCCTCATGTCTGTAAGGCAATTAGCCGGAGTTTCATTTTTTTATTATTTTTAATAGTTTTATTTATTTAAATAACAAATATCACAAATATCTCCAAAGAATATTAAAAGTATGTTGCAATAATATAATCATAATGTTAGAAGTAGTAAAATAAGTATAATTTAGTGTGTTTTTATTAGGGTTAAAGAGCCTTAGCAAAATGCCTGTTGGGCCCCAATACATAAAAAAATAAAATAAAATAAAATGTAGTTATATTAACATAATCCTAATTAAAATGATATAAAACACACTAAAATAAAAATGAACAATAAACTGAAATCATATTTTGGGGGTTGTTTTTGTTGCAATAGAGTTAGCTTCGATAGGAGGGCCTGGACAAAGTGGGTCCTTGGAGTCAAAAAGATTGAAAACCACTTGGTCAGAATCAACATTTTGATCAAGCATTCTAAAATACAGTTTATTACTACGATTCAAAATATGATTAATTTGCTTCGCCACCTTGTGTGATTTATAACCTCCTGTGTGATACTGAAAACATTCCCAGTGAGTTTCATGCTCTCGTCGAGTTGCTGATTATTTCCAGGTGTGGGTGGCTGGAGCCGGTGATGTCAGTGTAAGAGGAGTCTGGGGGGCTTCTCTCCACTCGTCCTGCCTCTCCTTTGAGGTCTCACAGTATGACTCACAGAGCCTCCCTAGCGGTCCCAACTGGCCTCATTCAGCATAGTTCAGCACTTCATACTGCAGCTCTCAATACGCACTCGGACTGGACCAAGACACTCCCTAATGAACGGCAGCAATAAATCATGTTTCACACTATTGGAAATGAGCGCTGCAGAATGAAAAAGTCAGACACACTGTAATGTCTTGCTAAACAGCCATAGAGGTGGAATTAATACCAGAAATCTAAATGAAAATGATGGGCCTCTTGAGCACATTTAGATTGGAGCAAGATTATGCGTTGAAGTCGACCAATGAAATGAGGCTAATCTGCAATCACAGTGGGCCATCCATTTCATTCCCCGTAAGAGAGAATTGCTTGGGGAGAGACTAGTTTTGATTACCTTGCATTCGAAATTAGCCAGGGATAGCACAACATGTTTGTATTTATTCTGTCTTGAGGCACAAATGGTGTTTCTCTCGAGGCCATATGAAGTATTCGTCTTTTCAGTTGGACTGAAACATTGAATTTACAGTGAAGTTCATGTTCATTCCTACTGACTTAGTATTTGGTTTGTCCCTCTTTTTGCTTTAATTACAACAAAGCATAAAATAGTTAGAAGAAAAATTAAAAATATTTCTTATTCCTTTTCAAGATCTGAACACTTTCTGTTTACTTAACAATGACCCGGGGCCAGTCTGAGAAAGAGTTTAAAGTCCACTGCTGCATTTTCATTGATCTTGTACATGTTTTTTTAATGATTTTAAAAAATAAACATCATATATTATATCATAATAAAATATCATGTTTTATTTTTGTTGGAAAAAAAATCATTTTAAAGCTGCAGTCCGTAACTTTTGCATCTTTGTCGCCATCTCTGTTTGAAAACCTGGAATTGCTGCTCTGTGTGGAATTATCTCACTTGCCTGGATTGTCAGTCGGCATGGCTGCAGCGCGGATGAATCTAATGTTTTGAGGAGTATGTGTGGCAGTCAGTCACGCACCGGTGTGGATATTCATTGTACTTCGCAATCACAGATTCTAGCCTACGTCTTGGAATATATGACCCAAATAAGAATTTTCACCGTATATTGCCATCTGAACAAGTAACAAGTCTGCCACGTTTGTTCTGACCAACTGAGGAAAAAGCATTACCATAAATCTCGCTACCAATGGTGATTAAATCTAAAGATCGATTAGCTCATATCACATCAAACCATACAAATTATTATTATACTTTATTCTCAAATTATTAATGTTAATAACATCAGCATTGCGTGACTATGAGTATAGTGTGTATTAGCGTGTAGATTTCAATTTCTGTACAGTCTAATATCTAATTGTCATACCATTCAAATTATTATTATTAAGAAATTCTTTTAACCCAAAAAGAAAACTATGCTCCCTTCGAACTGGTTTTCTTTAAAAATAAATCTTGTGTAATCTCAGGCTATCTGTAATCAGAAGCACATTTAAAACTGGAATATAATTTAAATTCATTCACATGTGTTTCATAAACACATAATCCTTTCTGGATTACAATCTGCCATCAAAATTATAAATTTAATTATTCTAGCTGCTGTGAGAAAAGGCTATAAACGATCCGCCACCTGCAGGATCCTCACATGCAATAGCCTACTAGCCGGGACAACTTCTTTATGTTTACAGACGTGACGTAATGACGCAGTGCCATGCTTGAATTTCCCACGAAAACCTACCTGTGCCACTCAAATTAGAAAACATTATTATAAGCTAACTGTTGTGAATCAGGCTAAAGTAAGAGGATAGTTTTGAACACTGGCTGGTTATGTACTTGCTCAAATATTGATTACGGATCATTTTTAACCTGAAAAAAGTTACAGACTGCAGCTTTAATGAAAAACAATGTTTGTTTGTTTGTTTGTTTGTTTGTTTTAGCAAATATAAAAATGCATTGCTTAAAATGGCTGCACTGCCAAATTAATCTATTTTCATTCATCTATTTTTTCCCTTGCAACATTTGGTTTTCTATAATAATTCTATAATATAATATAATAATATCTTCAACTTCTCAAATTTTATTTTTGTAAATAAAATAATTTTACTAAACACAAATATATATTTTTTTTTTCAAATATAAAAATGCATTGCTAAAAACTGTTAATGCTAATCAACAAAAAATATATATCTTAGCAAATACAAAAATACTAATATATATATATATATATATATATATATATATATATATATATATATATATATATATATATATATATATATATATATATATATATATATATATATACATACACATACATACACATACATACACATACATACACATACATACACATACATATACATACACACACATATACACATATATATACATATACATATACATATACACATACATATATATATATATATATATATACAGTATATACATACATATTATAGTTATATATAATCATTTGTAGTGGGACCAGTAAAAATGTTGAACTACAGAGGAAAAAATGTGTCTGCGCTGAGCCCTGCAAACTTTTAGACTCCACATTAACAGCACATGCTGATTCCAGATGTCAGGACATTGCAGAGGTGTAGCTTGACCCATTTTAGAAGTAGCGTGAGGGGCTCTTTTACCTGTATTTATATGCCAGAGTGTGTCGGGATCCATGATCACACAGGTCTGTGAGGACAGCCAGGCGGGTTCAGCAGCTGCGAGGTCCGAAACAATGCTTATTGATGCAGCAGTCATGTGACTGGCACAGTTTCAAAGCATATCCTCTCCACCCAGAGATCATCAGCTGCGTAATACCAACAGCTGGAGACTCAAAGAGGCGTCGCTTTCTTCCCCTCCTTCCCATATTTAATTCGCCAGGGGAAACTTGGCTCCGACTCTCTCATTCTCTAATTCAGAGGGTCTTCTCCTCCCCTCCTTCCTCCAGGATGACTTGCACCGCCTCCACACTTCCTTGAACTCCGCCTGAACTCCTGGCACTTTTGCTGCAAGAGCACAGCAATAGAACCTGCATTGTTTTGTTAGCACTCATCTTGTATTCACACATCTGGATGTTCTTGAAGGGAAGCTAGTAAATATATTTTTTTGTAGTGCTAGAAACAGCTGGACCTCCTGCTGCACATCTCAAGGTTGTCATTTAATCAGAAGGAAGACTGGGACGATTTCCAGATTTTAGCATGATTTAGTTATATTCACCTCATTTGCAACTGACAGCTTTTCACTTTTGTTTGTTTGCTTTTTGTTTGTCACCCGTACAGCTGTTGCTAATGAGCAGAGCTCAGTCACAGATTATCAAATTTCTGTATAAAAATAGAAATCTTACATCATTTTACACATGTATCATTCTACAAGTTTCTTTAATAGCAGTTTGCAAAACTTTTAAGCAAATAACACTCTTCTCATCAAGAGCCGTTTTTGTTGTTGTTGTTGTTGGGAAAATGAATAATCATAAATGCATGAATGTTTGTGTTTCTGACCAAATGTTTATAATAATTAAAATTTTAATGGTTTTGAGATGTCTCTTATGGTCACTAAGGCTGCATTTATTTGATTAAAAATACAATAAAAACTATAATATTGTGAAATAAAATTAGAGTTTGAGTTGAATTTTGAAAGTTGAAAGTTGAATTTTCAGTAGCTCCAAACTAAATGGAGATAATATTAAATACATAAATAAATAAATACATAAAAAAATACAATATTATTATCAAAGATGATCAGTCCCCCCCCCCCCACGGCTCTAATCTGTCATATAAAGAGCAGTTTAGCTTGATCTGATCAGTTTCTGAAGAATAGAATCAATGGGTGACACAAGACAAACCTAAAACATATTTTGTAATGATTCAATCGTCACAATATGGATGCAAAATAGTTTGCAAATGCTGTTTTTGTACTCAAACTACCCAAAATTTACCCAAATTCAATGTGTCTCTGCAGGTAAGGTGTTAAACACGGATCTGCGTCATTACCTCAGCCTGCAGTTCCAGAAAGGCTCTTTGGACCACAAGCTCCAGCAGGTGATCAGAGATAACCTGTACCTGCGCACCATTCCCTGTGAGTACCACACACATTCACACGTCTGACCTCGCTCAGATCCTCAGAACTCATTAAATGTGTTAGTGCAGGTCACACTCAGATGATTCTGCCATGACTCCGGCTGCTCAGACAATAATTATGGTGTCAGTAACACTTCTTCAGTCCGTAATTTCAAAGGGTGGTATGATGGGTGCTGTGAACGCATTAGACTGGTTGTATTAGAGTCAGCATTGTAGCTGCGTATGAAATCACTCCTGGTTTCCCATATAGTGCACTGTGTGATGAACAGTAGATGAAATGATTACAGGCAATCACTGCTTCCGGGTTTTTCAGTCAAGCAGCTTTTAGTGATCGCATTGAGCAGTATTGCAGTTTTGATGGCTTGTTAAGCAGTATATAATTTAATATTGTTCATTCATTTTAATTGTTTACAAGACAACCCAGATATATGCATGTCTTATTCATTGCTTAAATACACATTTCACCATCTTCATAGAGAACGCGGTTCATGGTTGCTCAGAGTCAGTGCGCTTTTGGAAAGAAGCTGTAAATGGTGCCGCCACGATTTCCACGCGTTTATAGATGCTGTGAGCAGGGAAATCTATTTAGAGCACCTTATTGTATTAATTAAAATATCGATATTTGGCGCCATATATCGATTCTTGTATCGCATGGAAAAGGATCACGATGTATCGCCATATCAATTTATTGTCCCACCCCTATCAGTTACTCAATCGTCACAGCACCATCTTTTAGTTTCAATCTTTCTAAAAATCCTGCATCAAATTGTGCCTTGTTTGTAAATGAATCTGAGGTAAATTGAAGTAAACAAAGGAACAAGTTCTTACTGATACTTCATTAAAAATAAAGTTTATCGTTTGGTTTCTGCGTAGACCTGCATTTGCCTCTCTCATTATTTATACTACATACATGAATCAGTGGGCTAAACAGGCAGCGATGTAGAAGCAGGTGTTGATCATCTTCTGCGGAGGCGGTGTTTAGCCACATTATTATGTCATAAAGTGGCACATTCCACAACCTGTCATCTCGGCGGACTGCTTTCAATATAGGCTGTTTTTTAAATACGAGAAAGCTTTGCGTTCTGAAACTTGCAGGATGTTTTCATAGCACAATGACCCCTTATATATCAAAAGATAAAGGGAATTTTGATTTCTCAGTTAACAACCCCTTTAAAAGGTGAAATTGGTTTTATTAGGGCAGATGTGATCTGATAACTGGAATCTGAATTGTGATCTGTGATATATTGTAAAAAAAAATATATTTGTCCTCGTTCGCTAAACAAAGCTGGAAATGATGTTTCAACCCCACAGCACTTTTTGGTCATTTTCAGCTGAATTTTAAATGAGCGTCTAATCTAAAACAGCTCTCGAGAACCCAGAAGTGCTGGTGCCGAGTGCTAGTTTGAACGCAGTAATTTCATCTAAAGGGAATGTTGAAAGAGGTAGTAGACTCAGCATGTGTTTTCTAGAGTTATTCATATGCTCTTCCTCTCCATTCTGCCCTCACCTGGTAGAACAGACTCTTCACCCAGCTGAGAGTCATGAGTCACAGCGTTCCTTCATTCTTAAGGCTTTTCACAGCAATTCTAACTGTAGAGTTTTAATATTAAGAATAGAATATGAGAATAGAGAATTCCATACTATGATGATAACAACACAGAGAAACAATCTCATTGGAATCACTTTCAGAATGTTTTTTTTTTCCCCAGCTGATGAACAGTAAAAACATTTGACATCCAAATGGAATTTACTGAAGAGCTTCAGTATTTATAGAAGCAGAAGACAGAACTGCAGCGCACGCGTATTATAAATAGAACGCTTTTGTCTGTTAATGTGGATGCTAATATACTTACCATTTCAGTTATTGTTCTTGGTGTGATTCCTGCCACATGCCTGCTTTAACAAGCAGATGCCGGAGGCCACTGATGCCTGCTTGAGGACAGATTATTCCTTCTCTCCCTGTTTCTTTTGTGCCAATTTCTGTTTCCATACTTCCAACGTCTGTACTATTTGAGCTAATGTCACATAATCATGATCGATTAAACCTGTTGGGTAATGTAGTATTACTTGCCAGTGTTGGCTCAGTAATTTCTTGGCAACAGTTTTCAGTTACAGACCGTCTGGAACAGACAACCATCTTTTTTCTTAACAACATCAATGCCAATAAACCAGTACATAATCACGGAATGAGTTTTGCTCTTTTGTTGTGCAGAATACAGTCTGTGGTCTGGCCACAAACCAGTGAATTAGTGAAACATATGCTTTAATTACTCGCACATCTTTAATTAGTGTTTTTTTTCTCTCGGGCTGTGGTGTAATCTTTTAATTAGTGCTGTTTGTTAAGGCACTTATCATCATTAATATAGCTCATACTTAGGGTTAGAGATTTCAAAAAAACATTTAATGCTAACTATTTAAGGAATATTTCACCCGAAAATAAAAGTTCTGTAATTATATACTCACCCTTTTTGTAATTCCAAACCTTTTTGACTTTTTTTTTCTTCTGGGAAACAGAACAGAAAATATTTCTTTAGTGTTTTTTTTTTTTTTTTTCTTGTAGTGATCTAATGTGTGTGTTTTTTTTTGTTTTTTGTTTTGTTTTGGACCCCTTTGACCTTCATTGGACATTTCATGGACAAAAAAAACAGTTAAAATGTTCTTCAGAATATTTTTTCTCATGTGCACCACACAAAAAAGAAATTCCAGAGCCATAAGGACCAGAATATCACACACTTGGGAATGGGATTTTATGACTTTAATCACGTAGCAACCGCATTTCAACAGCCAAAGAGTGTTGTGTCAGCAAGCTATGCACCAGCAAGGTTTACAGGGGTTTTTCCTTCAGTAAATGTAAAAATTTAGTCTCTGTCCGTTAATTTAGAGATGTGATGTAGTTTGTGCTGTTTTCATTTAGTGAGTCTTGCACCTGGCATGTGGCTCTTTGTAATTTGGGATTTTAATGGACACCAGGCCTGAGCAGATGTTTCGTTTGCTGTGGCTCAACATTGCATGAGACACTGGCTCAGTGTGTGGGCCCACCTGGAATCTCTAATGTCATTCTCATCCATTGCCCTTGTTACGGTCTGTTCAGGGCCATGACTCAACACACAGTCCTCCATTCACACTTTTCCATCCAGTATAATCATAAGCATCGGGCTGAGAGCCAGATGATGGACAGGTCTAATTATATTTAATAGTGCCGGTAGTAGCAGTAATGTCAGAATGAACTGTCATAGTTCATCTTCCAGGCTTCAGTCAAGTAAAATAATCAAATAATGATTTAATTGTAAGTTATTAATCACAGTAAAGGTGAAGGACAGTGAGGAGCAGTATTGCCATTTAATAGAAGTCAGTGTTTAATAATACATTGCTCAATTGCTCAGTTTTAAAGAGGAAAATGATTGAAAATCTCTTACTCGTATGTTGTTCCAAACCTGTATGGCTTTATTTTTTTTTTTTATGGAACACAAAAGAGGATATTTATATAAAATATTTTTATGCTTGTTTCTTTTTTTTTTGGTTCATACAATGGAAGTCAGTGGGTGCCAGTGTTTAATTTCCAGCATTCTTCAAAATACATTTGCTTGTGTTCCACATACCGTTAAAAAAGGGAAGGATTTCACAGTGATGTCATTTAAAGAACCATTTTGGGTTCTCCTAAGAACTTTTCATGAAACCGGTCTTAAAAGAACCATTTATTGTTAAGAACCTTTTTCGAATATAACAAACGTTTGTGCAATGGTTTAAGGTTCATAGATGTCTATAGAGAACCTGTATTTTTCTAAGTGCAAAAGAACGTTTTACAGGTGGGGAGCAACATGAGTGAATAAATAATGATACATATTTAATTTTTGAATGAATTATTACTTTAAGGCAGTGGCACATTACACATAATTCCTATGCCTAGACATTTTCTGTTGAAAGATTATTTCACCTAAATATGCAAATGATGACATTATTTACTCACATTTATGCAGTGTCAAACTCCTTTCACTTTATTCTGTATATTAAAATTTTGTATTTTGAATACAAATTATTGAATAAATGAGTAGAAATAGAGAATCAGTCTGAATGATTCATTCAGGTTTATAAATGGATGAACGGCTTCATTAAAAAGATTCAGCTCAAAAGAAAGATTTGTTCACTAATCTAGTTCTCTCACTGACTCACTGATTTCTTACGTTGATACTTTATTTATTACAGTTCACAGAAGAAAATTAATAGTGATTTAGCTGTCTACACTGTATGAAGGTAACCAGCTACAAAGAATTTTTGAGTTTATTCAACTTTAGTAGATGAAGTTGTGCCAATTCATATATAAAAGTTTAGTAAAACTACTGGTTTAAGTTGAGTGAACTACCAGTCTAATTTTAAAAAAATTTGTTGGCACAACTTAGTTCTTGAAGTTCAGTAAACTCGAAAAAGCTTTGCAGCTGGTTACCTTTAATGTTTTAAGTTGACTCGACCACTTTTTTACCATTTAAATGTATAACTTTAAATCTTACATCCAGATTCTCAGCCACACTGTACTATAATATATATAATACTATATAATAAATGAAATTGAATTGAGCAGTTTAAATCTTCTGAAGAGAGACAATTGTAGGGCTTCATAAACTTTAGAAAATAGTTAATCTGATAATAGTTTATTCTCATTATTATTAGTATATTTATACCATTAATATTAGTATTATTTATTAATATATTAATATATATAAATAAATAATATTGTCTATTAATAGTGTTTTGTTTTTTTGTTGCAGCCTGTATTAGGGTTTTACACACTCACACAAAAACAAAACAGCAAGTAGTTTCAATTAGGTACTTTTATATTTTTGATAAATGTGAACTTGTAACAGAAATGACAGTACTCTAACAACAGCTATTAGCTGAATCCAAATAATAAATGACAGTTGACAATGAACATGAAAAAATATATCAGAAAGTAAAATACAAAAAATATAAATAGAAAATAGATGTAACAAAGACCAAGTTCCAGTCAAATACTATATCTTCAGGATCTTCTGTGATGCCTTTAAATCCATCATTTTAGTGTAATTGAGTGGTGGTTTCTCTGCAGGTGATGAGGTTGTGAATCTCATGCATCTGAAATACACAGTTGAGTTTAGAGTTCAAGAGTGTCCATGTGTTTGTGTAAAAACAATTATGCTTATGAAGGCTATGAGCAAAAATAGACTTAAGCACTTATAAACCGTATGCCCTTCACAATATTAAAAAAGAGATTTGAAGTTATGGGATAGCTTTAATATAGCTTTAAAATTTATGCATAAACCCAAGTAATAATTTTATTAGAAAAAGCTAAAAGAAAAATCTAACAACGGATTATAAACTCAATATCTTTGTTACTTTCTTAAAGCCGGGCTCACACTGCGATTTTTTTTTTTTTTTTTTTTTCTCCTTTTTTTTTTTTCTTTCTTTTAGGATTGTACTTGTCAGGCTGTACCAACGTGATGATCATATCAAACTATGGGATCTCAGTTATCATTAAAACTATTAATGAGTTTTACATTATCTACCCATACACGTCCAGTGACCGAAAATGTTGGCTATCATGAAAAGTATAGGAACGGCACCAATACCGGCGTATTTAAGAAGAAGAGTGTATGCAGCTCTACACACCCACATGAAAACAGCCAGTGTTTATATAGAAAAGGCAACATATCAGATTAATTCCGCGAGCGGAGGACAGGCGCGCCGGAGTTTATGGCTGATAGAATAATTCTCTAGCATTAATTCTGCTCATAGCTTGTCTTGAAAAACGGAGACAGTTTGACATTCATCGTAGCGGTTGTCCCACTGCAGGACTGTGCGCCAAATCATCTGACACTGCCAGAATTTCGTCGGAGGTGAAATTTGATCGCAACAGGCATTAATCGGCTGTCGGTGAACATGTCAAACTTACGATCAAAGACTACAGATTTTAGCCTAGGATTATAGGAATCTTTTAGGATTTTCAGAATTTGTCTCAGACGACCAGATCGTGGCCAAAATCGCACAATGTGAGCCGGGCTTTAGTGGAGAAGAAGAGAGTATCCTTAACTGAACAGAGCTGGTCACATTAAAAAGAAAAAGACATGACTGATACTGGGAAACCAGGTATAAAAAAATGAGTTATACTTTATAGACATTGTAAGAAAGAAGTTTACCTGTTGAAACTGTTGACAGTCTGTGTAGCTGGATGGTTGAACTCCAGTAATGAGGTGCTTTGACAGTTAGTTACAATTTTTAAAAACAAAAAGGCAGGAATAAAGAACCTTAAACTCAGTTCTAAATAGAAGTGGTACTAAACGTAACAAACCTTTGAAGAGTGTACTTATAATGCAATGCTAATTGGCACAGCTTTTAAGCTATCACTGTATAGAATACTTATATATATAATTTCTGTTGTTTTTCAAATATACGTTATATAAGGCTCAAACTCATGGCACTTGCAGAGATGGAGCAGCATTTACTGTGAAATGTGTAATGTGATCGCATCTCTTCAGAAGACTTTGATTAAAACATTCGATTCATTTTACAATCTCTTTATGAACATTTTGAAGCATCGGAATTTTAGGTGAAAAGTTCTTTTAGTGGATGGATAGAAATATCTCAGGTTTCATTTAAAAATATCTTCATTTGTGTACTGAAGATGAACAAATGTCTTATCGACGTGACGGTGAGTAATTCTGCTGATTGGCTTCATCACTCTGTCTCCTCTCCACCAATAAGCTGGTGTGTGGTGGGTGTTCTGCCACACTATGGCTGCCGTTGCGTCATCCAGGTGGATACTGTACACTGGTGGTGGATGAGGAGACCGCCCCCTCACAATGTAAAGCACTTTGAGTGCCTAGAAAATTATTATTATTAATTGATGGCCGAAATGTTTTTAACTAAATTAAGCCAAAGAGGACAGGAACAGCAGTGGTAAGAGGCCATGTATATCTTCCAGCACAATCTGCATCTCTAGTACTACAGCTAGGCACCTTAGGGATTGAGTGAATGGTGGCAACATCATCTTCCAGTGATAGATAAGATGCTCATCTTCATCTCCTTGGTGTGGACATCCTCTGGCTCTGTGTCCTGCAGTAAAAAAAACAAACAAAAAAACAGCATAGGTTTTAGATTTCTACTAAATATTGACATTAAATGTTTAAAACATAACAAATAGTAATAATACATTTCTCTATAACTACTAATTCCACAACCAGTGTTAATATTTTCAATTTTCTGAAAAAGAATTTTTTTTTTTTTTTTAAATGTAAACAATATTCGTAGTTACAAAAATGTGTCAAACTAGTGCTGGGAGGTATGACCAAAAATAATCTGTCACTTTTTTTTTTTTTTCTTGCTTTGTAAGACTGGGCTTTATATACGTTTACAGTGGTTTACTTTACCCGCAGGATTACAATGAATCTATCTGTCTTCAAAAATATTGTAATGCATATATTGAAGGCTGGGGGTGGGTGATATGATATGACACTTTTATTTATTTATTGTATTTTGTTGTTAATTTTTTTTTTTTTTTTACACAATAGGACATCATAAGAAGTGTACAAATGTAATAAACATTTTTGCTTTCCTGCCGCAGTATCTATATTTACCAGTACAGAAATACAAAAATTAAATAATCATGTAAAAAATACTGCATATCTTCACCTGTATGGAATAAACTGATTCTTAGTGAAGCTGCTAAGGTTGTTCAGTCAAGAGCAGTGAGTGATGTCTTAGCTTTTATTTTTGTAACATTAAGGGAATAGATACCAGCAGGTTTATGAGGCTAATGCACGGATCAAATTTAGTGATACACAGGCAATTTTTTTTCTCAGCTGTTGACTATCACTTCAGACCTGGCATAACTGACTACATGAATAATCACCATGGTGTGTCTATCTGTTTTGCACGTCCTGCACTTTATTTTCTCATTCATGCATGTTTCTTCGTGGCAATGTCACTATACTTTGTTGGCCTCTGAATTAATACAGCAGTTGTTTCACATATGCACCGGTATCACGGTAACGTTAATAAAATAAAAACAACCAGATAAACTAGCAGATCACCCAGAACTAGCATATACAACACATAATTAACCTATTTACAGTTAATTCTATACTCGTTTAATCGACATAAACATTTGAACTGTATGTCTAACCATATATCTTAACTTGTGCTGTCAATCGATTAAAAAATGTAATCTCTTTAATCACAGTCTTGGACTGTGATTAATCATGATAATCGCTAATTTTAAATACTAGGATTTACCTGTAAATGTGTTGAAAAAAAATGAATTACAAACTAGTTTAAGGAAACAGAACCTTTCACACTTCCGCCAGTTATGAGACATAACCTTTATTATTCTTTTATCATTATTCTTTTGTTTTTATTCAGCCATTATCAGCATTATACTGGCAATAAAACGTTTACCAAGCCACATCACTTCAATCCCAGTATACATTTACCCAACTATTATCAAAAGTATTTCTAAATAAATACAACAAAACATTTTCTTGCGACCTTACATGAAGTATTATGACAAAATGCATTATAAAGAAGAATTGGACCTGTTCTGCAGGTGCATTAGAGCTAATATTAGCATCATGCTTCATAAGACAATTTATGAGATTTAATAGTACACTTTTATTAGCCTTTTATATCGCTGCACAAATTGGCATTTCAGATGTACACATTCTCCTCAAGAAAATCACATACAAATATCCTATCGTAATCATGTGTTTATTATCTTATATAATCTATAGTGGCTGTTGTCATGTTTATTTCTGCTGTGTAAAAGCCTTAACATGTGCTCTGCTGAAACTCACGTTGTTTGTAATGTTACAACCGCCTCTCCGTTCTTAAGTTGCCAGGGATACATTCCAAGTATAATACACATTAATAAAAGGCTCTATTTTAATTTGTATTTGTCTATATACACTTTGGGCCACAGTACATTATAAAAGTATCCCAAAAAACCGCAACCGACGGCTCTGTAATTTTTCCCGTGATTGTATTTTCAAAATAGTCCACTTGTACCGCTACCCTGGCAACACTGGTTCACTGTACCCTCATCACACAATGACAGATAACCTTCTGCACTGTGATGATGGGAAGAAGTTGGGGTCAAACCTTAAAGGATTAATTTGCGTAAAAAAAAAAATTAACATGTTTTTTTTATATTTAACGTTGACACCCTTAATCTTAACACATAACGCTACCTTTCAAATGCTGACGTTAGCTGATCGTGCTTGAAAAATGAAGTTCGCTTACTAGTTAGCCGCCAGACTTCTTTCAACACAAAGTTTATTCTATCTTTTAAGAAATTGTATTTTACAAACCTAACTCTGTAGGTTATTTGGCTTACTTTTTCTATTAAATTAAGTTTGAAAAGAACTTTCCTCGACGAGGAGACATTCACTCCCTTTGACATCGTTGTTGATGTTTGAAGCAGTTCAGAGTGATGACACAATGACGATGCGCATGCGCAATGATGTGAAGTTAACCGCTCAAATGAAGAAATCAAAATATTGAGTTTGCTCAACTTATGTTCATTCAGAGAAATATTGTATACATTCAGTTATCTTGTTTTTATGTGTAATCTCAACATTTTGCTAAAGATTTGTCCACTTGACTTAAAAGTTTTAACTGAGTTGCAGTGTAGCTTCAGAACACCAACTTTAATTTTAGAACTTAACAAATGTGGTCACTATGAAATGTAGTCTGAAATCGGTTACCTTCATGAAGCACTGACTGTCCGTCAAACCCTTCGCTCATCTGAAAACTTCTGGAATGGAACTGTTGCACATGTCTCTCTGGACACGGGGACAGAAAAGTCATTAAAGCCATGTCCTTCGGAAAAAAGAAAGGGGAGAAAGAAGAACGCCTGGAGTCCAAATTGCCACATAATCTTTGAAGCTCGACTGAAGCCTCCATCTCCCTCCCTCCTCCTGCTGGCATTAATATCCGTTATAGCTCAATGGTAACCCCTCTCTGCCTCATCCACAGATATAAAAAAATGAATGCAGAAATAAAAAAAGTGCCCTAGGTGGTCGATCTTAAAGGATTGCTTTTTTTTTTTTTACACTTGTGGAGATTTAAGACTTCAAACTTTTCCAGAGCTTGTTAAGGGATCTCACAGCTGACCATGAGTACATAATGAGTTTTGAATATAATTCATTCCCTCTTTGATGCCACAAAATAAACACCTCACACCTCAGTCTTCTGCATCATATAAAAATACAGAATTCATATGTGAAACACGAACACTAACTTCCATTTTTAGAAAGATTTGGTGCTTCAAAGCAGTCTTTGAAGAGCAAGAATTGTTTTAGGAGAGGGCCAAGAAGGGTGAGTCTTTTCTTTGTGACGTTCTGAGGAGTGCAAAGTTGTGCGGCATCATGCTGGGGTGGATGGTAAGGTGCTTAAGCAGCTGGCTGTGTTTTGTGTAGCTTGTGCAAACTGCAGAGCTAATTGTTTGTTTATCTTCCTCCAGCACAGAAACAGGCATCTGGGCTCTCGCCCCACAGTAGCTGCTGTGTGACTGTCAAGTTTGACAAACTTTAGTGATGAAGCAAGCAAAGTGTGAACTGTAGTTACGATCGAAAAAGAGACACTACAGCAGAATATGGATGCAGATGATTCATTGTGTTCTCTTTTGTACAGAGGACAACAATAAAGGCACACAAAAGTTAGCCATGTTGTCTTTTGTTTAGTGACAGAATGTTTGCAGAGAGTTTCTGTTTGCAGTTCCTCTTATAGCAGAGAAAATGAGGTCAACACTCAAATTGATCAGAGATCAACGCTCAGATTCTTTATATTTCATGTTCTTTATATTTAGCTATTTGAGTTTTAAATTTTAGTCTTAACATCTTTGTCGGCTTTTGTTTGACGAGTGAGGTTAAATATACAAGAATGATTTAGCTTACAAATCATTGTGTATTTCAGGTGAGGTGAAACTCAGATTACATTTTAAATGCACTTGTTTTGGGTTTTGGAATTATGAGATTTTTATGATGCAGTATTTGACTTTTAATTTTATTTAGAAGATGAATTTATTAATAAATTGATTTCTGAATTGATTTATGATGAATCGCTTGTTGGATTACTCATTTGTAAGTCGCTTTGGATAAAAGCGTGTGCTAAATGAATATGACTGAATGTCATGAATAGCTTTTAAATCATATTATATATATGTATGTGACCCTGGACCACAAAAACCAGCAATATGTGTAGCAATAGCCAAAAATATACTGCATGGGTCAACATTATCGATTTTTCTCTTATGTCAAATATCATTAGGATATTAAGTAAAGATCATGTTCCATGAAGATATTTTGAAAATTTCCTACTGTAAATATATCAAAACTTAATTTTTTATTAGTAATATGCATTGCTAAGGACTTCATTTGGACAACTTTAAAGGCGATTTTCTCAATATTTAGATTTTTTTCACCCTGAGATTCCAGATTTTCAAATTGTTGTATCTCATTCTCTGCCAAATATTGTCCTATCCTAACAAACCATACATCAGTGGAAAGTTTATTTGAATGAATTTCAAAATTGACCCTTATGACTGGTTTTGTGGTCCAGGGTTACATACAGTCATGGCCAAAAGTTTTGAGAATTACATAAATATTAGTTTTCACAAAGTTTGCTGCTAAACTGCTTTTAGATATTTGTTTCAGTTGTTTCTGTGATGTACTGAAATATAATTACAAGCACTTCATACGTTTCAAAGGCTTTTATCGACAATTACATGACATTTATACAAAGAGTCAGTATTTGCAGTGTTGGCCGTTCTTTTTCAGGACCTCTGCAATGACGACTGGGCATGCTCTCAATCAACTTCTGGGCCAAATCCTGACTGATAGCAACCCATTCTTTCATAATCACTTCTTGGAGTTTGTCAGAATTAGTGGGTTTTTGTTTGTCCACCCGCCTCTTGAGGATTGACCACAAGTTCTCAATGGGATTAAGATCTGGGGAGTTTCCAGGCCATGGACCCAAAATTTCAACGTTCTGGTCCCCGAGCCACTTAGTTATCACTTTTGCCTTATGGCACGGTGCTCCATCGTGCTGGAAAATGCATTGTTCTTCACCAAACTGTTGTTGGATTGTTGGAAGAAGTTGCTGTTGGAGGGTGTTTTGGTACCATTCTGTATTCATGGCTGTGTTTTTGGGCAGAATTGTGAGTGAGCCCACTCCCTTGGATGAGAAGCAACCCCACACATGAATGGTCTCAGGATGCTTTACTGTTGGCATGACACAGGACTGATGGTAGCGCTCACCTTTTCTTCTCCTGACAAGCCTTTTTCCAGATGCCCCAAACAATCGGAAAGGGGCTTCATCGGAGAATATGACTTTGCCCCAGTCCTCAGCAGTCCATTCACGATACTTTCTGCAGAAGATCAATCTGTCCCTGATGGTTTTTTTTTTGGAGAGAAGTGGCTTCTTTGCTGGCCTTCTTGACACCAGGCCATCCTCCAAAAGTCTTGGCCTCACTGTGCGTGCAGATGCACTCACACCTGCCCGCTGCCATTCCTGAGCAAGCTCTGCACTGGAGGTGCCCTGATCCCACAGCTGAATCAACTTTAGGAGACCAAAGTTTTGAGAATGACACAAAAACATCCTCAGAGAGCAACTTCTCCCAACCATCCAAGAACAGTTTGGTGACGAACAATGCCTTTTCCAGCATGATGGAGCACCTTGCCATAAGGCAAAAGTGATAAGTAAGTGGCCTGGGGAACAAAACATTGAAATTTTGGGTCCATGACCAGGAAACTCCCCAGAACTTAATCCCATTGAGAACTTGCAGTCAATCCTCAAGAGGCGGGTGGACAAACAAAAACCCACAAATTCTGACAAACTCCCAGCATTGATTATGTAAGAATGGGCTGCCATCAGTCAGGATGTGGCCCAGTAGTTGATTGACAGCATGCCAGAACGAATTGCAGAGGTCTTGAAAAAGAAGGGTCAACACTGCAAATATTGAGTCTTTGCTTAAACTTAATGTAATTGTCAATGAAAGCCATTGGCACTTATGAAATGCTTGTAATTTTACTTCAGTATACCATAGTAACATCTGACAAAAAGATCTAAAAACACTGAAGCAGCAGACTTTGTGAAAATTAATATTTATGACATTCTCAAAACTTTTGGCCACGACTGTATAGTGAACAATTCATCAGTCCATGTTTCATTGCTTTTTTTTTGTTGTTGTTGTTTTTTAAATCCTCACTTCTCAAATTTAATTTAACAACTAATGCGTAACACCAAGTTCCACTGTCACAAGGTAAGCTTGCTGACAGACAAGAAATTACATGGACTTGATACACATGCACACATCATTAATTGATTATGCCGGCATTTACCATCTTTTAAATCAACATGGTGTTGTGTAATTGTTTTGCCTGTTTCAAATGAGTATGATACCATGTTGTTCTTGTTTGTTTGTTTTTTTTTGGCCAACATTTTGTTCAATCAGTTATTCTTTTTAAAGAATGTCACAACACAGTTTAATTTCAGTCAGAATTACCTTTAGTTCTGGTGAGAATTTCCCCCAAACCTTTTTCTGTTATGGGTGTTGGCCTTCCAGTCTCATGCTGCACCATCAAACAGACCATGTGGATCAAACTGGTTTTTATAGGATTAGCATGCCCCTTATTGGACTGAACCATTGGTAGTTTTGTCTGAGGGAAGGGGGGAATAGCAGCTGAACGATTCTTTACTTTTCTTTTCCTTTTTATATGCACTGAGAAAAATGATTTTGTGGTGAAGTAAATACTACATAAAAACAAATGAAATTTCTACATTGAATAATTTAGTTCAGGCAATAATTAAAAAAATAAAGTAAATTCTATATTATTACTCAATTTAAGCTTGTAGAAATTAAAGTTTGAACATAAGTATGTTTTACTTAGAAGTGGTTGTTATGTACAAGGGTTCTTCAAGTTATGATCCCGTTTTTCCCATCATGCACTGGGGCATGAATAATTAAAAAGGTAAAATGTTTCACTGTTTTCCAGGTGTATTTACACTATTTTATGGTTGCTTTTGTTGTTAGGTCTAATATCTTACTGTTTTGTGACATCTGGAGTTCATTTTCTACTCAAAAATGACCCATTCATACTCAAACACTATCCACTTGTTACCGTCATTGTGTATGGTGTACCAGGTATTGAAGTCTCCGTGTTCAATAATTAAATTGAGTGGACATATTATTTTAAAAGGATAACAAGCTGTCTACTTGCTTGCTTACTTGTTTGTAAATGAATCACATACGTTGATAGCATGTTTTCTTCCCAGTGCTTCATTATTTAAGTAGATTTTACAAACCGTGACTGAGAGAAATGTAGCAGTGCGGCAAGTAGACCAACAGTTGAAGATCTAAAATAAGTTAAAATGTTATTTTGGTTTAACGCAATTAATTATATTTTTAATATAAATGAGTTTAAATGTTAAATTAACACAACTTGAAATTACTTAGTAGATTATACCATGTTACATGTTTTAAGTAAAGAATGTTGAGTGAACTCAAATATTTAAGTTCATATAACAAAGATTATCTTGTTTATTTTAAGTAAAATTGTTCCAAGTTGGATTTACTTAAAAAGTGTGATGCAAAAATGGTGCATATATTTTTTAAGTAAATCTAACACATCAGTTTTACCAGTGTGGTGTGTTTAAGTACCCATGGGTTTACACAGATTGTTAATTGTGTATTGTTAAATTTTCTTTTTTCTGTGTATAATGTATAGTAAGTATGGACCCTGTCTGTTCATTTGGTACAGTCTGAAGAGGGAGCTAGCCCTTATAAATAAGGAGCTATAGAGCTTAAGAAGTTAGTCTTGTTGTTGAAAGCCAAAAGAGAGGCCCTGTTGCAAATTGGACCAAAGTATTTGGTGTACCCTTTCTTTGCAGTTTTGTTTTGTACAGTTTTTATTTTATTTTTTGTATTCCAGTATTTGACTATGCAATTTTTTCCCCCCACCTCACGGTAATAAACCACCTTTTTGGGATCCACCAAAACCTCTGACCAGCTTGAGTGTAATTATTCCCTCTAACCATTGGGTCATCTCTTACATCCACCTTACAATTTTTTTTCATTTTTGATAATCTGTTACATTTGGATATACCTCACAATGTGAAAAAATAGATCTGTCTCTATTTCCATTTCATCATGACTTTAATGTTTTCATTGAGTATGGGGTGTATGGGGGTGGTACAAGGGAAAGTGATAAAATTTATACCTAAATGGCATTTAAAATTGACATTTTCCCAAGAAAACAAAAAACAAAACAAAAAAAGTAGTTGAAGTAATACCTTTACACAAAAAGAGCATTTTTCCTCTAATAATTTGTTACTCATCATTCTGTGTGCCTTTGGCAGGTACCACGAGGCAGCCTCGCGAAGGGGAGGTTCCAGGAGTGGACTATAATTTCATCAGCGTGGGGGAGTTTCGTGTGCTGGAGGAGAGCGGCCTGCTACTGGAGAGTGGCACATATGATGGTATGAAACCGTGTGTAGGAGCTCTGAGGGTCAAGGATCATTTCTTGTGGGCATGTTATACAGATACTTGTTGAGAACACAATCTAAATTAGATATATTTGCAGAAGGAACTTCTAGTGTTTGCAAGATGCATGAATGTGAGAGAGGGTGATAATGCATTCTGCATCTTGTTTTCGATCTACTGTGCATGAGAATCAACATGTAACCAGACACGACAGTGTAAAGGAGATGTATAAGACCAATTCAGTATACAAGAGCTGCAAAGCTGAACTTAATGGAAATAAGGTTGAATTGACAAGCCTACTAGCGACCAACAGCTCAGAAATGTCCCTTAAAGCAAACTTTAAAGTGATATTTTGCCCAAAAATTAATATTCAATAAATAATCATTTACTCACCTTCATGTCCTTCCAAACTAGGGCTGCACGATATATTACATGCGATTGTCATGCGCATCTGGTCAGTAAAGCCGGTTCCGTGATTAGCGGTAAATCTCCATCAACTGTTTTCAAATGGAGCGCCATTTAATACACAAAGCCGTAGTTCACCGACAAGCGATGCAATATCACGTTCAATATCGTGATATTGAACAAGCCTGCGATATTGAATGTGATATTGCGTAGCTTGTCAGTGAACTATGCCTCTGTGTATTAAATGGCGCTCCATTTGAAAACAGGTGATGGAGATTTACCGCTGATCACGAAACCAGCTTTACTGACGAGATGTGGGTGACAATCGCATGCGATTATATCGTGCAGCCCTTTTCAAAACCAATATGACTTTCTTCTGTGTAACACAAAAGAAGATATGTAGAAATTTTTTATTTATTTTTTTGTCCCTACAATGGGGTCCACAGTTGTTTTGGACCCCACTGACCTTCATTGAACAAACAAAAACAGTTCAAAAGGAAATATTTTTTTCTGTTTCTCAGAAAAGCTGTGCAGGTTTGGATTGAAGTGAGGGTGCGTAAACAGTGACAGAATGTTAATTTTGTGGTGAACTGTCCCTTTAAGGCAAAAAATTATCTACAAAACAAAGTTTGGATGGAGCCTGTAGAGCTTTCAAGCTGAATTAATTGCAGATGAAAAAGAAGAAAGTGGAATTTCAATACAAGCTCTGTAACTAGGTCATCTCAGTTGATGTTGAACATCAGTTTCCTTCACTCTTAAAGTATTGCTTTCAAAGTCTTTAGATTACTGTAGCAAAAAATTAATGTGGGCTACATCACTGTGTAGTTGCAGCATCGGTTGCTGACTTCCCATGTTTTTATGTTAATTAAGGGAGACAAGTGTGCTGGATGTTTTTGCTGCATACTCTTTTATTTGGCATATACCTCCTCTGCTGACTTGAAATATTTCGGAGCAGAGGGCGTTCACCTTGTGTGATTCATACCGTCTCTGTAACATGCCTAAAGGATCTCAAGGTCTGAGTTATTAATGTCGCAGCCTCAAAGCCAGTGAGTTCCTCACTGATAAACCCAGTAAATGCTTGGCGAAGTCCTAGCCTTTGGCCGTGTGGGAAGGAGGTGGGTTTGGTTAATGATCCCTTGATGAGTCACTAAGTGCCCTTTTTTTTAATGGGAAGGTCTCGTCGTAGTTTCCAGAGTGTAGAAGTAAATCTGTCCGATGGGCATGTCACAGTGGGTGACTTTTACTGGGGCCTTTCCATCTACATGAAATATCTCGAGTCTTGGGATTTTAGCTTGAAGGATAATTTCACACTCACCAATTCTGGTTAGTGATTTCTTGTCTTCCCATGACATCTGGCAAGAACGTCGGTACATGCTGCACAAGGATGTGATGCCTGAAACCAGCATGATTTATTGAGCCTATAAATATATTTATAGTAGTGGACTTGTTTGCCGTTTTGTTCAAAATATGCTTCCCATGTACCTGTAGGGCAATTTATTGATTTGTTTGATCTGTTATATATTTTAATTATTTAAATAAATATACACTACTGTTTAAAAGTTAGGGGTCAATAAGATTTTTTTTAAATGAAGTTTATTAATGAAGTTATTCAGCAAGGACAAATAAAATTCGTCAAAAGTGACTCCTTTTTTTATAATATAATATAAGAAACACCCCTTACACCGATTAACTTGACTTTGACCATAAACATTCATTAAACTAATATGTGACCCTGGACCACAAAACCAGTTATAAGTGTCAATTTTTCAAAATTGAGATTTATACATCTCCTAAAATAACCTGAATAAATAAGCTTTCCATTGATATATGGTTTGTTAGGATTGAATAATATCTGAGATGCAACTATTTGAAAATCTGGAATCTGAGGGTGCAAAAAAAATCAAAATATTGAGAAAATCACCTTTAAAGTTGTCCAAATGAAGTTCTTAGCAATGCATATAGCTAATCAAAAATGAAATTTTGATACATTTACGGTAGGAAATTTACAAAATGTCTTCATGGAACATGATCTTTACTTAATATCCTAATGATTTTTGGCATAAAAGAAAAATCAATAATTTTGACCCATATATAATGTATTTTTGGCTATTGCTATAAATATACCCCAGTGACTTAAGACTGGTTTTGTGGTCCAGGGTCACATATATGATGTTGTTTGTGATGGTCTCTATTCTTCTGTGAAAACATGTTTTTGTGGGCACATTCCTGTTCTGTTATTGTTAACAGACTGCAGTGTGTTCAACTCCCATCTCCTTAAAAGCAGAGTAAGAGATTCTGTCCTGGTTTTAGACTGGTTTGTCCTGGTAGTGTGTGAAACAGGAAGTCCATTGTCAGGCTTTATGTCCTTTCCAGTGGCATTCACCATTCACAAGTCTTGTACACCTGTATAAATTCAGGGCCATGCTGAAGAACAAACTCTAATCTAAAGATAATGCTGGATTTATGCAATAGAGAGCGATTTTATGTGTTCTCCAGAGTTGAGTTTTGCTGTTTTCAGGCCAAGGAAATAAATGACCAGTTTTTCAACATGCCCGGAGCATGATGTAATCAACGGTAACTGGTTATGCTTGAATTTTATGGCATAAACTCTGTGTCTTGTTTGAATGCTTGACTGGGTCGTCATCTTACAACAGTGATTAAAAATAATGAGAACTTGCATTTGAATCCCTTGAGGAAAATCTCCTACATGTGTCCTTGCTTTTCTAATGATTGCTTTAGTGGGGAATATTGAAGGACGGCCACCTTAGAATGACACGGGTAGATAGAGTTTATAAAACAGAACACGTCCACCCACAATTCCATGAGAAGTGAGCGATGACGAATCACTTTCTCTCTGCCATGTTCCTGGAGTGATCATTTAGATCAGTGGTTCTCAACCTTTTTGACTCCAAGGCTCTAGGAATTTCCAGTTGTTCACGATTTATTGGATAAGGATTTTGGGGGGAATTTTTTAGAGCTTGGCATTACTAGAAAATTGCATATGCGTTATAAAAATACTCATGGAGTTATAAGATTTTAATGATTTACATGGCTTTTTTCAGGTCTAGAAATAAAATAAAATAATTATTAAAAAAAAATACAACTGTTCATTTGTTAGTTCAGGTCCATAAAATAATAACAGATACTTTTGATTTCAATACTGTATTGGTAAATATTTAAATGCTTTAGAAGTATTTTTAGTGTTAGTTGATGTTAATGGTAACAAATGAAATCTTATAGTAAAGTGTTACAGTTTTGGCTTATTTTAATGCTTGTTTTGTGCCATTTTAAATACCCTTCGGAAGTTTGCTAAGGCTCTCTGGTTGAGCACCACTGATTTCGATCTCTCCTCAGGATGAGTTTTATCATTAATAAATGTCCACAGAACTGCTTGAGAGCCCTTCTCATCTCTGAACGAGTGCAAGAGCCCTTTTCTGTTTGTGTAGATCCAGAATCAAGAGCATTGAACAACAGCATCCCCACTGCCCACAACAATATCCCCAACATCCCGCAATAGGATCTAAAAGGCTTTGGGCGATGCAGTTTTCCATCTGTCCATACTTCAGCAGTCTGCTCAGGGTCCCACGCGAAGAAACTCAAGGCTTTGAAGTGCTTTTCCCAAGTGAGACAAACTTTTCCTTCAGCGTATTACATTGTAAACTTGAATGTTTACCACAAACCAAAGCGTCAAGTTCATATTTGGGGGTTCTTGCTTTAGTGCACACTTTTTCACCAGTTAGAAAAAGATACTAAACTGTTTAAGATTCTATGCAAAGCTTAGCAGATGCTGACTAAACTGCAGGTCTCGATTTGTATTTTTGGTGCAATGATGTTTAAATTGCACTGCAACTTGGCCCGAGTGGGTAAAGGTTATAGATGAGTCAACTCTGGGTGAGTGTGTGTGTGAGAGAGTAAACATCATTCAGGAAAAATTTCAGTAGCAAGTCTGTATTTGTTTCGCTCGTTGATCGTCATGGGTGAATTGTCGTCCTCCATCAGTTCATCGGGGACGCAGGAGCAGGCATGGTGTTATTTATTTGACATGAAACACTCAAATGTTAAATAACTACCTGCTATCAGCTCGTCTCTCTTTCCTCCTGTATGCCATTCAGTGTGCAATGGTGAAAGGAAGATGGTTTCAAATCATTGCCATTCCTCTGACAGCGCCTAGCAGTCTCCCACAGATTAATGCCAAGAAATATCATCTCAGACCCCAGTGGACGACCCTCCCTTCTTCTTGCTGTTTTTTTTATGGCCGTTAATCAAGGATGACGCAGTGCGCTGTTTATGAGCGATCCATCATGCTGTGGCCGCTGTTTGACAGGGGACCCTAGAGGCTGTGACATGGCATGATTATAGCCATGATTTGATCACACTTTTCTACTGTGCTGCGTGCGCAGGTATAATCAAGACATTTCCTGAAAAACACGTTTTACAGTGCCTTACTGAATTAGGCGGAATTGCAGGGCGAGAATGTTAAAGCAAGGTTATTCAGCTCTTAAAGGGATAGTTCACCCAAAAATGAAAATTCTGTCGTTAATTACTCGCCCTCATGTCAAACCGTAAAATCTTTGGAACACAAATTAAGATATTTCTGAAGAAATCCGAGAGCTTTCTTACCCTGCATAGATTGCACGTTCAAGGCCCAGAAAGGTAGTAAGGATAGTGTTAAAATAATCCATGTGACAACAGTGGTTCAACCGTAATTTTATGAAACTACGAGAATGCATATAAAAAATAACAACTTTATTCAACAATTATTTTCTCTTCCTTGTTAAACTATGACATGCATTCACAAGAGTACCACAACGGCCATTTTTTTTTTATCAGTTTTTGACACAAACGCAATTCAAAAATTAGCTTTAACTGTATATTAAACAATGAGATCTGACAAATAAAATGTATTAACATATTTCCGAAGCAACTTGTTCATCTTGAGGTACAAACACAAGTGCTAGCAATACGAAGTTTCAAACGTTGTTCAAAATAATTCAAGCAAACACAAACACAGAGGAATTTAGAAATAGCAAAAGCATAGAACATCATATTCTTACTATTTTTACCATTACTTTGGAGGAAATTGTGAGAGTAGAACTGCATACTAGTGCACAGTTCCGTTTGCAGCATATGTTTTTGTATTTATCATAAAGAATTGGCTCATAAGAGTCATTTTTTCAGTAATGGAAACATACTGGTTCCTCTTGATACACTATAAATAACTGGCTCATAAGAGTCATTCATTCAGTAATCGGACAGCACTGGTCTGTTTTGTGCTGTAGATTCAATAGCATTGTTGCTGTGTTGAGTGGGCCGTTGAGTATTTTATTTTAGTATATTTTCATTGGCAGAAATGCATGTGTGAGAACCATTAACAAAACACAACCATTACGTGTTTCTTAAAAAATTTAAATGGGTCTTACCTTAGTTTGAAACCCTAAAACTTTTCCATAAACTATTAGTTGATATGTCAAAGGAGGAATTTATATCTTAGGTCAAATTCACAGCTAGCTGTTTTTGGTAAGTCACAACAGACACTGTACACAACCATTAAAACTGCAGAGGGAGTTTCTGCCTACAGTACAGACTGTGTAACTTGATACTCATCCCGTGGACTCCTGGGATACCGCTTGTATGGAGTGTCCACAGCGCATGTTATGTTACATAATAGATCCTTTTATTTCTACTTACCACTGCATAACTGCGTTCTCCAAAGCCCTTTGCCATTTTGAACACTTCAGTTATTCCAGTCACGTAGATTTCTATGCATTTATGAAATCTGGAGAGGACACTCAGCAGAACTGTTTGGAGTAAGCAGGTTTATTTCATGCATGGCCTAGTGCCTGTTGATAGAGTTGATAACGGCTGTTGACAGTGCACACTTCTGTTAAAGCACTGTCCATCTGCTGTGCAGCCACATGAAGTCCACAGCTAGTGATTGGAGGATAGTTATTGTGTTGCAGACACCAGTGATAACATGTTTCCATTAGATACAGTAGGGTCCAAAAGTCTGAGCCCATATTGAAGATCTGTGATTCAGAGTCTAATTTAAACTTGAAATAAACAGGAACTTCTTGGGTTTTGAATGAATATAGATACAATATCACTACGGCTGCATACATTTGATCAGTACAACAGAAAAATAGTGAAATATTATTACGATTTTAAAAAGCCTGTTTTTAATATATTTTAAAATGTAATTTATTTTGATATGTGATGGCAAAGCTGAATTTTCAGCATCATTACTCCAGTCCTCAATGTCATGATCCTTCAGAAATCATTCTGATATGCTGATTTGGTGCTCAAAAACATTTCTTATTATTAAACAATGTTGAAAATAGTTGTGCTGCTTCATATTTTTTTTAAAGTAAATACTAGAACTAGAACACATTAAATTTATAAATGAAACATTTACAAAATAAAAGCACCCTAATTTTTGAACGTTTAAATCCCCACTGTATGTAAATATTTATTCGTCAAATGTATCATTTACTGTGAAGTTTAAAGTTAAGACTGTAATTAATAGGTCTGCATAGACAAATTCACTGTTAGGCATAACACTCACAGCTGTAAGTGAATTATTAACACAATAAAGATGTAATTAATTCAAATGAACAGTTTCTTTTAGGAATACATTAAAGCAAACTCTGTGTGGGGAGTTTTTTTAAAACCCATATTTATTTTTGTGTTCCACATAGTGAAGACTAATGATGCAACATGTCAAACGAGAGTGTAAATAAGCTTAATGAAGTCTTTAGAGTGCTGCGCTAAGGTTGCAGTCAGCCACTGAAGTTATGAAGGGGTATCATTTTATTATTTCAAAGAAAAAGTGCCTGTCACTGTTTTCATTTGCCATCTTACAGGCAGTAAAACCGATCTGCGCTTCATTTAAAGCAATAACTCTCTTCTTCAATTTCATGTCCTACGTGTCTATAATGTGACAGTGCTTGTAAGATGGAGTAGATTGTGATAGCAAACTCTTGTCACGTCTTCCCAAATCTCAAATGTGACAAATGAATCAATAATGTTCTTTATCGTCCTGTCCTCCCTTTTAGTTTTCCAGCCGAAGTTTTTGTGAATTGTCGACAAAGTAGGCCAGCAAGTGCAGTTTCCCATATGTTGTACTGATACCATTCTCACCCCAAAAAGTCTATCCAGATGAGACGGGACAGTAAAGCTTATGAGATAGACCTCCTGCCTCTCTAGGAAGTAGAAGCCGCCACACAGCTAGTCTTAATCTCTAGTGGAGGACTGTTGCCAATAAATAACAATAAAGTGCCAGAGTGCTGCGTCTTGCTCCAGAGGAGCGCTGCGGGGAGCCAAGCTGCAGTGTTGACAAACAACAAACAAGACTTATAGCCTTACTGAAAAGCGTCAGGCAGTAGGATATATTGTGGGTTCAGTGTCGTTACAGTTTCTGTTCTGCAAGATCAGTGACCGGACAAGCCTTCGAAAACACAGCGCTATTGGAGCACCCTTCAAAACTCCTACAGACTAAATATGAAATAAGTTTGCTTAGATCTATCTATCTGTTTTTCTAATAGATTCTTATTGCCTTCAAAACATTCAAACTTTAATCTTTAAAACTATTTTAAACTTCAAACTACTTCAAGCTGAACGCTTTCAAACTTCAAGCTTTTAAAACTTTTTCTAACTTTCTGGTCTGGCTTTCTCAAGCCGACTTCAAAGTTTGTTTTTGAACTTTACTAATCTAGCTTTTAAAATGTTAAAACATTAAAAAATAAAGCCTTACAATATTAAAATAGTTTTTTTTTTTTTTTTTTTTTTTTAGAATAGAGTTACTAGAGATACATATCAACTGGAAGTCAGTTTCCACCAAGGAAAAATAATTCAGACTTTTTTTCCCGTGAGATATAATTGCGGTCCAGAATTGTGAGATGATAACTTGCGATTATGACTTTTTTTGCATCTAGCAATTTTGAGTTTATATCTCGCAGTTCTGTTTGTTTCTGTCCTAGAATAAAAAAAATAAATAAACAAGGTAATTGTGATTTTCTGACTGATTTCTCACAATTGCAAGTTATAGACTTGGAATTACTGGCTAATATCTTGCAATTCTAAAAAAGTAAAAAAAAAAAAAGTAAAAAAAAATGTGAGATGTAAATTCACTATTGTTAGTTTAGAATTTGCAATTCTGAGTTTGTATCTTGCAATTCTGAGTTTTTAAATCTCCTCAAGTGTATTATATTTTTGTTTAATTCAAATGCATTTTCTCCAAAAAATCTGAGCAGAATATATTAAAAAAGGGGGTTTCCTTTTTACAGTATCTTTGTTTTTTCATAGGTAATTACTATGGCACTCCAAAGCCTCCTGCAGAGCCCAGCCCAGTGCAGCCTGACCTGGTGGACCAGGTTCTATTTGACGAGGAGTTTGATGCAGAGGTCCAGCGCAAACGCACCACGTCTGTCAGCAAAATGGATAGAAAGGACAGCGCAGCTCCTGAGGAAGAGGAGGAGGATGAGAGGCCACCCATGGTCAATGGGCTCACAGGTGAGACTGGGAGTGCATGCATTGATTGAGTGAGTTGATATGGGTTCTGTAATGTATGTTGGTGCAGACATATAATGTACTGCATATTTGGCCTAGTATACATTATATAGAAGAGAATGAAAAAAATCAATATTGTACAAATGCAACTCAGCAAAGTTAAAAGATTGGATATAAATTTGCAAAGACACTAATTACCATTTAGCTAATTACTGTTAGCTAAGCTACTATCTATTGTTCTGAAGCATGATGCTAGTTTTTGTTTATTTTTATATGTATTTTTATATGAATATTTATATCTTTAATCTTTTAAATATTTATATATTAAAAAATATACAAAGTTGATCTATTAGTATATTTATGTATTAAGATTTTATGTATTTTTATATGTGTAGCTAACTACTTTTTCCAAAACAATGTTTTAAGTGTGGTTTAAATACTTAAAATGATGACTAGCTTATAGTTTGGCATGCTAGTTTCAAAGTTTCTCCAACCATGTGATTCACTGTATTGGCTGCTTGCCTGCTAGGCTTTCATTGTAAGTGTATTACTGTAAATGTGTTTTTACTTCATTTTTGCAAGCTGAGCGACTTTACTTTCTGTGATAATTGACAGGAGGGCACAGATGCTGTCAATAGAGCTTAAGCTGTTATGGGCAGATTTGATTGTGTTCCCTGTGAGAGCAATATGAAGAGCTTTACAAGAGGGGTCCTTGGATGTGCAGTCAGTTGTATAAAGAGGGTATAGTACTGTAGAGTCCCGGGGTGCTAAGGATGGTGCGACTAGTGTATTGCTTTCCACACATGCTGCTTCCTGTCACTCAGGAAGTCAGTTATCCTCTTTTGATTGCGCCAGGATCAGCTGGTCAGTAAAGCTTAATAATAAGCTATAATGTAATGGTTTCATAGAGCTGATGTCCACAGAAATTGACATCAATTTAAAATCTAATTGCTATTTGTGACTTTGTGTGGATCCATAAGTAATTTTTGTCCAGTTTCATAATGTGATTTGGTGTTAGTTAGTTAACTGTTTTTATTAGTGCTGTCAATCGATTAAAAAAATTAATCGCGTTAATCACAGTCATGGACTGTGATTAATCATGATTAATCACAAATTTAAAATACTAGGATTTACTTGTAAATGTGTTGAAATAAAGAAATGCATGACAAACTAGTTTAAGGAAACAAAACCTTTCACACATCCGCCAGGTATGAGACATAATCCTTATTATTCTTTTATCATTATTCTTTTGTTTTTATTCAGCCATTATCAGCCTTTATACTGGCAGTAAAACGTTTACCAAGCCACATCGCTTCAATCCCAGTATACATTTACCCAACTATTATCAAAAGTATTTCTAAATAAATGCAACAAAACATTTTCTCGCGACCTTACATGAAGTATATGACAAAATGCATTATAAAGAAGAATTGGACCTGTTCTGCAGGTGCATTAGAGCTAATATTAGCATCATGCTTCATAAGACAATGTATTCCTGGCATCTTAAGAATGGAGAGGCGGTTGTAACATCACAAACAACGTGAGTTTCAGCAGAGCACATGTTAAGGCTTTTACACAGCAGAAATAAACTTGACAACAGCCACTATAGATTATATAAGACAATAAACACATGATTGCGATAGATATGGTCTGTATGTGATTTTCTTGAGTTGAATGTGTACATCTGAAATGCTAATTTGTGCAGCGATATAAAAGCATATTTTAACAACAGTAAACGACCCAATTCCACATGTGACCGTAAAAGGAAGTTATTACAAACACTCGATGTTGGTTTGAAGTGAGTTCTGAGTAAAAGTGTACTATTAATCTCATAAATTGTCTTATGAAGCATGATGCTAATGTTAGCTCTAATGCAGCTGCAGAACAGGTCTGATTCTTCTTCATAATACATTTTATCATAATACTTCATGTAAAGTCGCAAGAAATGTTTTGTTGTATTTATTTAGAAATGCTTTTGATAATAGTAGGGTAAATGTATACTGGGATTGAAGTGATGTGGCTTGGTAAATGTTTTATTGCCAGTTTAAAGGCTGATAATGGCTGAATAAAAACAAAAGAATAATGATAAAAGAATAATAAGGATTATGCCATGGTCTATCTGAATACTCGATTCTGATTGGCTGGCAGGTGTTGATTAAATTCGTTTAACTGCACAGCTAGTTCCAGGTCAGTTTAATCACATTCCATATTAATGCGCTTCCTATAAACATTGGTAGCCATAGTAACATACAGTTACAGTTGAATAGTAATACAGACGAAAATAACCGTCATTTTTATCGTTCCGGTCAAATATTGCAGCGCAAATATTATTAACATCTTTAATATGTGAATGCTGGCAAATGACCATGGCATAAATGGGATAATGACTGTGATTAACGCGATTTAATTTTTTTTTTACTGGTTATCGGTCTCCTTGGTCTGTAATAATGGGTATTGGCCCTGAAATAAACGCATCAGTGAACCCCTAATGTTGAGGCCAACTGTATTTTATTCATTATTCAACCAAAGTATGAGCAGGGATGTCTGATTTGCAAGTAATGACTCGTATGAATAAATTCTTTTTGATAAATCAGATAGAAAGACCCACAAAACTCAAGCTCAAGAACTTTAGCTATTTGAATCAGACCTCAGAATTGTTCAAAGTGGTTATTGAGTTTACAGATGATACCCTCACTGAATCGAGAGTCATTCTTCTGTTATCTTTGATTCAGACTTATGAACAAAGAACCATTACTGTGATGTGTATTTCAGTACAGTGTATTTAATGTATAGACTACATTTTTGACATTCTTGTTCATTTTTACGTCATTATTTTTTACCTTTATTTACCTCAGAATGTGATTTTGTTGCTAAAACCATGCTTTGTGTTTTTGAGTCTAACCACTGAAGAGCTGCAGGAGTCATAGACTGTCTAAGCTGTTTCAGAAACTTGAGCAGTAGTTGAGCTTTTAAAGTAGGCCAAAAGCACAGTCAGTCAGAGTTTTTCAGTGATTATCCAGTTGCATAAATGGACCATATTGAGCTCAGAATGAATGAGCTTATGGCTGGTATCACTTCAAGTAATGAGCATGTTAAAGAGGCTGCTGTTTGCTGTGAGGCATAAAAGTGTCTCTGCACACCACAGAGTAACTGCTGTGCCGCTACCTATATCTGACTGTTGTGTACCAGCCCCTGCACTCTGTCTTCTACCTTCTCATTAAAAAGATACCTCAGGCTTATTATTAGTCTTTTACAGTCATTTTGGTTCTACATTAATGACTGCGTTTGAGCTAACCCACTGCCATCGTAATGTACACTCCTGCCACCACCCACTTAGGGCTGGGTTGATGTTGCTGTAGCTGTATAGATTTATTTAAATTTCTGAAGCTCTACTAGTGTTTCTGAAGTGTAGCTTAATGGTAGAGCATGACACTTAAAGTACTAAAGTCATGGGTTTGATTGCCAGAAGACACATCCATCCACTTTTGCCAGGTTAAACTGACATGATACACTAGGTTTGGGGGCAAATTAAAAAAAAAATTAATATTTCCATTCTTCAAGGATGCATTGAATTGATTAAAAGTGACAGTAAAGACTTATACATTGTTACAAAAAAATATATTTCAAACAAATGCTGTTCTTTTTAACTTTCTATTCATCAGAGGATCCTGAAAAAAGTATCAAGACTTTCACAAAAATGTTATTTTTAACTGTTTTCAACTGATATATTAAGAAATGTTTCTTAAGCACCAAATCAGCATATTAGAATGATTTCTGATGGATCATGTGACACTGAAGACGAAGTAATGACTCCTGAAAAGGCAACTTTGCTATTAGAATTAATAAATACATTTAAATAAATTAAAATCTTTTGAATAAAAATTAAATAATAATCATAAAAAGATGTATTTTAATTAAATCAAAAACATTAAAAAATCTTACCAGCCCAAAACCTTTCAACTGTAATGTGTGTTTGTGTATAAATATATACGTTTTGAATTTAATTCTGTGATTTCATTGGAACGGAGAGCGGCCATGCATAGCCCAGCCCTCATCACTCCAGCATACTGAAAATCCACAATATTGCCTGAGAAATAGCTACAATAAATAAGATCAGTTTTAAAAAATTTCTAGCTCTTGATTTTAACCCACTTCATGGAACAGTATTTTTTCTTGAGTTTGGGTTTTTGGGAAGACATCTGGGGAGCTCGGTCGGGGTTCAGCTGCATCGTTCCGAAAGTAGGTAGGATTTACTGATGCTCCCTGCACAGCAAGTTTTCTTTCCCATAAATCAATGGGATACAGAACAGTGAACACCTTCAGATTATTCACATGCAGTGATAGTGAATTTGGGGAAGAGACTGCCAAAAAAAAGATTATATTCACAGCACATTTAACCCACTGCAGTTTCCACTACTGTTCTGTTTGTGTTAGTATGATCGATCACCATGAGAACTGATATCCTATCCCACAATATCTGGCTTCCTTTTGCTATTCGCCCCTTCAGAATAGATAGCATTTAAACAAGTTTTCTCCAGACTGGCTTTACTTAGAATTAATAATGTGAAAAAAGTTTTTTTGGGCTTTAAGTTTTAAATTCTAGCTCTATGTAACCTCAATAAACATGAGCTGTTTTTCAGGGTCACTGGAGGAAATCCCAATTTTTTCACCACTAGGGCCAAAAGAGGTTCCTGGATGCACTGAGGGAGGCTTTGTTGGCCGTGTTCGACTCCAGTTGGACAAGATGCCTCACAGCTGTGCTCCATTATGATTTGATAGAGCTTTGTAAACCCTCTGGCACAACTGTAAGGACGAGATGCAAATGGCAACAGTATCTAACTGAATTTGCCAAGTGCAAACCGAGACGATTTTGCAACCCAGAAGTGTGTTTGTGTTTTTTTTATTGATTAAATTCGCATTACTGAAATGGCTAGTCTTGCCTTTGCAGTGAGGTTATAATGTTTGCATTTACAAGCTTAAGGCCAGTTGTGATAGATACGGCCTCGGACTGTTTAATGTACACTCTTTATAGTCTCTCACTAAATAACTGTGTGGAAAGGCTCAATTGTAAGGCCTGAATGGCTGTTTTTCCATAGCCACGTGTGGAAGCAAACCTTCACCATTAGGTTTCACCATAACACAACGTCTTGTCCTACTTTCAACACTCAATCTGCAACACATTGTGTTCATCTGTTCCCATTACGCTATTTCCTGTGAACACACAAGTATTTATTTTTATATTCTTTTTTTTTTAAATGTTAACCACATTCTCTCTTCTGTTTATCATCGAGTTCAGCCTCTTTCTTCATTCGGCCACAAGCACAAGCTTCTTATGATTTTTGCTTTTGAATGGTGGAGCTTATGTTTCTGCCTGTGTCATGAATGGTGCCTCCATGGTTACGGCAAAGGAACAACAAGTGCTGATTCATCTGCCACACATGCTGGCGTCCCAGCGGCAGGCTCGAATCATTCCGATGAACGGGCTTTAATCATGACTATGTCAGCAAAAGCATATCAAGCAGTTTAATGACAACTTATACTTTTTCCATCATCTCACCTCCTGTTTACATGTACCGTACAACCAGTATATCCAGAACCATACATAAACACAGGCATGTTTTCCTCTGTCAGTGTCCTGTGTCATGTACCAGACATATTGATAACACCCTCTGGCAGCTATTTTTTTTTTTTTATATATATATGTATTTATCTGTTTTGTTTTTAATAGGTATTGTATATAGCTTCTATCCAAATACTTTCAATAATAATTTCAATAATTTACATAATACATTTTTATAGGATTGTTTAATGAATAAAAAGATCAAAAGAACATCATTTATTTGAAATCTCTTTTTTTTCCCCATTAATAAATGTATTTTTGATCAATTTAATACATCCTTGCTGAATAAAAGTATTAATTACTACCAAAAAAAATAAATAATTACTGACCCCAAATGTTTTAACGGTGGTTTAGATATAAAATTATATTTATGTATACATAATTCTTTTTTTTATGTAGCCTATTAATTTTATTATTAAGTGATGTTTCTTGGGAATCAGCCTTGTGACTACAGTAGCACCATATTTTATCATAAGAGTCGAGCTAAAGGAACACGTGCGCTCTAGAGTAAACGGAAACACAATTGGCTCTTTAAACTGAAGGATGGAACATTTGAATGTTACATTTTCACCCTTTTATTCGATCACTGCTTGTGTTCTGATGCGCAAGCAGACTGTCTGTCTCACTCACATGCTCATTTGTGTATGTGACACACATCAGCTTCACGGAAGCGTTGTCTGGCTCTGGCCCTGCCCGAGAGGCGGCTCTCTGAACATCAGTACTGGCATGCAAATCCAGTGGCTCGTGTTGTCTGCCTCCTTTCTTTCTCTGTTTCTCTCTCTCTCTCTGTTTTTCTCCGTCTCTTGAGAAGGTTGGAAAGTTCGTTCCGCAGTGCTAGAGAGAGTTAAAGTATGTATTACTCCCCATTCCTGTGTGTTCTCCCCACCTCTTTCTCAAAGTCTCACTGGCTTTTTGCTCTTTCCACTCACAGAACACAAGGAGGGACCGGAGTGGAGGAAAGCTGTGCCCAGCTACACACAGTCCAGCAGCAGCATGGACTTCCGCAACTGGAACACGCTACCACGTGACGAGAGCCAGGAGCCTCTGCCCAAGAACTGGGAGATGGCCTATACGGAGACGGGCATGGTCTACTTTATAGAGTAAGTCCTGATTGCCAAGTAGGACATTTGCTTTGATCTGCTACGGTCCTGTCAGCCTATCAGATTTTAGGGTTTGGCATTTGGACTGTTTATTTGACAGAAATGTTGTTCCAGGAATTGGTTGTGTTCAAATGTTTAGGCATTTATTTATTTATTTTAATAGGAAAAATAAGCAGAAATAAGAAAAATCTGTTCTTTTGTGCCCCTTGAATGCAGTGCAGATTAAATACTGCTCTTCTTATCTGGGCCGCTAAATGTGGAGAAAATTATATACACATGTAATTTAGAAATGGGCCACTGAATGGAAGATGATTTTTGATGTCAGTGCAATTTGCAGATTTGCAATTTGATTTGCTTGATTGTGTCAATTTTGTGTTCCAGGTAATTTTTTTATTTACCAAAATAAAAATGTAAGTAAGTAAAAGTCCAAGACAAAGTTCATAAAAATATAATATTAAGCAGCACAATACAATAAATTTTTCTTGAGCAAGCGTCAAATCAGCATATCAAATCAAATCAGCTTTGCATCACATGAATAAATTATATTTTAAAATATATTAAAATAGAAAACATTTATTTTAAATTGTAATAATATTTCACGACATTAATGTATTTTTAATCAAATAAATGCTGCCTTGGTGACCATAAGAACTTTTCAAACATAAAAAAATCTATTTTACCAACCACAAACTTTTGCAATTTTGTTCTTAAATTCTATAGTTCTAGAAGTATACAGATGTGTAGGTTGAATACAGTCTGATCCCACTACATCTGCCATGTTAGCATTGTCATCTGCATCACCGTTCTTGGCCTCATGAGACAGTAAAGTGTCCACTGGATACACACCACTGATTCTTGACGGTAGCAGAATGTCATCCAGGTTTTTTTTCCACCTACTGTTTTCATGTATACTGTGTATTCATGAATACCGTCACTTTTAGTATACTGTACAGAAGGGAAATGTATGGGCCATGCAGAAGTTGTGCTGTATAACACAGAACGATTTGTGGCTCCATCTTTTCAAATTTCTCCTATGATTTACTGTAACCGAGCCCAGATGTAGACAGCAGCTCTCCAGCTAAAGGCTCGCTCAGTAAACAGGAACTCCGGTACTCCTGCAGACACATCAAGCTCGAGAGACCGCTGGGAATTGAAACGGCTCTTCTCTTGCATGCTGACGCTGAGGCTAGCTTACAGTTTTGCCAGCCTCTTCCTTTCAGTGTCCATTACCTGTGCCTGTGGTAGCAGCTCTTAACCAAGCATCTCTGCTTTCCACGCAGAGGAAGAGACAGCCAGCGAATCAATACTTCATTCTCCGAACAATGCAAACAATCGGCTAAATGGAGCCTTCCCAGCGGGCCTTGCTTCCACACGTGTGTCTGCCTGCATGAGTCTCGGAGGACGAGCTGCACCTTGTCATGAATATTTCAGATTTTAAACACATTTGCTTTTGGAGTAGAGTCCTCTCACCTACCCAACAGATACAACTAAAGTGTTTTTTGAAAAGTCTTGCTTATGTTTTAATGTGATCAGTGGCATTTTTGGAACCCTTATTATTGAATTATTGAAGAAAAAAGTTTAATTTTAATTACATTATTTTATTATTAATAAGTCACATCAAAAACCTATAATTGGGTGAAAAATGCATGAATGCGATTCACTTTTATAATCTTTAAGTATGATGATTTTTTTTTTCTCCATGTACCGCCAAGTGTACACATGGTTGAAAATCACTGCTTTGAAAATAAGAAAAAAACATTTTGCCATCTGGTTTTAGCAACCGTTGAGCAGCTTTATTGATTGATCGTGTCATTTTTGCATTGTTACAGTGAGCTCTAGTCATATTTCTGTTGTTTTATGAGTGTTACACTGCTACAGATACGTTCTAGTATAATGACGGTCCATTCTCAGAAAGGCTTTCAGGTGTTTGTTTACTAATGCTTCTTTCCCTCTCTGTGTAGTCATAATACCAAGACCACGACCTGGCTCGACCCACGACTGGCAAAGAAAGCCAAGCCTCCTGAAAAATGCGAGGATGGAGGTAAGACTGAGTTGGTTCATGAATCACACATAAGAGTAAACAGACCCGAGCTGAGCCGTGAGACATTATCCTGCCTCTCTGCGGCCCGCCTGACTAATGGCTCACAGGAGACATGCTGAGAGCCCATCAGAGTGTCATCTTACACAAGCAATCCCAGCACCACTTTTTGCAATGGGCATGTACGTCCGTGTCAGGCTGGTGGCTCCCCACACCTCTCACATCACAGGGAAAGATAACAAGTCATTTTCCGTACAGCTTACTAATACCCGCACCCCCTGCGTTTCCTCGCCGCTCAGCCTTCTGATCCCCTCTCTGCCCAAACACGCGTGTAAATCCAGCCAGACTTTTTGACCTACCTGGTGTTTGGCTTCTCAGAAATCCACCGTTAGAAAATCAGACCCCCTGGTGTCAAGCACATGGGTGATTTGCATCTGTTCTAGCTGTCTCTGATATGCCTGTCTGATTCTCTGCAGAGCTTCCATATGGCTGGGAGAAGATTGAGGACCCGCAGTATGGGACTTATTATGTGGAGTGAGTATGCTCATATCATTTATCGTCTAGTAAGAATGATGGATGGCAGATTTTTGTTCACAGCATCTTGCTTTGCTATACATTTTAAGTTTTTTTTTTTTTTTTCTTTTTTTAAAGAGTAAAACAACAATAAAAGCATTAAGGGAGTGTAACATTCATCTTCAACGAAACGATCACTAAATAAGTTATGAAAATAATGCAACTTTATAGGAGTTGATTTATTTGTTATGTAAATGATGTCAGAAGTCACTGTATGAAGCATCATTTTTAAAGATTTTAACATTTGCATCTCTGTGTCCAAAAAACACCAGAATGGTTATTTTTAACTTGGAAATAAACAATTTTGTTTTGTTTTGTTTAGTATGTATATAGCATATTATAAATTTTATATATATATATATATATATATATATATATATAATATATAACAATCTATAATGAATGACAATATACTGAATGATATGGATACAGAGTTTTGAAATAATTTTTTCTTTAAATTCACTCACATTGCTGTGATTTTGAATATTTAATTTTTACAAAATATCTAATTTCTGAACACCTGATTATTTTTAAAATATATTGTTTATTAATGCTTTTTCTGAAATAGAAGACTGATCAGTGTGACCTATAGGTCATCATATTGACTAAAATTTAAATGACTAAATTTGATCATATTGGCTGGATTTGCTAGTTTTCTGCTCTCAAAGCGTTGTGGAATATTGAAGTTGTTGACAGGACAGCCGACTCGAGGGCTTTTGGAAGCGGATACAGGATTTGATTTTAATGGCATTTATTTTGTGTAAGGTCAATCCCCGCTGTGCCAGGATATTTATGCAAGGAAGTCAACAAAACATTGTTTTATTTTTGATTTAAATATGGCTTGGCACAGTGCCTCATTATTCTCTGCCTGAATTATCAGAACGGGGAAGTTCAGCAGTCAGATGAGAGCACTCAGTCTCTCGCTCTCTGTGGATTGGGTGGATAAGTCTCAGCATGAGTCACCCACAGCAAAAGCACAAACAGTACCTTTCTTCTACAAATTCGCAGCACGCCGACTGGTTTTGTGAGAGATCCGTGGCTGTTAAAAGCCTTCCTGAGGTGCAGTCACAACCGGCAGGTACAACAGTTAAAGCCAAGTAACACAATGCAGACGAGCTGCTTTTTTCACTTTATGTGAACCTGTAGGGTGGGAGGGATAAAACAACACACTCCTGAACCTCTACAGAAGAAACGCATGTGCTGTGAAGCTTGTGTCTCTGGAAAGGCTTGCCAAGGTAATATCGATTCATTTCGGCAGCTAACAAACAAGAAAACAAATGTGCTGGTTGTAGAGGAGAGTGTATGCGTGCAGCAATTACAGATGGGTTTGAAATATGCCTGTTCTGTGGCACTTTTAATCAAGTGTGTTTGTGCGGTGCTATTTGATCATTTCAGAAGGTCATGAAAAGATTCAATGCGGCGACAACAACAAAAAAATCTTTATCAAGGTTTTTATCTTATTTTCCAGTAGAAACATCCTTATTAAAATGAGCAATTCTAAAGTCAGCATGAATTTTACCCTATTGATTTTCTTAATGTACTCTTCTATTTTTTTGCAAACTATTAATCTCTGCATGGTTTTTGCCAAAGAAAAAATGTTTGTCTTCATAATTCGTCTTTTGTAGTCGTTAATCAAAATGTAATGGCTTCGTCTGTAACAGCTTTTATTTTCTCTGATGTCATTTAGGACACACAGACTACTGGATAATGTTAATGTAATAGCTATTTTAAGCATTGTTTTCACAAACTTAGTTTGTTTATTCTTGTATGTAACGTCGCCTTTTCACCATCCAATCAGTTCTCAATGAATAAAAAAAGTCCTATTGTATTTTTAATATATTGTTGAATATCCCGTTTTATTTGAATATGTCACATTGTGGAAGAAAGAACAGTTCGCATTAACTTCAAAATATGTTTTCCGAGAATTTATCCAAAGTTAAATTTATGGTACTTTTTTTTTTTTTCTAGCGAAATTTAGTGAGGTGTATTTAAAAACTAACAAAACATTGTAAATAAGGTAAGGAAAATATACTCTATGAAATCTTATTGATATTGATATCTTAAACCTTTTTGCTTTTTAGGTAAGTTTAACTTACTCCAATGAGGTTTTATATTAAAATCATACTAAATACTAAAAATTATTACTTTCAGAAACTGATAAAATATTTAAAAAATACTTTTCCAGTATTTAATTAAAGTCTTTGATTTGGTCTTCTCAAAGTTGTGTAGTTTAAAGGGTTGCGTGCTTCCCAAGTCAAACCAGTTCATGTCATTTTTCCAAGTTTCTGTCTCAGTATGTTGTTTATTTTTCTGTTCATTTACCAAATGTCTGTGGTAAAGGAAAAAGTGACTGCCTGGTTAGCAGACGGCAAACAGGAAGAGACGCATGCGCACAGTTCCTTACCTTTTGGCTTTGATACGTTTTTGTCCTTTACAAAGACTGTGTTTGCATAAACAGATAAGCATCACTAATGTTCTCTACTCTGAGTGTTGGTGCAAGCGTGTGTGTCATTGTATCTGCCCTCTCCGGTCTTTTGCACTGACTGTCTCATTCTTTCCTTCAGCCACATCAACCAGAAGACTCAGTTTGAGAATCCAGTGCAGGAAGCCAAGAAGAAACTCAGCCAGGACGCGTCTCCAACCAGTCAGCCAATAGCAGCAGCTGCAGGAGCAGTACCAACGCCCTTAAGTAAATCTCTACATTTTTTCTGCTTTATTCCCCATTTCCTACTACCTCAGTTTGTGTTTTATTTTATCACTTTAATCTATTCTAAAGCATTTTAAAATTGTATTCCTGTGAGCAGCAGCCAATACTCCAGTCTTCAGTGTCACATGATCCGTCAGAAAAAAACTGTGTTGCTTAATATTTTTGTGAAAACTGTGTGTGTGTGTGTGTGTGTGTGTGTGTGTATGTCTGTCTGTCTGTATGGCATTTTGGATGAATAGGAACAGCTTTTTTTTTTTTTTGGTTTGTAACGATGTAAATGTACTGTCACTTTTGATCAATTTAATGCATTTACATAAAGGTCTTTACGTTTTTAGTTGCCTGACCAGGTAATATGTACATACATCCCCGTTAAAACAATCAAAACGGTCCAACCTAAATGCCTAAGGCTGTTTTTTTTTTTTCAGCAATGGTGATAGGAAACAATTCAGTGAGAATAAGATCAGGAAGTGATAATTGCCACAGAGATCAGGAAGTAACAAGTGCCAATGTTTTCAATTGCATTGCCAGTAGTTTTTCTGTCCTCACTGAAGGTGAAGGAACAACATGATTTTGCCCCAGTGTGATTTTCAGTCATAGAAACCAAACAAATGTCAAGTCCTGATTTGTTGGGACAAAAACTCAGATTAGCATGGAACAGATATGATTTATTTCTTGATGCTTTATCACACCACACCTGGTTCAGACATGGTTTAAGTGAGAACTGAGCTTATAAAATAAGAGATGCCTGAGCTGCTCAGGTGTTAGTTTAAGCAGAGGCAGATCATTTCCATCAGAAGAACATAATCAACATCTGTGGTTAATATGATCTCTGATAATCCCAGAGGCTCAGGGCTCCTTTCGTCATATGCAGCAATTCTGTCAGCTAGCTTGTGTTTTACCATCTGTGTGTGTATTTGTGTGTAACCGTGTGCTTGTTCAGATACGCTCACCTGCGCCAGCTTTTGTATATTTATGCACGCGTTCCACTTTGTTGCTGGTGTTTCACTATTGATTTAACATTACACATCCTTGTTCTGTCTTTTAATGTGACACTAAGCAGTAGCTCTGTCTCTTTCATTTGCTCTTTTTCTCTGAGCTTTTTTCTTGTTTTCAATAGGTGTTTGCTTACGTCTCAGGTTGCAAAGCACGAGTTTACACCTGGTGTACAACATTATACTTGTTTTGTCCCAATCTGCATGCTGACTAGATGGATAGATAATTTTATTAGATCAATTTATTATATATGTATTATTTTATTATCATCATTTAATTGATGAGGTTACTTCATAATGATTCTGGTTGTCTAAATTTGTAATTTCATATTTGTAGTGTCTTTATTAGTAGCCTTTAATGATTGATGCTGCTTTATCTCCCACTGCCTGGCCCAATATCCAGCAATTCCATCCTGTTGAATGATTGCACTGAACTATAGAGTTTGGCCGGCCAACACATGACAGAGTTGGGTTTTAGGTCGTTCAATGTTACAACAGGCTGTTTGTTGTTTGGCCTCCCTGGGTGTCACTGTCTCCTGTGTGATCCTCTGTCCTCTGAGCGTTGATTTTTGTCCTCCTATCCCCTCTGGAAGGCTGGCAGTGGACGTCTGTTCTGTCTCATTAGTGAAAGCGCACACAGCCTCCCCACGCTATGCTCTGTTAGCTGGCCAAGACACTTTAATGAGTGGATGGTGATGCCTAGCTGAGAACAGGGCAGGGACGAGTGCACAAAAATATAATGCAGTCATGCAGTGTTTTCAGAGAATAATCGGAAATTATAACCATAACTATACAATCATGATAGTAACGACAAAATTCATGCGTTTTATTTGTTTTATACATATACTCAAGCAATTATAAAACACATCTAGCTCTTGCCGCTTGTGCATTTAGGTCATTTTGTAAAACACACACACATATATGTATGTATACAGCACTCATACTACACCTTTAATTAAACTCCGACGTTTCATAATCTGCTCGCCTTATGAGAGAAACAGTGGCCCTTTATGCATAAGAAGCATAAGATAAACATAAACATCAACCTTCCCCCTTTTCGCAGAATTCCCACATCAGCTGAATGTGAAAACGGCAGTACAAGAGGGATAAATCTAGTAATATGCAAGGATGGGTTTGTTTGTAACTGTGTCCAACAACCAATTCACACTCACTTGTGGCTCACAGTTCAAATGTGTGCCATGGTTATTACAATCAACATAATCCGTTTCATAGGGCCAGTCCAACTCATCAATGTGGCTGTTATGCAAATCCAATTCCCACCACACATGGTGAGATATCATCCCTGCTCTCCTAATGAGATTGATGTGGCCTCATCTGATGCTGCTGGCACTCTCAAATGAGACAAGAAAAAAATAAAACCGCTGGCTGGGTTAGAAATGACTGTAATTAGTGTATGATCTGCCATTTAGAGCTGATTCAGAGTCAGTGTTGAACACCTTCCTCTTAAAGTGATAGTTCACCCCAAAGTCATTTGGAATGACATAAATGATGACAGAATTAAGTAAGAAAACTGGAAGAAGCATATATTCAGACACTTAAACAATGTGTAAAAAATAAAATGCACTTAGCTTATGCAGAGTTTAGAAGGACTGAAAATGCAGCCATCATTTTCGCTTTATTATTATTCATCAAACAGGTGAAACTGTAAAGTGCTACTTGCGGTCTCTATTGTTTCATAACTCTGTGTGATTATCTGATGTAAGTGCTCAGTGCTGTTACGCTTCACATAACTTGTTGAGCAGCATGAAACTGGCTCTTTTATTTAATGGATACTTTCTACACACCATTTCCACAGTCCTCCAGGGGTTTTTGTAATATCCAGTAATTGTAGAATGGAATTTGGAAATGTGCAATATTCCTCTCAAGAATTGGAAAGCGTCATCATTGGTTAAGTATAGAATGATATCTAAAAAATATTGTGCATTATTTCAAAACTATTGTGGATCATTTTAATGGATTTTTTTAGTTATTGTTTTATAAACTATCGTTCAAAAGTTTGGGGTCAGTAAGGTTTTTTTTTTTTTTTTTGTGAAAGAAATTAATATTTTTATAAAGCAATGATGCATTAAATTGATTAAAAGTGACAGTTTCAAATAAATGCTGTTCTTTTGAACATTCTCTTCCACTGTTCCAATTGTTTTCAGCATTGATAATAACAATAAGAAATGTTCCTTGAGCAGCAGATCAGCATATTTGAATGATTTCTGAAGGATCATGTGACACTGAAGACTAGAACAATGAATGCTAAAAAATTCAGCTTTGACATCAGAGGAATAAATGATATATTAATATAGGAAATAATTTAAATTGCAGTAATATTTCAGAATATTACTATTTTACTGTATTTTTGAACAAAATAAGCCTTAGTCAGCATAAAACGCTTCTTTCAACAAAAACAAAAAAAATCGTATTGACAAACTTTTGAATGGTAATGTATATTTCACTTTATACATGGAAAAAGACATATTTTGTAATTTACTTTAAAAGTATAAACTCAGATCTCCCTATAAAATGTCTGTGATTGTTGACATGTTAAAATGACCTTCCAAGAATAAGCAGTAAATTAATATAGTTTAATATACTGCATGATGCTATCAATCATAAAAATGACCGCAACATACTCATCAGTGTAGCTTAAATTACTTCTCATTTTGCAGCATTCTTAAAAAATCATGTTTGTCAGTGTTTAAAGTTTATTTATAGTAGTTCATCTTGGAGGGATCACCATGGCAACATAATTTATACACTTGACAAATTTGCATGTGCTCACTGACCCCACAAATTGGTTTAAGAAAAAAAAGGGATGATTATCAGCCCATCCGAGGACATTTTATCAGATGAAAACATCGCCAAATGTTGCCTGAGCATTTTCTTAGTGGTTATCAATTAGGAGTTCCTAACCAGAACACTCTTATAAATGTGCTGCTGTGAGGGTAAATGGTTTAGGAGTAATTGAGGAAGAGTGTAATGAATGGACTGCGATTAATTAATTGAAGTGTATGTGGATATATATACAGAACAATCCCACTATCATTCACTCATTTAGTAATGTATCTTTTACTCTCTCTATTGCTCTCTCTGTTGCATTATTCAATACGAATGACTAATGGAGTCCAGACCTCCCTCCTTTCCTCTACTTCTCTCTGTGCTACTGTTTCTTTCGCAGCCTGTTGTGTGGTGGTTTCAGTAGTACAGTAAGAAGCACTGCAGGAGCAGTTCAGATTAAAGTAAAATTCTTGTTTTTTTTTATAGAATATTGCAGTGTTTAGTATATATAATTTATGCAAGCACATCATTATTTTTTTTTTAATTCATATGCCCTCATAATCTTTAATCAAAGTAACTGCACCTATTCCCTTGCAATGAAATCTTTTCGCTAATGGCATTCTGTCCAGCGCTAGCAAATGACAACGATCCAATCAATTCCCCATGGACCGAATTAAGCCCCGCCCTATACTTTTTCCTCATTTCACTGCATATACGTCACCGTAGAAAAGAACAGCAACAGACTCAGCTTCTGTTTCATGACTTTAAAAGTGAACTTTGCTCAATTTGACAAACTGTAAAGATTTCTATACAAACAGCTCATTTTGAAGTACGTACTCTTTGTCTTGCTTCGTAAACAAGCTTTAAATTGTTAGTCTCACATACTCTCTCTATCTTTTCTCTTTTAGATGAAACTGGTTTAAGGGGATTCACACGGGACCCATCTCAGCTGCAGGGTGCTATCTTGCGCACAACTTTGAAGAAGAGTCCTCAGGGCTTTGGTTTCACCATCATCGGTGGAGACCGACCAGATGAATTCCTTCAAGTGAAGAACGTCCTGAGAGATGGACCCGCCGCACACGATAACAAAATCATTTCGGGTAAATCCACCAATGAGCTTATGTTCATTAAGTTCTGAGGCAACTTGTTGCTTATTTTATGAATGTTGATAAGCCATCGGGTATTTAATTTGATATAAGGATTGTTATGCACATTAACTGCCTGGATCATTGGTGTTGATCGCTGCAGTCTCGAATGGTGCCATATGTGGCGCATTGCTGGATGCCACATCCATTTCTTGGAGCATTGCCGGGTTACTACATTCCAAGTAAATAATCCTGTGAAAGTGCCCACAGCGGGATCGCGTAGATAGCGATAAAATAAATCAGAATCAGTGGGTGAGCATCAGGGGAGCTAGCTTTCCTGCAGAGTTGCGTTTGGCGATAATTGCAGCGCTTACACCAACACTCGCTACCCTCCATTACAATGTGAAGGAACAACTCCTTGTATACTTCAACTCCCTGGAGACATCGGTCTGTACATAGAATTGTAAAACAGTTTAACCGAGATCTACATTTAATTCTGGATTCAAGTGCGGTGCAATAAACATGCTTCAGCTGGCTAAAAGAGGCATGCTGAAGGGTAGATTCATCTGCATCCAATTTCTTTATGCAAATTCTTTCTGTTTGGTCAAGAAGCTATCAAAAAAGCCATAGAGGTCTGTTTATGAGCCTCTTTTTGACCTGGCAAAACATTAATCGTAATTGTGGATTCTCACTATTTGCTTTTGTTCATTTGGTATTTGCCAGACTTTCGACTTGCAGCATGAAGTTTGGTCCTCATTTATGATTCTTCTGGCCAAGAATAGCTCAGTTAGATAGGAAGAGACTATCTGATTGACATGGAAAGCAGCCAACAGCAGTTTGTTTCATTTTTATGGGGGGCGGGATTAATTGAAGAAGTTGAAATGACAATAATAGATTGTCATGGGCAAAATTCAGATAAGCTGCATTTGTTTGATCATAAATAAAATACAGTACTGTGAAATAATAATAATAGAATTTCAAATAAGTGCTTTATATTTTAATATATTTTAAAATATCCTTTTGTTCTGTGATAGCAAAGCTGAAATTTCTGCAGCCATTACTCCAATTTCCTTCAGAAATCATTCTACTGCTCGAAAACATTTCTGATTATTATCAATTTTGAAAACATTTGTGCTGTTTAATATTTTTGTGGAAACCAAGATATGTTTATTTTTTCAACATTCTTTGAATAATAGAAAATTCAGAAGAACAGCATTTGTTTGAAATGGAAGTGATTTTGTAATATTATAAATGTCTTGATTAATGTAATGCATCCTTGCTGATTGAAAGTATTTATTTCTTTAAAAAAAAATGTCTTACTGACCCTAGACTTAAAGTCAGGCAAACAGATTGGAACTGATGATTTCAGTCAGTGCTTGTCATTTTTATGCGCACTATATTTATCTGGAGGTCAGTGAGAAGTATTTTGCTTGTTTTGTTAACAGAATATCTAAACTCACACTAAAACCTCAAGGCTAGCTGTATGTTGCGGTCCTGCTCGCCCCACTCCGAGCGGGACTCGAACCGTGGTCTCTGATGTGGGAGGCAGGCCCTCTAACAAGGAGGCTAAAGGCCACGGCCTCTAACCTCAGTCGCTAGAGCACCTCTTGACATCAGGGGAGTGAGGTTTTACCTGCACAGCACTTACCCGCTGGCCTCTGCTACACTCACCCTCCTAAACCTCACTCCCATCTGGGTCACGGCACCAATGTTGCGGTCCTGCTCACCCCGCTCCGAACCGCGGTCTCCGGCGTTGGAGGCAGGCGCTCTAACAAGGAGGCTAAAGGCCACGGCCTCTAGCGTCAGTCACTAGAGCACCTCTTCAGATCAGGGGAGTGAGGTTTTACCTGCATGTACACCTGGCCTTGATCATCTAAATGAAACATTGACGCTCGCAACGCTTTGACAGGTTGTCTGCTCCGTGCCAATATTACTGTATTAGCAGCAGGATGTCTTAGGCAGAACAGTGACTTTCAAGAAGTGAAGCGAACCTGGAAGGATGCCATTGATTGGTCAGGAGTAGAAAAGGATGCAGGAATCCCCCAGCGTCCTCTGCATTGATCAATAGACACACTTCCCATTAGATAGACTGCACCAACTGAGCAGATCATTGACTTTAGCTGGAGGAATGGTTACGTGGGCACTGCCTCTTTATCACTGCATATCATACTCATACACACTCCCCCATGAACAGAACAGAAGGAGCCAAGACAGCTCTCTTTGCTGGAATCAAAATGAACAGTTTAAACACACTGGCAGGATTTGTATTTGTGCTCAAATTGACACAGTGGCTATGTTCCAGATCCGAGTGAGTTTGCCTTGCTGTCTATTGTCTTTTTTACACAGTCAGATAGCTTCAAAGACACTATGCTTACTAAAATTGAATCTTATTAGAGACTGATATAAAAAGGCTTTATATAGACAGCAATTCTAATGGTCATTCACATCCCACACAAACAGCAGTCTTCAAAAGTGCATGATTCAAATGTTAGCATGTTGCTGAACTAAAACAAATTGCATAACGCACAGATATCGGATGTAATTGTGTTTTAATTAGAACTTTTTTTGTTGATACTTTTCAGTACTGGGGAAAAAAAGTTAATGCAAATGTATTATGGAAGTGCTTTATAGATACATACAATTTTCCCTTATATTTTGTCCAGAAATTGCTATTTTACTGTTTGAAACAGCCTTTGCATCAGGAATGCATAGGAAACGCTTCAAATGCTAAAAATTAATATTCTATTAAGAGAAAAAACAGTGGTGGTGGTGGTGGTGGTGTTGTTGTTGTTGTTGTTGTTGTTGTGACACAAAACTATTAAAAATCATTTTCATTAATTGAAATAAAATAAAATAAAATTTAATTTCAGTTAAATCATTTAAAACTTGGGGGAAAAATGTAAATGAAAATTAGTGTTGCTTGTAGCAGCAAACTAAAATAGAATTTAAATGCTAAAATTACTAAAACTGATAAAAAAAAAAATTCTAATGAAAACTGAAAATATGAGAAGAAACATTATTTTAAAATATTAACATACTCCAGTAGTATTTGAATAACAGTTAAATAGCATTAAAAAATGCAAAGCACTTGCTTTTTATTTAGAACATTTCAGTACTGAATAAATGTAATTTTCACTGAGCTTGTCACATTGCATTCTGGGAATGCCTTATGTGTGAAGCAGAGGTTGCGTTAGACTTTAATATTATCCGTCATTTTGATGGACAGGGTCGTAAAAATTCCGTCATAATCTATTATTACCCGTCATATTAATTTTCATATTTTAATTATAATAACCAATTTAATTGGTTTCATTTTTGTTCACGTTTTTAATAATGAACCTAAAAGACGAGCATATTGGCTTATGCATTTATTTATTTATGAAGAGAACAGATGAACAGAGACTGCATCAGTGACAGCGGAGGACACTTAAAACAACAAAATATGCTAGTGCTGGATAAAAAAATAAAATAAAACCGTTTTCTCTGTTTTAATAGATTCTTATTTTTATGAACCAATATCGTTTCTTAACTCCCAATCGATGCTGTTTTCATTTGATGAATGCACAGTAGGCAATCGGCTAAGGTTTATGCGTTGTTACTTTTGATATGAAATGCAGTCTCAGGTTTCAAATTCTGTCCATTTTATTAGGAAATTCAAGCAATAAATACCGTTTTGGCGCTCTTTAATGTGGCGCGATAGATCGCTGTAGACACCTCAGATCAAGCGATTCGCTTTACTATACTCGCCTGTGAGTAATCAAAGACATAGCAAAAGACCTTTATTTTTGTTCTGGAGACGATCGCGCGCTCTGCTGCCTCACTGGAGTACAACTGGACAGGGGTGGGAATTACAGTTATAAATTACAATCGATCACAGTGTGTGTAATCTGCCAAAGTGACGGACGGCCTTCAGATTTTTCCGTCACTGCTAAAAAAATTCTGTCAATGACGGAGAATTTTCAGTTAACGCGACCTCTGGTGTGAAGGATAAATTCAATGCTGCCTTTGGCCATTTTGGCCATAACAAGGAATCCAAATGTTTAAAAAAGGCTGTGAGTGCATGAGAAACTTGACTAATGATTAACATCGAATCTAGTGTTAAAATGCTTCTAAGTTAAAACACAAAATGCATATTTACATACAAATATTGAGGTAGGTTATGGACTTTAGTCAGATTGAACAATTTGTCAGTACCAAATAAATGTAATTTTTAATTGGGCACATCATGTGATGATGGCCAAAACAAGATCTTTTGCAAGGCATCATAACTTTGCCTAAACATACTGTCTAGGTAGGGTTTGGAACAGCTGCTTCATTCATCCTTATTTATCTCTCGTTTAGGTGATGTTATAGTGGACATAAATGGTACATGCGTGCTGGGTAAGACCCATGCAGATGTGGTCCAGATGTTCCAGTCCATTCCTGTGAATCAGTATGTGGATATGGTCCTGTGCCGTGGATACCCACTGCCAGAGGACACCAACTCCAGCGAAGAGGGCACGGGCGACATAACTGCTATGCCGGGAATGGATGGGCAACCCATTCATTCAGATGGGACCCCCTCTGTGCAAGACCTCCATTACATGACCACCGATGGCAGACATCCAGCTGCAGCAATGCCCAACGGACGCTACCCAGAGGTGGGTGAGACCACCTTGCTGCAGCCCGAGCTGGTCAGCGTGCCTTTGGTAAAGGGGCCGAGCGGATTCGGCTTTGCCATCGCAGACTGTCCGCTGGGTCAGAAGGTGAAGATGATTCTGGACGCGCAGTGGTGCCGAGGTCTGCTGAAGGGGGACGTGATAAAGGAAATTAACAGGCAGAATGTGCAAACCCTCACCCATGCGCAGGTGGTGGACATCCTCAAAGACCTGCCCATGGGCAGCGAGGTCAACGTCCTGGTGCTCAGAGGAGGTGAGTGATGGAGAGAGCCTGACCTGGGGTCCAATTACCTCCTATTTGTTTTGATTACATCCCATTGTAGGCCTCATCTGGCTCTAGTGCCAGTTAAAGGGATAGTTCATCCAAAAACTAATATTCTTTCATTATTTTCCGTTGTTTTCGTATTATTTATTTATTTTTAAAGATTTATTTTTGGCATTTTGCCTTTTATTACAATAGGACAGATCTGAACTGACAAGCGAAGTGGGAGAGAGATAGGGGGGCGGGATCGCGAAAGTTCCTCAAATCGGGATTCGAACTCGGGACGCCCGTAGTGCAGCGTCGCTGTGTGTTGGCACACTGCCCACACAAGGCTATTTATATTCTATTATAGTATTTATTTATATTTTGAATTAGCTTTTATTTTTACATTTTCAGTTTTAATTTTCATTTTTGTTTCAGTTTTTCCCCTTTCTCAAATCAGGCTGTTCTGAGATTCCTGTCAGAATGATGTAGTTCTGCACAGGGCCCTCCCACGATAGTTGATTGACAAGGCCGTCTTACCTTAGACCCGCCCTGAGTGAGCTGAGAGCTCTCCGCCATTGTGTCGACTCCGGTGCAGGGGAAGACAGCATGTCTCCCATTAAGCGATTAAGGTGTTTTGTTATTGGATGTAATAATGAACATAGCAGTCGTCATTTACTCCCGACATCTGAGCCGCTGAAGATGCATATAACGTTACTTTCGTTTTGAAGGGAATGCACCGATCCCGATCTACATAAATACATCTATGTTCGCTCGAATCATTCGTGATCCAGCCTCACCTACAGAAGTGAGTATAAGGGGTTTTTTTATGAATCTTTGCAAATCGCCTTTCCTAATAACGTGCTAGTTAGCTGGTTTCACGGCTGAAGTTCACAGTCTGCTCGTCACTCCACAGAAGAGAGGGGCGTGGTCAGCAGAGCTCATTAGCATTTAAAGCAACATGGACTAAAACACAGTTAACTGAAAACAGAGCTGATTTCGACAGTGTAAAAAAAGGTGTTTTTTACACTACCATTGAGAAACTTTAACCAAAGTATTATATAGACTTTTCATTAAGACCCTAAAGAATCATATCAACTTGTGGTAAATGGGTATCCAATGACCCCTTTAAATGAAAATTAGAAATGTTGCTTGGGAAACTAACTGAAATAAAAATAAAGCTGAATAGAAATACTTAAAAACTATTATTAATAAAAATAGCAAATAGCACATAATACATTATAGCAAATTTTTTAATATTTATATTTAGGTTTAGTTTATTTTTATTTCCATTTGTCACCCTGCACCACAAATATAAGGGTCCATTTTTTTAAAAAAAACTGAGATTTATACATTTTTCCATTGATGAATATTTGCCCGAGATACAACTATTTGAAAAATCCAAATATTGAGAAAATTGCCTTTAAAGTTATCCAAATGAGGTCCTTAGCAATGCATATTATTAATAAAAAAGGAAGTTTTGATATATTTACGGTACGAAATTTACAAAATATCTTCATGGAACATGATCTTTACTTAATATCCTAATGATTTTTGGCATACAATGAATTTTGACCCATACAATGTATTGTTGGCTATTGCTACAAATATGCCCGTGCCACTTATAACTGGTTTTGTGGTCCAGGGTCACATTTCAATAATTTTAGTGCTTAAATTTTATTTCAGTTAGTTGCAAAGACAGCGATTCTAATTTTCATTGAGGCTTATTAAAGTTTATCCTCAATTTATATAACTAAAAAATGACTAAAACCAAACTTACTTTTCATCTTATATTTTTTTGTATAATTTCTTATATAATTTAATCATTTTATTGCAATGAATGCAAATTATTTTCATAGTTTTAGTTTTTGTTAACAATAATAATAATATTTACTCATCCTCATGTCATTTCAAACCTGAATGACTTACTTTCTTCATTGGAAAATGGCAACAAAAAAAAATTCCATACAAAGTCAAAGTCAAATGTTGTTTGGTCCCCATTTAGTTTGGAAAATTTAGCATTCCACACAAGAAAGAAAGTCAGTCATACAGATTTGGAATGACATGAGCCTGAGTAAATAATGATGACAGAGTTTTCATTTTTGGTGAACTATCCCTTTAAAGAAGAACTCCGAGAGATAAAGTTGTGATTAAAATGATTTATTTAAGCTGAAGATGTGTGAAGAAGAAGAATAGAGTGAGAGACATAGCAGGGAGGATGAGAACTGAAAGAGATAGACGCTTGTGTTTGCGAGTGAAAGATCCTCACATTTAAGTGAGACTGATCATCGTATATCACTATAATACTGTTAAAGCCTGAAGGAAAAAACGTTCACGCGTACACTCTGTTACACCGAAAATGGATTGCACAATCTCAGTACAGTAGGTTACTGGGGTGATTAAAGTTAATTTGTGAAGTAATCGAAATAAAGTGATGTCATTCTTAATTACTCCTCCTCATGTGAGTACAAAGTCTCTACAACTTCAGATTGTGCTGCTGCGGTTTGTGGACACTTTATCAATAGTTTATATGCATGAGACTAGTTGCTACTCCAGTTCTACCATCTCCTGAACTCGTAGAGAACAAACCCTGACAGTGTTTTAATTGAACTGAATCCTGTATTTGCATGCACAGCAGCGGGCGCATAGCGGCTATACACACAGATCTATATTGCATCCAGTCTGTGGTTTGTCTGGAGCCCAAGTGAAAATATCAGGTTCTGTGTTCACTTACTGACTTCCAAGTTTCAGCTGTCACAGCGCAGACAGCGGATTGTGGCTACAAAAGGTCAAGCGAATTCATAAGCTAGCTTTTCTTCTCTGACTTATACAAACACGATTATATGCTCAAAATCTGCACAAGGAGCAGCATACCACAGATGTGGATGTTCTACATAGTTGGGTCTTTTTTTTTGGTTTTTGTTTTATAGAGACAGCTAGGCCTTGTTAGTATTCAGAGTTAACATGCAGGCTTCATCATGCACACACACACACACATACTGTACATCAACATGCCTGCCACAGATCATCATGCTCCGAATTGTGTATATATTATGTCTCCTCATTTATTTCTCCAGTATAAGTAAATGCATTGTGGAGTACACTGCCCCTTAGTGGCCAGTGTTTAATTTTTTTTAATTCTTTCCCCACTGTATTAATATATATTAGACTGAAATTCAGCTTCAGGATTGAAACATTTTGGATTTTAAGAATGTTTTGTGTGTGTGTGTGTGTGTGTGTGTGTGTGTGTGTGTGTGTGTGTGTGTGTGTTCCTCTGCACTTTCGTGCAAAAGTTTGGGGCATGTAAGACTTTTTTTTTTTTTTTTTTTTATGTTTTTGAAAGAAGTCTCTTATGCTCACCAAGGCAGCATTTATTTGACCAAAAATACAGTAATTTTGTGAAATACTATTACAATTTAAAAATAACTCTCTTAATATTTAAAAACATTTAATTTTTTTTAGAAATCATTCTAATCTGCTGGAATAATTCTTATTATTATCAGTGCTGAAAACAATTGTGCAGCTTAATTTATTTGTGGACACTTTTTTTCAGGATTCTTTGAGTAGAAAGTTTATTTGAAATAAAAATATTTTGTAACATTATAAATGTCTTTATTGGTCACTTGATTAATTTGCATCCTTGCTAGAAAAGAATTATTCATTTCTGTCAAGAACAAAAACAAACTGACCCCAGACTTTGGAACAGTAGTGAGTGCTATGTTTCTCACACTGAGACAGATGTTGACTTGATTAATATTTTGCAAAGATCTTGATATTGATATTAAAAGTGAAGTGTGCGGAAAAACAATAAATACTAAAGTACTTTCTCCTGCTTGTACAATGTTTACAGAAAGCCATTTATAGGTCGATCTCTGTTGTTTTAAACATTCTGTTTATTTTGGCCTAACTTTGGCTCAGCCAATGCCATGAGTTTGGGGCGGGGCTATCTGTTTATCTGACCAATGACGGACAGAGGCAGGGAGTTCAGTAAACCTGTTTGAAATACTCGTTTCATTTGGTGTCATTAGTGAAGCAAAACTGGCACACTTCACTTTTAAATGTTTTAGATTTACTAAATGAACTGATGAATTGCCTTTCTCCTGCAAAAAATGGCTCTGTCTAATTAAGTAGGGTTGGAACGTACCTCTTCAACTGTACTTGCTCTTGCTCATTCTCATTTCCCTCTTTATATCTGTTTGTGCCTGCAGGTCAGACATCTCCCGTGAAGTCTCTGAAACCTGTAAGTTCAGCTAAATGTCTTTTAATTACTCAATTTTTGGGATTTAATTTAGAGACACTAGGGAATTTTGATGAAATGAAGATGAAACAGGATGAATTATTTATCAGCCTCGTTCTGGGTTCTTCAGTGAAGCACATTCCTTGCAGTCGTACATTATTCACGGAGCAAGTGCCAAACGCTATAATGTTATTTTAAGAGCAGGATGTGGTGAATCACTTCAAGGCAAACAGGAGCTTCTGCAGCGAACATCACTGCTGAGTCAACAGGCCCCTCAGGAGCGCTTCCTATTGGGCTTCTCTCGCAAGTGTTTCTCATACAGGCTCTAATGTTGATTATCTCTCAGAGCAGTTTGTATAGCATTGCATTCAACATGGATATAAACAATGTGAGTCATAAGGACACGCTTTGAGTGACTGCGTTAAAAATAATGACATTTCTGCTTGATTAGTAAATGATTAAGCAGATCTTCTAATCAATATGTAATGTTTTCAATAAATAGTCAAAGAATACGCATTTGACATGATGGCCTATTTAAAGGGATAATTCACCCAAAAATGATCATTCTTTCAGAATTTATTCATCCTCATGTCATTCCAAACCTGTATGACTTATTTTCTTCTGTAGAACATAAAATAAGATATTTTAAACTGAACAATTTTGGTTCCCATTGACTTTCATTGAATGGACAAAAAATACAATGGAAGTCAGTGGGAAATAAAACTCATTAGTTATCAACATTCGCTTGTGTTCAGCAGAAGAAAGAAACGCTTATAGGTTTGGAATGGCATGAGGATGAGTAAATGATGACAGAAATATTATTTCTGGGTGAACTATCCCTTTCATATTGAGAGATGCCCATGTTTGGCATTGTACTTGGGATAGTGTTATTCACTGAAGTGCTGTAATGTTGATGAATATTTGGTAATGTTTGTTGCTGAGTTTTTCCGTCTGTTCATTTAGATCACTCCAGCTATTCCCAGTGCCCAGAAGCAGGACATTGCCACCAGTTCCATCAGCACTGAAACTCCCAGTCCGGCTGAACCTGGGCCCCAGTCCCTCCCCTTCCCGCCTCATGCCATCCGCTCCAACTCCCCAAAACTGGACCCGTCTGAGCTCTACCTCAAGTCTAAAGCCATGCTGGACAGCAAACGTGAGTTCTAGAGAGCTAGAAGTGGATATGTGAAACAGTTTTATCATTTACACCAAAATATTTATAGTTGACAGCTAATTTTACTGTTTTTGTTTTTTTTTCCAGCTGCCAACACTAAAGAACTGGACGTGTTTATCAGGAGGAACCAGGAGACTGGATTTGGGTTCAGAGTGCTGGGTGGAGAAGGACCAGATCAGCCAGTGAGTGTTGGCATGCTTTGATTCGTCACCATATTGTCACAACGTAAAATGATGTGACCTGTAACCATGTCATCTCTCTTTAGGTGTACATTGGTGCAATTGTTCCTCTGGGTGCCGCAGAGAAGGATGGGCGTCTGCGGGCTGGAGATGAGCTCATCTGTATTGACGGTGTTCCTGTCAAAGGCAAATCTCACAAACAAGTTCTGGAGCTCATGACCAATGCTGCCCGCAACGGGCAAGTGATGTTGACTGTGCGCAGAAAGCTCACCTATCCAGGTTCGTACCCTGCTGCTGTGTATCCATATGTGATAACTGCATGCTTGCATTTATGTTCTGACAGCTGTAGACAACCTCCGGAGGTTTCAATCGTATCTGACAATGATGTCTGAAAAAAGATCCACTCCCTGTGAGAAGTGAGGGTTTCGCTCCATTAGTTCTGAGTAAAGGGCCGAGTTGAGCTATAAAATAATAACCACAAAATCAAAATTTAATGACCACTGTTTTCAGTCAAAGCAGAAGACTGTTTATGTGTTAACAAAACAATGACTCAATGCGCTGAGTAACTATAAAAGAAAGACGCCTCAAGACAACACACACTGGGTAATTTGGAAAAAAAAACTTCAATTATGAAGCCATTATGAAATTTGGCTTTATGCCTCGTAGCAGTTTTTTCAACACTTTCATAATGTTCCTTTTCAGTTTTGTTAAAGCACACTGGGATTTTGTTCGTTTGTTTTACTTCATGTTGAGCATTGGTAGAGATTTTTGGCAGTTATTTTTTTCATGAATTATCAGACCCAGATGGAATCGGGCAAACTATTTAAAAAGCAATACAATAGGTGGATGTCTAAAATTAGCACTAGTAAAGCAAAATTTGGCTTTGATGATTGTTACATATAAAAGAGTATTACTTGCCAGTGACCAAACTCTTAAAGTAACTGCCAGAACAATAAAAATGATCCTCACCTCACTGATACATAAAACAATCCCATTATGATATGGAGAATTAAGTTATAATTATAGAATTTATAAAACTATTTTATAAATGTATAAAATATCATAAAATCATGAAATAAAATTAAAAATAAATTTGTGATTAAATAAAATATAAAACAAATAAATAGAATATATTAAAAAATAAATAGAATATAATAAATAAAAACATAATCAGATATATCTTGGTACTTCAACTAATCTAAGTTTCAAATTTTCAGTTTTTGTTTTAAGTCTTGTAATCATTTTGTGCTTTTGTCATGTATATAAATAGTAGAAAAATAACACTGTACAGTATCTTTGTACAATCTTTGTTCATTTAAACACTGAATATTGCATATGCTTAAGCTGAAAGAGAGGAAGATGATGGGGGTCAACCTCAGGCCCCACATGCTCCAGTGCTGGTCAACGGCTCACCCAAACCACCCCACATCGAGGTGTCCGGCCACAGCCACCCTCAGCCCTACGACGTCACTCTTCATCGCAAGGACAACGAGGGCTTCGGATTCGTCATCCTCACCTCTAAAAACAAGCCTCCTCCTGGAGGTTAGAAATGACTTTCAAAGCTTTTTTCCATTAGTCTCTCCTTGTGTGTCTGTGTCATCTCACCCCACCCAAATTTTCAAGTTTTTGCTACTTTTCTGTCAGCTTCCGAAAGCACACCTTGTTCTGCTGCATTAGATGTGCAACAACAGACTCATAACATTGTTGAAAATGTGGCTGAAATCTACATTGCGTCTTTCATCCAGTCTCTTGTAGGGGCGACGCACTGTGCAATGCAATTACAATAATACAATCAAAGCTAGCTTAGCTGTGAAGTATTACAGTAATAAACCCAGAGCTGTAACAAAAAGCCTTATTCAGATATAATGGCTGTTACCATTAGCTCAGAATGTGAACACTTGTAGGATTTATTTGTGAAATTATGCTGTAAAGTTGAAAATGTAGTTTGAAGCTGAAGGGTGTATTTTCCTTGTGATATCTAGGTTGTATTTAGTCATTTTATTTTAAAATGTAATTTATTCCTGTGATGCAAAGCTGAATTCTCATTGTCTTCAGTGTCACATGATCCTTGAAAAATATGCTGTTTTGAAAACATTTCATATTATTATCAATGCTAAAAACTGTTATTTTTGTGGAAACATATTTTGTGATTTTTTTTTTTAATGTATGTACCGTGTAATGCACGGTGTTTTTCCTGATTATGTGACAACTGTAAACCTTTTTTGAGAATACTCAAATATATTTATAAGTATCAGTTGTCACTATCTCAGATCCTGTGGTGCTTCTAGTCTGTCAGTATATCTAAGATGTATAAATGAAATAAGCATTGATCTCTGTCTGTCCTCAGTTATCCCGCATAAGATTGGTCGCATCATAGACGGCAGTCCCACAGACCGCTGCGGTCGGCTGAAAGTGGGTGACCGCATCTCTGCTGTGAATGGCCAGTCAATTATTGAGCTGTCCCACAATGACATTGTGCAGCTCATCAAAGAAGCTGGGAATGCTGTTACCCTCACGGTGGTGCCTGAGGAGGGTAAGCTTTTGAGGAAACTATATCATTTCTCTTCATTATTCTGGTGAACAATGAGCTGATAGAAGGAAGCAGTAGAATGCATATTGATTTTGTTCGGTAACAAACAGGTTGTTAAAGCATTTGACTTTGAGGATTGAAAGTGAAACTATAGGATGGGGTTGTGTGTGTATGTGGGTATGTCTGCCACACTGATAATCCTGTTTACTTTTCAGAACACAGCGGACCGCCGTCAGGCACTAGTTCAGCCAAGCAGAGCCCAGCCACCCAGCACAGAGCCGTGGGACAGCAGCCTGCCAGCCGAGATGACAGGTACAACAAGCTCCATCCTGACGGCCGGTTCAATCACAACACCCACGTACACACACACACACACACAATCACAGTCTTTACAGTCAACACACAAATATTTTACTGTCACATTTTTTTTTTTTAAAAAGTCATTTTTTTGCTGTTGATTATTACTTTAAGAACTATAATAATCTTAACAACATGATTTTAGTATTTTTAATTAAAATAAAATTTATCAGTTTGACTTAAGAACAAAATATTATACAAGCTTTGCTATCACAGAAATAAAATGTGTGTATGTGTGTGTATATATATATATATATATATATATATATATATATATATATATATATATATATATATTAGAGTTTTTATTACAGTATGTAGTCTTGGTTAATATAGGAGACTTCAAAAAAAAAATTCTTAGTAACCCCAAATGCTTGAATGGTTGTGTAAATTCAACAGCTGGACATTCTTAGTAGATAAATTAAACTATTGAGGATGTGTGGTTTAAGAGACCCAAATATAATTTTAGCAAATAATAAATACTATAGCTAAAATAGTTTGTTTTTTATACCTGCAAGAAACAGGGCCCAAGACCCCTGCAGACATATGCTACACATCGTGACACCCTGCCCTCTCCATCTTTCCAATTTCAATTACCTCTTTCCATTTTCTGTTCTGTCAAGATCGCTCACAATCTCTCCTTTCATTTCAATCCCAAGCACATGGCCCAGGTCATTCTTTTCAGCATAAAATTGAGCAGACTTGTTGTGTACTCGTTCAACAGTCAAGGCTCAGATAAGAGGAGCAGCCACTGTCGAAGCTTTTGCCCACACTTAAGACCAACAAAAGGATGTAATGAGCTCCGCAGACCATTGAGGTCCGGAAGAGAGACTCTCAACCTCTTTGTGCGAATTACGATTTTGAACTACACGTTCTCGTGAACAAAAACACTCTTAGTTGCGCTGGATAACATGACATTGGATGAAGGGAGATGCTTTCATTCTGTGCAGGAGTTCATTAAATGCCATAAAGTAGCGTTTAATTGTGTGTCATTTAGGAATGGCGTAGAAACGGAGGAGAGGAAGGACACTATGGCCCGAGCGGAGTACAAATCGCAGCCGCAGGGTGAGATGGGGACTGTCATCACCTCAGGACCAAAGCAGGTGAGATGTAAATGAGACGACGGCACTTCTTCGAGTAATAATTGGTGTTGTAATAGAGCTCATAAATTATTATGCAACTGACTTAAGTACTTAATTTTCATGCGGCCCACGTTTTATGAAGTTTAAATTAAATTTAAAACTTTGAAATGGAAGCATTTGTCACCTTAAGGATTAATACTATAGGATACAGTGACTTTATGAGCTATGAAATGGAGGAAATGTTTGCAAAATATAACTCGTGTATATATATATATATATATATATATATATATATATATATATATATATATATATATATATATATATATATATATATATATATATATATATATATATATATATAATGAGTGTAGATATGCAAATCAAGTGTGGTTTCTCATTAGCGCTGACAGGTGTGGTAGAGCAGTTTGTTTTTGCAGTCAGAATAGAATGTTGTGATATATTTGGTGTTTTAGATGGAAGCAAGAAATGTGTGATAATATATTTGCATAGTTTAGCGAATCTGCAGTGCAATTAAATGTAATGTGAACAGTCTAAAGTTGAATTCAGGCTGTGTTGAGCTGTTTATTTTAACGTAAAAAATGTATCTGATATCTCTCTTTTTCAGGGCTGTTATCCTGTGGAGTTGGAGAGAGGACAGAGAGGTTTTGGCTTCAGTCTGCGAGGAGGGAAGGAGTATAATATGGGCCTCTTTATCCTTAGACTAGCTGAGGACGGTCCTGCACTGAAAGATGGCAGAATACATGTGAGCGCTCTTGACATTAACACATAATACACAAAAGAACTGTAAGACATTCTTACAATAATAAATTGAACAATGAAACATGTCATATTAATAAATGGAACAGTGAAAAATGCACATTGTTTTACTTAATTATATAAAATAGAATAATACATTACCATTCAAAAGTTTGAGGTTGGTATTTGGTAAGATATTTAATTTGTGTGTTTTTTTTTGTTGTTTTTTTTACCAAGGCTGTATTTTTTTATGCATATATTATTATTAATTATTTTTAATTTATTATAAAATACAGTGAAAACTTGTGAAACATTATTGCAATTTAGAATAACTGTATTCTATTTTAATACATTTTAAAATGTAATTTATTTCTGTGATGGCAAAGCTCAGTTTTTAGCAGCCATCACTTCAGTCTTCAGTGTCACATGATTCTTCAGAAACTGTTTAAAAAATTTAAAAACCGCGATGCACTTTTCATGATTCTCTGAATAGATAATATATAGCTATAGATAATAACAGCATTTATTTGAAATGTCTTTACTGTCACTTTTGGTCAATTTAATGCTGAATAAAAGTATAAATTTCTTTAAAAAAATCTTTCTGACTCTAAGCTTGACTGTATGCTTTTAAACAGTAGTATATATTTTAGATAAAATATAAAAAATGAATAATAAAATTCAATAAATATATAACCATTAGTATTATTATTATGCATAATACACAGTTAAAACTTAATTACGCAACTAATAAAATACAAAATGATAACGCATTTTTTGATGTTTTCTAACATGAAATATTTCATGATGTAGTTTATTGATATTGTCAGTGGTTCTTGTTAAAATGACAGAGGAATCTGTGTTTGTGACCTCGCAGGTGGGAGATCAGATCGTGGAGATCAACGGTGAACCCACGCAGGGCATTACACACACACGGGCCATTGAGCTCATCCAGGCCGGGGGCAATAAAGTGCTGCTGCTTTTGAGGCCCGGACTGGGCCTGGTGCCTGATCATAGTGAGTCTATTTAATACCTGACCTCTCAAACAATACAGACCAGTGAACCGACATAGCTCAGAGAAACATTCTCCATAGCAAACCTCCTCTTTAGGTTTGTTCAGAAGTGCAGAAGCGCTCATTTGAATTCCGTCTGCTTCATGAACCGAGAAAAATCAGTTCCCTGAAGCCGGCATGTTCCCCTCTGAGAAACAAATCAATTTCTGAAGATGGGTTTGTTTTCTACTGCTGTTTCAAAAGCCATTGAAAATGTATTGTGACGGTTATCTTTTCTCAACAGAGTGTTTTCTAAAGGTACTTCATGCAACATGGGTACTCTTGTTCAGAACATTATTACAAAATAGACTCATATAGAGTATAACCACGGTGGATTTACTGAAATATTACAATCATCATCACACTTACCCTTATATTGCCTAAACATTGCATGCATATGGATCAACACCAATTGCAAAAATAGATAAGTACGCACACAAGTCCTCAATTATTAGTGAATGAGGGCTATTAGGTGATTTGGTTATGTGGGTCATATGCATGTTATGTCAGATCTTCCTATCTTCATGCATTGCTGTCACTCTTGCTTCCTGTCTCAATTTTTGCTGGTTTCTTTCTCTCTGTCCGGGCACTGTTCTATGCACCTCTTTCTCTCTCTCTTCCTGGTTTAGGTCTGAACTCTTCCTCCTCCACACTGTGCTTCCACATGAAACCAGAGCATCACTAAAGGCTTCTCTGCTTTTCTTGGTCTGTCCCTAATAACTTTGGTAAACTTTGCTTTCCTCCTCTATGCTTATTTTGTGTATGTGCAGTTCTACCTTTCTTTCCCCTTCATTTGCCTTAAAATGAACCTTCTGCTTTTGAAGATCTCTAAAGAAAAGAAGGAAATGTCAGTGATGAGAATTCTGCAGATCAAAGTTCATGATTTCTATATAAACATGCAGTGATTATTGGCCATTCTCTAGAGCAGTTTCCTGTTTTGTGTTCATTTTTTGTTTACAATTTTATAAAACAATTATCACACAAATTGTGGCTTTCAAGTAAGTATATAATAAGATGACGTACTTCATCTGAAACTTAGTTGCCAGTGCAAGATTAATCATTTTTTTTAGCTTTTCATCCAGTTTTTGTTTTGTTTTATTTCAGTTTTATTTTATTTCTTTTTTTTTTCTTAAGATATTTTAATCAGTGACATTTTAATCACTGATATTTTAATCAGTGACAGCCCTTTTATTTGTAAGATGTAATCTGACATGTCATAATTTAATCAAAACTGAAATCTATTCAAGAACCCCCTGGAGTTCACATGCCCTTAGTTGGGAGTACTGCTCTGGAATGATGCATCCTGGGTAAATCTTAGAGACTAAAAATGTGACCAAATATATTTCTTACCAGACAGTTAAATGAGAAAGAAATCGAAACCCATGTCAGGAGCCACCGGCTTGGTTTAATTTTTGGTTCTTGTTGCATCACGTCTTGTGGCGTGACATTTTATCTTGAGAGAAAATTGCAACTTTGCCATTCTGGGTCTGACTCTTTCTCATAGCCGGTTTCAGCTGCTTGATATGTGTCACTGTATCTGGAGGCCAAAAGCCACTGAAGACTGAAAACTGTGACAGTTAAATTGAGAATGTCTCTGCTGAAATGTATTTCAGTAGACAGGTTAATTATGTTCAGTCTATCAGTTGTATTCTGCAGATTTGCCAAATCCAATTCGCAATGTTTAAACCCGTACTCTGTCACTTTTTTTCTTCATTAAAAATGTTTTACACAGAGAAATGAACAGCACATTTGAAAGTAAATAAATCATGATGTGATGCTGCATCCACACCACTAGGTTTCAGTGTAACAACTGACCAACACAACAAAATATTAAGTACACCTTGAGCTTGACTAAAAACAGTTTGACAGGTTATTACTGAGAAAAGAATAAGACTAAATGAATAAACAAAAATCTTTTTTTTTTATGTTTTTGAAAGGAATTTATTTTGCTGACCAAGACTGCATTTATTCAGTCACAATTACTGTGGGAAAAAAACAGTAATATTGTGAAATAGCACTATACAATTTAAAATAACAATTTTCCTATTTTAATATATTTTAAAATGTACTTTTTTTGTGATGGCAAAGCTGAATTTTCAGCATCGTAACTCCAGTCTTCAGTATCACATGATCCTTCAGAAATCATTCTTATATGCTGACTTGGTGCTCAAGAAACATTTCTTATAACAGTTGTGATGCTTATTGTTTTTTGTGGAAACCGTGAAACTTTTTTTTTTCTTTGTTTTTTTTTCTTTCTTTTTCAGGATTATTAGGAATAAAAAGTTTTATAAGAACAGCATTTGTTTCAAATAGAAAAAGATATTATAAATGTCTTCACTGTTACTTTTTATCAACATAATGCATCCTTGCTAAATAATTAATTTTATTCAAAAAAGCATCTTACTAACCAAAAAGATTTGCTCTTTTACATGTTACAAAACAGACTGAGTGCTGCTTTAAAATAAATGGTTTGAATGTTCTTCCGACACTAATTATTATCATGTTTTGCATTTTAGATGTTAAGGATATGATGACAGGTCCATCTGCAAACTCTCCAAGGTATTCTGCATCCAATGAGCCGTCGACACCAGCATCTCCATCCTTCGTCTCTCACTCCCCTGAGGTCAAACCCTCTCCACCCGAGGAGCTCTTCTTTGACCCGTTGGCCGCTTCGCACGGACAACTTCACCAACATTACAGAGATGCCAAACAGCAAACTAGAAAGAGCGACCCAAGCATGCCTCGTGACAACAATGACAATTTCACACTCCCTCGAAGACAGGATGGAAAAGAACGCTCACGGAGTCCAAAAAAGACTCTAAACATGGACAACAGGAACGACCCTAGTGAACGAGAAGCTCGATCCGCAAGCCCCAGGAAGACCAAGAAGGAAAACATTGGGATCAGACAGGAAATGCCTCAAAAGGCCACTGATGGTTTGAAGCCTAACTCTGGAAGGAGATACAAAGACGAGGACACTATGCACAAGCAGGACAGGGAAACGGGAGAAACCAGACCTGAGGTCTCAAGAGGTGGCAGTGACAGATACCAGAGGGACAAGACAGCAGAACCTCAGAGGTCTGAAAGTGGTACCCTCAACCGGAAGGACCATAGAGGACGAGACAGGCCAGAGGACATTGAGGGCGTCCCTCAAGAGACTCCCCACAATGGGAACCCTACCACCAAGAGAGCCCCTATAACCCCAGGCCCCTGGAAGGTGCCCAGCTCCACAAGGGTTCAGCCTCCGGTGCATGGAGTCTAATGCGTTTGGGAGCAGTTATTGATGTGAATCACTGTGGATTTTGTCTTTTTTTTTTTTGTATGACTTATCACCATCTACACCAGGGGTGTCAAACTCGGTTCCTGGAGGGCCCGGATCCTGCAGTGTTCAGATGCAACCCTAATTAAACACACCTGATCCAACTAATCAAGTCATTCAGGCTTATTTGAAAACTACATGCTTTGTGTGTTGGAGCAGGGTTGGACTAAAACTCTGCAGGGCTGCGGCCCTCCAGGAACGGAGTTTGACACCCCTGATCTACACTATCTACATGCAACGTTTGCTTGTGACCACCAACAATACGAGCCTCAGTTTTGTTTTGTGCCAATAAGACTGCAGCTACAGACTCATCCATGTCTCTTTGCTCCTGTGACCATAACATGAAGGATGCTTTTCAGTGAAGGTTTAAAATGTCTGTTAATATTTAAAAAAGGGGATAGTTGACCCAAAAACGAAAATTCTGTCAGCATTTGACTCTGTATGACTCTGCAGAACAGAGAAGAAGATATTCTGAAGAATGTTGGTAACCAAATCAATTGACCATTGACTTCTAATGTGTATGGATCATAAAATCTTTTATCTTCCACTGAAGAGACAGAAATACAGAGCTGAAACGACATGAGGATGAGTGAATGATGACTAAATCGATTTTTGGGTAAACTATCCCTAATTCTCCACCTTTGATTTGCCGCATGTCCTTACGAAGACTTTTCCAGTGATGCAACTGTCCTCGAGATCCAGTCCTGAGAAGTGACTCTGTGTAGGCTGTGCGTTATTCAGCTTTTTGCGGTGAATTTTCCACATATCCATCTTTAAAAGACCAGAAACTTGTGGTTAAGTATATTGTTTACTACTTGTGTGTTGATGAAGACGCATATGTAATTTATTGAAATGAATATGATGATATAAACATATATATGTATAGAGGTATAGATAATTGTATCCATTCTGAGCCAGGTCACTTATTAGTGTTCCAGCTTGCCGATACGACTTTCAGCTTCCTAAGAAACATATTTTTTCACAGTGCTATAGCTTTTACAGTTAATCTTGGTGGAGCATTTGCAAGGTGTGTACATTTGGAATCAAATGTTCGCTCGTATCATTAGCAGGTGAAGCAAAACTGGGAGAAATTCAGATATATTTTTGCATACTATCCAATCTAACATATATTTTTTCTTATTCTTTTTTGCACATCAAATGACTCATACTGCGTCGTTTTCCCAATATTGGGAATTCATATTCATTTAAAGTGTCTTGGTGCATCTGTATCTTTCAGATTAAATGTCAAGATGCTGTCTTATATCCAAGGGAAATGTAGCTCTGAATTATGTACCGAACATGTTGGATGTTATTCATCAGGTTCTTAAAGCCTCAAACAATTGACACAGATTCATACGCAAGATATAACAATGTCTAATACCCTTTTTTCGTAACAGTATTTTTGAAATACCATAAATATTGAGTTTCCATAAGGACAGAACCGACATCAGTAAAACTTTGCATATGCTACAGCGCTTCTATGTTTTGTCATGATGAAAAATGTGAATACTTTCTAATACGGTTTATGATTGCTTAGTGATCATTAATCTCAACCCTTTTGTAGCTTGTTTCTCTAGTGCATCTCATGTCATGAGGTTGTATGTATGATACTGTGGCCTTGCATTGCTTTATCTTACACAAAAAAAGCCTTGTGGTCGCTACATTGTGGTAGTTGTAAATGTTTATAAAAATACAATGTACAGCACCTGTATAAAACTTGCCTTCGTGAAGGGAAAAACAAGGGGGAAAAAAATCTATAAATCGCTCCATTATTTTTTTAAGTAATTGAGAGTATAAGCATATATATATATATGAGAGTGGTTAAAGAAATTAATTTGGTCATGACCTTCTGTTCATGCACTGATGAATAAAGATTTACTGAAAAGATGCCTCTTGGTTTTTTTAAGTTCCTGATTTCCTACATTATTTAACATGACTGAAAGTGCGTTTAAGGGGGTGTTCACGCAAAAGTGATGGGAAGTTCAATTCAACACCCGTGAACAGGTTCGTCGACTCTTTTGTAAGTGGTCCCATTCCAACATATTGATTCTGTAATAAAAACATGTTTATTTTCTAACCTATTGTCACAGTCTGTTGCGATTGATTAAATGTATTACCTAAATATAATTTCCATTTACATTAAAATACTACACTTAACAATACAAACAAGCATTTTTATTTAACATTTCTCCATTGCACAAAATGCTCTTACCATCGGTTTTTGTTTCAAGAGTCGGTGAGCTGTTGAATCGAAAGAATCACAAAATGATTCCAGAATAAATCATTTAGGCCAGGGCTGCGTTTCCCAAAAGCATCGTAAGCCCAAATTGATCGTATCTCCATTGGTTTCAATGGGTTTACAATGTACTTAAGCTTACGATGCTTTTGGGAAAAGCAGCCCAGGTTTAATAGATTCTTAAAAAGATTCGACTCACATGAACGGTTCGTTTACGAATCAGACATGGTTATTTTTAATTTGACACGCGACTTAAAAAACGCAACGCTCGTGCCGTCAGATGCGACGCAATATCTGAAGATTTCAGTCTGACTCATGTTGTATAAATAGACCAACCAAAAATAGCCCAATGGTCAAGAAAGCGTCCCGTGTAAACGCCCACTAAATAAATCCAACAACACCGTGCAACTATTAGCCTATCCAGGATGTTGTGTGCTGCTCTTTTGTTGGTTGCGAGCTCAGGCAGCGCAGAGCGCATTTATCTCCTCTCGACGACACTGAACCGCGCCCAACCCCTGAAGCTGCTACAGCATTACGTCAGTCACTGGCCTCGGTGCGTGCAGCAGCGCACGCAGCCCTTGAACCATGGCAGCCCACAAACATCACTACCCACAAAGCTACCGATTGTGCGCATGCGCGCTCCGAGCGGGAAAACTACAATCTTGCGAGCTCCGATTGGACACGGACAAAAGAACTACAGCTCCCAATAGACATGCGCAAAAAGTCCCTCTTAAAGCCTTTTAAATTTACGTGCAAAATGGCTGCACAGGTCGATCTACTGCGCGTCAAAGTAGAGGAGAAGAGCAGGGACAGCTTTGACAAAGCCACCAAAGAGAAGAAAAAGAAGAAAAAACGGGAATGTTCGCCGTCCGATGACAAGCGCGAGAGAACGGAGAAGGAAGCGAAGAAAATAAAGCTACATCACCACCAACACCATCAACAACATGCCCAACAACGAGCGCATCCACCGCACCAACAACAGAACAGCCAGGCGCGCAACTTCAGCAAAGAGCAGGCACCTGTGCAACACCGCCATCACAACAATCACCACAATCACAGCGCCAAGAAAGAATTACCTCCCGGGTGGCCGCCGCGCAAAGTGACACCAGCAGCGGCTCACGTCCCGCAGAAGACGGTCCTGCCGCCTTCCCCGCTCTTCACTTTCACACCGCTCAAAGTAGCGAAGGCCGAGACCCCCAATAACAAGCCCAAACACATCGAGAAGGATGCCAAACTCAAGCCCAAGAAGGAAAACGCCGAGGCGAATGTTAAAGTGGGGGAATGTAAGAAGAAGAAAGGTAACTTTAATAGTGTTTAGACGTAAGCCAAACGATTTTATATTTCTGGCTGGCTTCCAACTTGAGAAGTGAGCGGAGAAAGTGCCGTTAGCCTCCGCTGCTAACCCATGCGCGAGCACGCCCCCATTCACAAGAGCTCAGTGTACGTGCAGACGAGCAGAATTACTACATTTTATTGAGAAAGAAACTTTTTGGCTGCCAGAGTGCTTTTGAATAAAATACAACTATTTTTTTTTAACTCTGCTTTGTATTAGAGACGTTCTCTTCACAGCTGTCATGTTTACAAAACTCGCTGTAACTACCCTAATCTGTAATTTCACAAACATAAGTAACGCGATACTACTTTGGCTTGTTATTAACACGATATCATGACAATGCCATGTTTTTAGACACGATTCTTTGATGTTTTTTTTAAGTGTTTTGCGGTACCCTATATACTGTATATGGTAATAACTATACTGTAGTATATCAAAGTTGACACAGGAGTGCTTCTGAAGTGGCAGATTGTGTGCATTCACACAGCTAATACAACTGTATGCTCGGAGACTGGGGGCTAATGTGGGTCAGAGCAGGCTTAATTTAGCCTGGCTGTTATGCGTCATTATGTCTTTACATAGAAGTTTGAGCAGGCACAGAGCAGCATTAACTCGGCTGTGTAAAGATTTAAAACACTAAATATTACCATCTGTCACTATCATTGTAACATGGAACCGCCAAACTCTTTTTTTTTTTTTTTTTTTAATTAATAAGTTGGGTAATAACAAAAACTGTAGTAATTATGGCATTGTTCACAAAATTGTGGTCAGTAGTTACCATGGTATTTGGTGTAAATGTAGTATTACATCAGAGATAACTTCATTCAGGACCACCAAATGTCCAGAATTGCTAGACTTGATTCCCAAGTATTATCTAACAACTTTTCAAGTAGCCACACAATAATTTTTGTGAGGTTTTTCATGTTTACAATTTTACATAGGTAAAGACCTAGACGTTATGAACAGTCAATAGTTTTTCTAACTTCTACCATCTCTGTTGATCTTTTCAGAGCCCCATAATGAGAATGGCAAAACCCAGACCCTGGAGGAATACCTCCTAAAGAAAAAGAAAAAGAAGAAGCGGCATCGTGAAGATGAGCGTGGCAAGAAGTTGCGCGTGCACAACAAAGAGGTCCAGACGCTGTGTACAGGATTGACGGCAGATGCTCTGCCATCTTCTGAAGACCCTGTGTTGCATGCGTATATCAAAGATGAAAAGCCGTGTCTGAGTTTAGGTGAGTACCACACTCCCAAAGCTGAGAAGAAGCCGTTCCTCTCGCACCGAGACCACTACATCCGCAGCTCGTGGCTTCAGACCAACACCTCCTTCAGCAAACTGATGCATGAGGAAAAGCAGCCCAACGGAGGGGCGTCTGTACTACACGCTTACGCAGATGAACTGTCTTTACTGCGACCGGAGGACACCGAAAGATTCGCCCAGGAGTTTCTGGATCTCGCCTTTGCTGAACACCCTAAAGGAGCCGCACGTTATGCTCTCGCTGTGGTGCACGGAGCGGCTGCCTACCTGCCCGATTTCTTGGACTACTTTGCCTTCAATTTCCCAAATACACCTGTCAAGATGGAAATCCTTGGTAAAAAGGACATCGAGACCACCACGATCGCCAACTTCCACTCCCAGGTGACAATCCATGGCAGGATACATTGATTTGTAGCTCGCTAAATGAAGTCTATACAATTCATTTAGCCTTTCCCAATTTTAGAGGATTTTTAAAGCAGGTGCATTTATTATTTACACAAGTCAGGTGGCCGTTCAAAGTACAATAACAGTCTTGAGTGATGTAGACCAAATTTACCCACAGTCAAACAGTCAGGCTTTTTTTTTGTGCTGTCTCGGAGATTAAACAAACTGAAATTTTTGCGTTCATTCTTATAACAAGCAGGAGAATCAAAGTTTATGGAAGTTATTTTAATTTTATGGCAGTCTAAAAACCTAAAGGCAAGTCCAATAGCTATAATGATAAGTAATGTTTTAATAATTGTTCTAATAATAATTGTATGAGAACTATAACAATAATGACACAGATGAAAAACATAATGTGAGCCACTTTCAGATTGATTTCTTCCAGATGATAGAAACATTGACAGCCTGTCAGAATCCACCTGACTTGAAAGAGCTCGAGCATTTAAAGCAGCAAACGACATGACCGCAGCTTGTGCTTTTAATAAACACATCATTATTCTTCCGTTGGTGTGAACAATAATATACTTATCTTTCTCTGCATAAATGTTTGTATCATGAAACTTTAAAAAGTAGTAAAGTTTAAAAAAATGTAAAAAAGACACGCACTGAAGTTTTCATTTAGGTTCATTTTAGGTTGTTGTTTTTTTTTTTAAACGCACACTAAGATAAAGGGTGTGTGTTAGGATGTTTCCTGGATCTGAAGTGCTTTTGTGTTGTAGGTGAGCCGAACGTATTGCTCTGGGACATATAGAGCTGGTCCCATGAGGCAAATCAGTCTGGTCGGTGCAGTAGATGAGGAGGTGGGCGATTACTTCCCGGAGTTCTTGGACATGCTTGAGGAGTCTCCGTTTCTGAAGGTTAGGACATAATCTCTCACAGATGAGTAGGTTTGAAAGGCTTTGTGCTGACGGTGTTTTGTAGTGCAAATGGTGTTTCATTTCATTGTTTCTTGTGATTTGGACCTAGATGAATAGTGTCGTCTTGCACACCTATGTATGTGATTTTGTTTGCATCTCTGTATTTTTAAAAATCCCATAACATCAAAATTTGAGATTTGTGACTTTTAGTCCATGTTTATTTGCTGAGATGTGTGTATACCATCCAAATGTTGGAGGCCTGAAAGATTTTTTTTTATGTTTTTGAAATTAAGTCTCTTATGCTCACCAATAATTTCATCAAATAAATATTATTTACAAATATTATTACAATTTAAAATATATTAAAATAGTTAAGTTATTTTAAAATGTAGTATTCCTCTGATAGCAAAGATGAATATTCAGCAGTCATTACTCCAGTCTTCAGTGTCACATGACACTCCAGGAATCATTTTAATATGCTGATTTGGTGCTCAAGAAATATTTTTTTATTATTATCAAATTTTTTGTAGCATTATAGATGTCTTTACTGTCACTTTTGATCTATTTAATGCATCCTTGATGACCATAATATTTTAAAAGCAAAAAATTTACCTGAACTTTAGTGAATAGTAGTGTTCTCCTAAATGTTGGCAAAATAAGTGGACCAAAATATTGGGGCATATACACATTTTTTTTAGAATTTAATGCCCCTCTAAAAGCCAACAACTTTTGGTTTTACATTATTACAGTTTTTAAAGATTTAAATGAGTATTGAATGATGGCAAAGGCAATCTAGACATACAAAATCAGCAGGGGATCAAATCTTTTTTTCCCTCACTGTAACTATCCAATATCAATAAAAAGTATCTAATATCAGCCAGTAACTGATATGCATTCCTAAGCCAACAGCAAGTTGCAAGTCATGAATAATGGCTGTGATGTGTTCCATCCCAATGTCCTGTTTCAATAGGAAATCTGTCAGCACTGAAAAGAACAGTCATCATCCAGTCGTTTCTTGCATTCACACTTTCAGACAATGGTCAGGGCATTGTTTTAACTTCCCGACTTTGGTTTAATTTGTTTATGCAGATGACTTTGCCATGGGGCAGCCTGTCTAGCCTAAAGCTTGACTGCAGGTCTCAGAGTGACGATGGTCCCATCATGTGGGTGAGACCAGGAGAGCAGATGGTCCCCACAGCCGATATGCCCAAATCTCCATTCAAGAGACGAAGGTATTGACTCAACCGCAAATTGAACACTTTTTTTAAAAAAAAAAAACAGTTTGAAGCTCTTTGTAGTGCCTCACAAAACACTTTAATTTTGGTTGTAGATCAATGAATGAGATCAAGAACTTGCATTACCTCCCGAGAGCCAGTGAACCACGTGAGGTGCTCTTCGAGGATCGGACACGAGCCCACGCTGATCACGTTGGCCAGAGTTTTGACTGGCAGAGTACAGCAGCTGTGGGTGTCCTGAAAGCAGTGCAGTTTGGGGAATGGTGAGTGCAGCCATCTGCCACGCAGAAACATATGCACATGCTAGTACATGCAAAAAGCCTTGTGTAATTAACCATAGATAAAGTGACCTTTGATGTTCTCATGTCTCATAGGAGTGACCGGCCACGGATAACCAAAGATGTAATCTGTTTTCACGCTGAGGACTTCAATGATGTCGTTCAAAGGCTTCAGCTAGACTTGTATGAGCCACCTGTGTCCCAGGTAGGAGCTGTGTTCCTGCTAAACGGATTGTTTCAGGACAGAATGTGGGCTTGTTTATATTAGTCATGGTTAACATGGCAAGTTACACAACTTATGAGACTTTTTTTTTTTTTTTTTTGTATGGAATTACAATATAGTTTCTTGGGTATTACATTCAGTATTCATTTTTTGTTTTGTTTTATTACGCTGTCACTGATGCACAGCAGTGTGTATTTTAAGTATGTAACTAGGCCTATATAGTCTGCATGTTTCAGAGCTAAGTGTGTCACTGTGATCATTTACACACGCAACCCATGATCCAGTGTTTTAAGTGGCTCACAGTAAATGCCGCAAACTTCATCCCTGCATGTGCCGTGGAGTTTTCCATGCATTTGGGATTGAAAGCTGAGTCAGTTACATTTTGTTTACGATTGCATAATATCCCACATTTTTGTAGGCAGATGATTACAGCATTTCACGCAGATTTGTAATGAGAAGCGTTTGTAAACCTGTCACAGACACTTAAAGGTCCATTTGCAGTTAAAAGTTTCAGGGTTTAATTCTTGCAGTGAAGAAATTCAGTTATTGTATTTTTATTTGTAAAATAATTGCTAATTTTATATACTATTCATTTTTTAATTTTACATGTATACAATTATTTTGGAATGGTAATATTGCTTAGAAATAATATTAATGCTAATAATAATAGTAATAATAATAAATCTTTGCCGTTAAGCGTTATCACCGTACCGCCGCGAAGTTATGCGAAACATTTTGTTTTACGTGGATATTGGAGCGCGAGTGAAGTAGGCCTATACATAAAAGGTAAATAATATTTTGGCATTCAAATACATCACGAATACGGAAACATTTGATTTTGTCGAACGAGAGACCCAACATTGGTTTCAGTTTCGTTTTAGCCTTAATTCCTTTTGGTTTGCCGCTATAGCTTCTTACATTTTTAATTCTTGTTCTTTTCTAAATAGCCTACTGTTAATTGAAAGGATTTGTTGTGGAGTGAGGGGAACTAAAATAGCATAGCTACGTTTACAGTGTTTATTATAATATTTATAATTCGCGTCGGCCTATTTCTGAATGAAATAATAAAATGCGACTTATAGGCGACTTATGTTTTTTTTCTCTCTCTCTCTAAAAAAACGCTTTTTTTTATTATTTATTCTTTTTTATACGCGTAGCTTATTTTAACCTTGCATTAAACCTTTTAAAACATCTTGATAAATTACTGAAAAAAAAATAAGTGACTTTAAACCGTTTAACTGATTGTATTAATCGGTCAAAATTCTTATCGGTCTGTTAACGGTTAAACGGTTAAAATGAACATCCCTAGTAAGCAGTAACTTATTCATGATCCTGAACAGGTGTGGCGATGATACACAGGTAGACGGGTATAAAATAGGTCAGCATTCCCATAATGCCCCTCTCTTTTCAGTGTGTCCAGTGGGTAGACGAAGCCAAACTCAACCAGTTACGGCGAGAAGGCATCCGCTACGTTCGTGTGCAGCTCTGTGACGACGACATCTACTTCATCCCTCGCAACGTGATCCACCAGTTCAAAACCGTCTCGGCCGTGTGCAGCCTCGCCTGGCACATTCGTCTAAAGCAGTACTACTCCGAGGAAGTGAAGGAGGAGGAATCAAAGGACGTTAAGACCAAGGACCTGTGCTCCACGTCATGTCCTCCCCCTTCTTCATCCCCTGTTCACCCGGACACCAAAGTCACCTCTTGCGCCTCTTGGCAACAAGCGGACACGGCACAAGGCGGAGTGGCCAAAACGGACGAACTGGTTTTCCAGAGGCCTGCAACGCCACCCAGAGAGCCGCAGCCTGCGCCTCCGCAGCCGGCTAAATCCGCCCACACTGTTTCCGCCGGTCCTGTCCCAGCACCCTGCCCTCTGTCCTCGCCCACACCAGAGCAAATGCTTCCACAGGCTCCCGCCGAGCCTGCATCAGACTCCTCACTCGACGGCAGCAGGTCCACGGATTTCCCCAAATAACTTCCAAATCCTTTCTTTTGCAGAGGGATGGGGTTTTATTTCACCTAACAGACTTGACTGACATTCCACAATGTAAAAAAAAAAAAAAAAAAAAGGAATATCTGGACTTTGCCTAAAAATGAAGAAGACTATATTTTTCTTTTTTAGCTTTTGGTTAAGGAAATGACCCCGTGAGTACTTTTTAGGTTTTTCTCAGCCAAAGTATTTAATTTGAAATATATTTTTGCTGATTACTCAGTATTGTTTTATATTTGTTTATATATTATTATTATTATTATTATTATTATTATTATTATTATTATAAATGAGACGAGCTATCTCTCAAGAGGGACTTTTCATGTTGTTTCCCTGGCCATCATTTGCATCATGTTGATCTGCTAATTGGTTTCTACAGACAAAAACAAGGAAAAAAGTGCCTGTCACAAGTGGAGAGCAGCAATCACATCTTAAAAGAGAACAATAGTCTTATTTTTTTCCCATGGTGTAATGTCACTGAAATATTTGACGTATTTAAGCTAGACTAGCGAGTAGGTATCGATTTAAAGTGAGAGATATTTGCTTTTTCTTTTGATCTTTCTCTGGTTCGCTTGAAGGAAAATGAATTATTTTTTGAACGACTAATAGCAGTAATTATCAAAGAGGAACTTGTGCATTACCTCTCATGTATGCAGGAAATAGGATCCGGCCTCCACAAGAGGGTTGTTCATTTGTTTGTTCATTTTAATTATTTATTTTTGTCCAGAATAGTCCGTCTTTTAAGGTCATGGTCATGAATTCATTTGTCGTGTTTGTTTTCTGTCTGTATTGTGTGCAGAAGCCGTTGTGCTTTGTTTTTATTTTTGACTAGGAAGGCATATTCCATCAAGTCCGGATGGAAATGTAAATAACCAAACCTACACTCAGGGGCAACATTCTGATGCCTTTTCATTTGGTCAAGTCTCCTTCTACTTTACTTTAAAGTTTTATAGCGATCTAATCCATACATTCAGATTTTGGGGTTTTGATTGAATCTATAATTCTGACATGTTTATATGAGCTTCATGTAAAGGAAACGGTCTCTTGATTCAGATGGATCATGTAAACAAGCTTCCATTCAGATTTTACACAATTCAGCTCATACTATCAGAGTAGTTTTAGAGTCACAACAGAAAAATCTTTTTAAATCATACTTTGATTTTCTTTGTTTTTGTCTGTCATTGTCACCACTTTTAAAAAATGTCCCAAATAACTAATCTTGTTGCTTTGGCCATTTTAAGCATTTGTTGATTTTTTTTTTTTTTTTTTTTCTGACAATCAGTCAGTGCAAATATGAATTAACTCAGTAATATACATTAACAAGGCATGAATAAACTCCTGTTTTTCGTGTACAAGAAACTGTTATTATATGTTGCTCTTCCCATAATCTCCTACCCAAATTTTTCTCCTTCAAAAAAGCATTTGATATTATTTATGAGTATAGTAGCAGAAGGCACTTGTCCAGTGCTATTGCACAACACTTGTTGTCCATAGTAATTTATGATGAGCATTCTAGGGTGACTTTCCAAGATAGTTGGATGACTGCAATTTAGCTTTCACTTGTGTAGTTGCGTGTCAGTAATGTTTTTACACGTTGACGTGTTTCTTTTGAATGGGATTAAGTCTTAAAGCAGGCATTTAGTGTTTTTGAAAGGTTTATAGGCAGTAGTTGTGCTTCTCTGTTGATGCCAAGTATTGCTAATGACTGATTTGAATGTAATTTCACACCAGCAAGCCAATCAGTCTACATTGATTATGGTTTCAACAAAATGATCTAATGGCTTTCCCTAATCAAATGCATCCTCTATAAATGAGTGCCTTTTATTGAGTCTTTAATTGTCTGCTATTAAGCTAATTGATGTTATTCAAGTTGTGCAAAGCATTAATTGTGATGGAATTTCATAAAGTCTGGCAATAAGTAAAGACTGGGTATGTATTATCATAAAAAGAAATCATGCTTACTCTGTGATACAAATTCTACTTATCCGAAAGCAACTAAAGGTGACAGTTTTATTAGCCACCAAAGCCAACAAAATAAAGAAACAACCTATAGAGAATTCAAAATGGTGCAATATGAATCAAATCTGCTTCCTATATTTCCCAGTGTTTTTAAATTAGGGTTAGGATTATATAGGCAGGCGTGAAAGCCTTAACAAAAAAAAAAAATTCCCTATACTATTCAATGGCATTTCCTCAGTTACAGGTGCTGCAGATTTAACAGTTTTGCCTAATGAAAAAAAAAAAAGAATTTCATTCTTTCAACCAGAATACTTAAAATTCTTTTAAGATGTCTTTATTGGTGTCCTTAACACCAATCCATTAAGATGAATCTTTCCATATACAGTTTCAGACATGTTTTCTGCTCAGCATCACACAATTATGCTTTTATACCTTACGGTTTCATGTTATATTGAAATAAACATGATGTTTAGTGTTCTATGTTTCTTCTGAATTTTGGCAGCTAGTTTTCTTTTTTTTTTGTGTTGATCAGGTTTCGATGGTCGTTTGTAATATAGGACAAATCCACTTAGGGATCAAGGCATGCTCTGTGTGTTCGATTCATTATTTGCTCTGTTTGATATTTGTATAAAGTTTTTCGATTTCATTGATTTTTAAGGACTAATTAGATGGTCAATTATGAACATAGTCAAAGTAATGTTTTGTAAATGCTAAGTTACGTTTAATAGAACTGTCATGTGGATCTTTTCAATTGTGTAAAAATGCAATGGAATGCATAGACTTTTTTCTGTATTTTTTTAAATAAACAATTTTATGAGTGTACCAAGCGTTTCACTGCATCAGAAATTGAAAATATACAAATAAGAAAAGGCAGAGTTAAATACTGTCACAAAACAAACTTGACAATAGATATTCACAATCTTCTGTCATTTTACATCCCTTTCAGATAGACATGGCACCAAATGCACTGTTACTAAGTCCAACGTTATGTGACATAGAAAAGCTTGATTGGCCATGGTTACCTGCAGCGCTATATATTATAAAATACATTAAAATGTTACCTATGATATTACAGAAGAGTCTACTTTTCAGTACATTCATCCCCATTATTATCTTGTCTTTAGTTACACATCTGTAATCATTTATATACATTTTAGCTGCATAAAGTTGCAACACGTTTCAATATTTAAAGTCTAAAAAGGCAGTTCACTTGCATTATACCTTTACAAACAGTAAAAGTCATTGACAAAAGCACAATCTTTCTATATGTCCATCTATTGAGTGAGGTCTGTTGTTGTGCTTCTATCCTTCAAGAACCACAGCGAAAGAAAACCTTGCTCTTTTGAACTGTCCTGTGAGGCTGTTTTCCTTTTCTTTCACCTTCAGCGTGAACTATACCCATGTTCCTGGCTTATTTCGAGGGCCTTTTGGCTTTCCAAAACGAGATCCAAAAGCTGTGTAGTAAGAAAAGGGTCACTATGTCATGCACAGGCCAGGAATCAACAAGAACTGAAAAAATATGAAATAAAGTAGCTCCATCTTGTGGCAGCTTTTAAACTCTCAGAACATCAGTTTGGAATCATACTGTATTTGGTCCTTTAAAAATATTAATATTAAATAATAAAGGGGGCCATATCTTACAAAATAAGAATCCAACAGCGGCACCATAGGGTGGTGGAGCAGACTGAGGCGGGGCTGGAGACTGGCCTGATGGTGGGGCTGGGGGCGGGATCGGAGGCGGGGCCGTTTTTGCTGCAAATGACAGTTACATAATATTTAAGCCACACACAGCTACTTATTTGTCCTTTGACTTACATGTTTATTTTAATAGAATTAGTAGTAAGTGGTTATTATACATACTCTTCTGTTTTCCTTTCAAAAACTTAATACTCTGGAAGAAAGAAAATATGTATTGACATTTATAATATTTGCTTTTATCCAAAGCAACAGGGACTGTTCACATGAGAGAGACCATTCACATAGATTGTGTTTTTTTTTTAAAAGTTAAACTTCTTTTAACTTAAGTTACGCGTCAAACATGTCCACCTAGCATATGTTTACATATAAAGACAATGGAAAAGCAGCGCAGTGGAATTCAAAAATGTGTTCTGTGTGAACGCCCTTAACTCATACTGCCATTTAAAAATGTGAATTGCAGAATAGAAAAGAATGCAGGAACTACTTTTAACTTCAGCTCCACTTTTTCAGAATGCCATGCATGAGATGCTGCAAAAGGCAAAATATATGAGCGCAACATTTAGCGCACAGCCATGTCTGTTTAGTAAGGATGGTTGAATGCAAAAATGTGTTCTATGTGAACTGCCTTTAATCAGTTTTGGTGTTTAAAAATGCGAGATAGGGTGCGCGTTTTTAAAAGTTACACTTCCTTAACTTGACATGGCGTTTGAAATAAAACAAAAAAAACAATGGAAAAGCTGTGTAATGGAATACAAAAACACGCTCTGTGTGAACGGCCCCTTTAAAGTGCATTCAAGGCAGGTTATTTTCAGTATGTGGGTTCAGTGGGAAACATATAATACAAAATAAATTTGCCATCAACATGCTTATTATGCCACGCACTGTACATTTAACAAATACAGAGACTTGAGAAGATGAACCTTGGTCCTGGCCTTGCTGACCAGTGAAGTTTTCTCTCCCCCCTTGTCCGACTGGTTCTCTGTTGGTCCCGTTGCTGCTGGCTGGCTGCTGGGTGCCGTCTGGTGCTCTACTGTATTAGCCACAGGGCAAGCTAAACTAAGGTCATGTAGTAATGCTTATGCAGTTTCATGAACTGACATCAATCACCGTTAAGGGATTCAAGCTGTCACTCACCTTGGCCTCCAGTTGCTATGGTTACAGCGACAGGCAGAGTCAGCGGAGCCACAGATAGAGACTCTGTAAAATTAAACACAGCTGTGCACACATAGATCCAATAATAGTGCGGCCTCTTTATCTCTGTCGCGCAGAGACAAACACTACACTGCAGTGCACTCCAGAGGGCAAATTTGCTTGTACATGTTATGTTGTAATGATACTAGTGACTTAGGTGTGGGAGGACACAATGGAAAAACCAGCCTACCTTGTTTTGAACTTTTTGCCTTGACGCTCTGTTAGAAAATGACACATTTTGGCAAGAATGAGTCAAGCATTGATCATACAATTGGAAAATCATAACACAGCATTTCTGTTTAAATTAAATTAGAGGTTTGTTTCTTCTAGTCTATATGCTATGTCTATCTTTACTCCTAAACGTTATATAGTGAGTATAAAGTATGTAGTAATAGTATAAAGGTAAATGCAACGAAACCTTGCTTCTGCTCCAAGAATGATCCAGTAATGATCTGGGCTGGGAGCTGCCTGACCATTCAGAAGACGTGCCCACTCTCAGTCTCTGCTGCTCTGCCTCAGCTGGCTGACAGGGGGCGCTGCTGTCGCCCACTTTAACTTTTAAGAAATTATTTATTTATTTTTTAATTCAGCTTTGTTAATAAATGTAGATCAAGTTTTTCTGTATACGGTAAGTTCTGTGTACTGCACCTTGCTCCGTGTGAAAAATGAAAGACTCTGGAGTTCTTTCAGGAAGTGGTGGAGTTACACTTTCTTTATTAAACAAAACCACAAAACTTAGTGTGAGTCGTGTAGACTACATGTTGGAGACTGTAAAATTGAACAGTTACACTGGACTGGAGTATGTGATACACGGCAGCTTACCTGTCCCAGGAACTGAGCTGAATGCCTGCTCACGTGGTGTTGGGGTGTGTAGCAGAGATTCTAAATTAAAAATAGGAAGTAAAAAATAGCCTGTGGCCGTTTCTCAAACGGAAGACTGCATCCTCCGGAGGTCGCATTTGTAGGCTGCATACGTCATCAAGCCTGGTTTATTTCAGTTAACTGAGCATTACATTTGCGAGTCAAAAGCATATTACAACAATTTACACTTCACTAAGAATAATGGTCAAATTTATAACTGTTAATATTCTAAAATAATATCTTCTTTATGACGTATGCAGCCTACAAATGCGACCTCCGTAGGATGCAGCCTTCCGTTTGAGAAACGGCCTATAAAACAATCAACCAGAATGACACTGACAGAACTTCCGTAAAGCTGCAGTCCGTAACTTTTGTTGGTTAAAAATTATCCGAAATAAATATTTGAGAAAGTGCATAACCAGCCAGTGTTCAAAACTTTATTCAATTTTCTCAATGATGGTAAATTATTAGTGCTTAAAGATGTATTTCGTCGTGTTCTGACCTGAAGCACGAGAAAAGCTAAAATGTTGGGGTTGAAGACAGCAAAAGCAATGAACCAACTTAATTTAATTTAATGTACATTAAAATTACGTTACATGTATATGTCACAGTTATACTACATTAATATTAGAATTGTTAACCGAAAAAAAATCAACCAAATCAACACGAGTGTAAGTGTGAGCTTTCACAATTTCTTAAGAAAATTAATAATTTTCCAAGCCTAACTAAATAACTGGAGGCAGAGTTATTTTTAACTCCATGTAGATCACAAACCACTGAAATCGGTTGATAAATGTAAACATTATCATTTGTCAGCTCCCCTGTTTATCTCCATTTGTTTTTAAAGCAGTCTTGCCCTCACAAACATGGCGGACACGTTGACGTATCGCAGCAACGGCTCAAAGCGGCCATGGGTGTGGTGACTCGAAATTCGGCCCCATTAGGACCCCAAGCGGTCCCATTGGCTCAAATTACTTTTAATTACTTTTACTCTCTTTAGTGCCTGATTACAATTCCTACAAAATCATGTTAGGATAAATGCTGTTTAAACTATGTTACAATGAGAATTAATTTCTGTATTCGTTAGCTTATGTACTAGTATAGCATACAGATACCTGATTAGCTGCATAGCTTATTTTATACAGGAATTTGCGCTTATCCTGCATGTATTCACAATTATTTTTTTAAACTCTATGTTAAATTAAGTGTTAAATGTTTTATTTTATAAATAAATCTAATTAATGATTTAAAAAAAAAATCACTTAATAGGATATTATTACTTTTATTTATTAATTAGACGTTAATCAAGTGTAAGAAATTACATTTAATTTGTTTCATTGTGCAATGTTTTGTTCTATTATGCACTATATAGTAAGCCATACGTTTTTACATTAATATCTTTATGTATTTATTTAGGTAAAGGGATCACTCAGGGACTCGATTTCTCATGACACCGGCTAATAGACTATGTGAGGATCCTGCAGGTGGCCGATCGTTTATAGCCTTTTCTCACAGCAGCTAGAATAATTAAATTTATCATTCTGAAGGCGGATTGTAATCCAGAAAGGATTACAACTAGCATTCAGCTCAAAACAGTGTTTTGATTTGTTTATTAATGTTGTACATAAGGTTTCATCACCAAGCTTCCTTTCACAAGTGAATCGACTCCCAAAATTCTAGATTTGAATGGTATTCTGTTTGCATTGTTATACTGTCAGTTTTTGTAGCCATTGTTGAAAGTAGGCGCATTTTAAAATTTCCTTAAATATGCATGTGTAAATATAGCATGTTTTCACTTGCTTAATGTCACCTAGCTTTAACACCAGTATATAACTGTGAATTTCTGCAGAGTATATTCAAAGTTAAATTTGTACTATACACTATTCCCACTAAGTCTTACCCTGAGGTTGTTTGTACAGCAGGGGAGGAGGACTGTGACTTGTGATCAGAATAGGACTGAGTGGAGCAGATGATGCTGCGGCAAAAAAGAGGAAGTTGTCAACATTGCAGCCAGAATTAGTAGTTTGCTATGGTTTTATCTATGATTTTGAAATCCTAAATATATATGACTGACTTACCAGGAAGTGACATTCTAAGTTTTAAGCTCTGAAATAAAGAAAATAATTTTATTTATGATTACAATGTTTAGGTTGGTGTGTTCTATTAATATGCTGATATGATTAATTAGGCTGTACACCCTGCATCCTCTCACCTTGCTTCTGGACCAAGATCGTTTCATGTCTGTCTGAGCTTCATTTGTTTGCCCAGACCATTCTAGAGATTTCCCAACTCTCATTACAATATCCTGTGGCTTTTCCTGTGTTATGTTTTGTACCAAATCTGTTGAAAATTAGATGATAGTATGATAAGGTACAAAGAAGTGAGGACATGAAATTTGTTATAGATTCATCCCTGCCCATCATTGTCTTACCCTCATCTGTGGCCATTTCAAAAGACTCTGGAGTTCTCTCAGGCAGTGGGGGCACAGGTGAAGGCGGGCTGTCTTTTAAGAGAAAACGGGAACATTTACAGGTGATGTCCATCAAATCTATGCACAAATTTTCAAGTGTGCATAATTCTCACCTTTATTGATGCTCTCAGATTCTGAGCTGGTTGGGATCACCAATGTCAACATCTCAGTGTTTTCACTGATATCTGGAAACAAGACCATATATTGTGATGTAGATTTAAAAAATCTTTTGCTTTCTTTAAGTTATTAGAAAATGCACTGGACCAATTTGTATATGTTGTATGGCTTAAAAAGTCAGTTTATGTAAGTGAGAATCAGTGTTGTTATTGTTACTATAGCTAATAAATAAACACAAATCTATTATTTAAACCATTTTCAGTGACTGAAATAAAGTTAAAATAACAGAAGATTTAAATATTAGATAGAAATACATAAGTGCTAAAATTTCGATGAAGCCTGTGTAATGCATTGCATGATGCATGATTTCATATATGATTGTAACCACAGTTATAAAGCATAATAATACTTAATTTTAAGACTTTTAGAAAGTATGATGCATTAAATGCATTATAAACAGTGGAATCTGCAAATATTATAATTTTGTTTACAATTATATATGTAAAGATAAAATGCATTTCAATTCATTATGAATACCTTAATGATGCATTATACATAAAGGCTTTAAGTAAAAGCTAAAACTGAAATAAAATAAATTAAAGCAAAACAGAAATATTAAAAATGACATCTAATAAAAATGTCAAGAGCACATAAAATTGAACTAATATAAAAATGAAAACTGAAAGATAAAAATAAAAGCCAATTCGAGATATTAATAGATTCATGTAATAGTAATGTATATAGTATATAAAATACAACTAAAATAGCATGGGGAGGATAGACATTTATGCTGCATTCACGTGCTATTGGAATTATCGTAAATACCATACTAAGGTCATGTCCAATTACCGACTAGGAAGCTAGTATTTACGATAATTCCTATAGCACGTGAATGCAGCATTAGACCTTAAGTTGGACTAACCGTTAATTTCATCTGCCAGTATAAATGACTCTGGGGTTCGCTCTGGCAAAGGAGGAGGAGTGTCTTCATCAGATGAAGGTTTATTTGCACCTTTATACAAATTATAACAGGAAATTATCATAAGTGATGCATCATAGTTTTAAGAAATCAGTTGCTAAAATAGCCATAGGTTTTCATACCTTTGTCATTGCAGTCATGTTTTGGCAGTTCTAACACCTGATTATTAAGCGTTAAACTAGGTATTGTGAAACAGGGGTTCTTCATCCATGCTTCATGAATGATAGAGTCCATAACACTGTGATTGTCGCTAACCGGTGGAGACTCAGGACCAAAATAAGGATCTTCCACAGTGTAGCAGACTGTGCTGGGGATGATAGGGTTGTGGTCTGTGGCAGTAGGACTGACATCTTGGTTTTCTGCACACTCCAGATGCTTCTTACTTGGCCTCAGTTCCTGTATTAGGTTGATGGGATAGTTTGAGCATGCAGCATGGGTGAGGTCAGTGTTAAAGCTGGTGGATGGCTCAGTTTTTTGAGATCCAAAGTCTGTTTGAGGAGTTTCTGCTATGAATGACCTCTGATCTGTAATCTGGGTCCATTCACTCATCGTATTGAGCATGTCTGCAGGATTGAGTTTTGTGGAGATGACCTCTTGACTGAAAGTGACATTGTGTATGTTGTGATTGTGTTCATTTATAGGGATTTCCATCTCGTTATTCCTATCAAAACAGTGAAAGATTTTGTTATGATCAGGAATACCACAAACACAGTTGCAATGTGTCTTAGGATGTTTTAGACTGGACTAAAAACAAAAATTATACATTTAGTCCTAGTTTGCTTTTAGTCTTTTTTTTTTTAAACTGAACCCAAAGATACAACATAAAAGACATAAGGATAAACATCCTGTTCTTGGTCCGTGTTCCTTTCATATTTCAGTGAAACTGCACCAGAGCTTGTTTGGAAGTTTACCAAGGCACACCTTTTTAGGAGCCTCGGTCCTCCTGATAGGTGCGTATCAAGGTTCAAATGGCAGCATTCATACTTATTCAAGTGAACCACACTAACAGAGCAATCAAACATTTTAATCGAACCAAACCAGCTAAGTGTGAAATTTCCCTTTGACATGAAACAATTAAAAAATGATGATGACATTTAAATGTAAAGTGTAAATTCAAGTAAAATTGTTCTGTTTGAGAAGCCTTACACAGTAACACTGGTTTAACCACTGGTGTTAATTTGAGGGTGGGACTCAATGACAGATGGGGGAGTGTTCAAAAAAAAACCTCTGGAAACAATCATTGGGCCTGTCCCCGTACCCACAATTATTATCTTAGCCACGTGAGAATGTGTGTATGCAACAGGAAATAAGTGCAAAAGACTGCCCCAGATCTGAAAAATGCTAAAGTTCAGTATCCTTGATGCACACTAATACACTTGATGCAATCTCTAATACTGCTTTGGTGTGGTATTTGAGGCTAAGTGTAACACATCATGTTCAGGGACAAGCATAGTAAAACTTTCCAGTGCAAGTTAAATTACTTTGATATTACATAATTTGGTAGTAAAAAAAAGTGTTGCACATTGTTGCAGAGATGAGTAGGCCTATGCATGTTTTGTAAAATATTTGCAACTGCTTTTTATCACTTAAAGGCATAGTTCACCCAAAAATGAAATTACCCCATAATGTACTCACCCTCAAGCCATCCTAGGTGTACGTGACTTTATTCTTTCAGACAAATACAATCAGACTTGTATTTAAAAATGTCCTGGCTTGTTGAGATTTTGAAGCAATATAAAGTGTGTCCATCCTCATAAAACGTGCTCCACACACAGCTCCGAGGGTTAATAAAGGCATTCTGAATCGAAGCAATGTGTTTGTGTAAGAAAAATATCCATATTTAAAACTTTATAAATCGTAATCTCTAGCTTCCGTTAAATGTCATATGGGCGTTCATGAGAGAGTGGCCTTCCAGCAGATGATGCAGGAAGTGACAAACACGGAAGCACAGAGGAGAGAGCAAAACAAAACTCTAGTCACAAATTAGAAGTAAAAAACAAGAATTTGTAAAGAAAAATGTCAGGGGAAACAAATGAAGTGTCACCCCTCCCCCCCTCCCCCTGGAGCCTTGTGGAGCACTTTTTATGATGGATTGTTGCACTTTTTTGGACTTAAAAACCTTAACCATCATTTACTGTCATTATAAAGCATGGAAGACCCAAGACACTTTGTAATATAGCTCAAATTGCATTCGTCTGAAAGAAGAAAGTCATATACACCTACGATGGCTTGAGGGTGAATAAATCATGGTGTCATTTTAATTTTTGGGTGAACTATCCCTTTAATTAAAAAATGTTAGGAATTGCTCAAAAGAATGTTTATTTTAAAGTGCAAAGAACTGAAAAACTAAATGTGTTAATAAAGCTTTGTAAAAAAAGAAAAAGAAAAAAGTGCAACTTTACAGCACTATGATGTAGTGTGTTCCATCAGGTAATAAAAAGTTCTACACATACTTGTTCACACCCACTTGACCACTTGGGTCAAAAACAGGAAATATGTCATGTTAGTAGACAAGTGTTCAAGTGCAAAGACCGCAAATGTGGGACAGGCCCATTATTATTATTATTATTATTATTATTATTATCTTTAGTGATGTTATTGGAGCAGAAATGACACACATCAGCTTTAAAGTGATAGTTCAACCAAAAATGTACATTTATTCACCAGCAGGAGGGTGAATAAATGATGAAAGAGTGTTCTTTTTGGGTGAAAAATTCGTTTAAAATCTGTATAAATTGTATTAAAGCAAGATATTCCCTAATACCTGTGCTCAGTTTGACGCAGTGCTCTGAAGTCTGTCCCAGTCTCTGATTCAGAGTCGCTGAAGTCCGAGAGCTCACTCCCACTACTTAAGGTGACAGGAGAAGGGGAAGCTGGGACCTGATTGATGATCAAATTAAATTGTTCATTGAACAGTGCAAAAAGGCTGCATGCCATATAAATGCTCTGACTATGTTGTATAATGTGTCATAACTGTGAAGCAATACCAATGAGAAATAAAATTATGTATTTATATATTTACGTAAATAAAAAGTGAGTAATAATGATGGTATAACTAACCTCTCTGTTTGATTGATCCATTGCTGCCAGATATCTCTCAAACAGCAAGTTGATTGTCCTGTACACTAGTTCATATTGTTCCTAGGAGGAGAATAAATTATCATTAGGTAAAATGTAGACTTTTTGTTTTTATTGGTTATGGCAATTTAAGCAGAAACTAAGTTGGTTACCTTAGTCTGAACCACAGAGGGCCTCTGTGTGCGCATTTCCTTTACCAGTTCAAAGATACTGAAATCATCTGGTATAATCTAAACAAGAAAAAATAAGATCAGAACCTTGTCAGAATATAGATGATATTTTGTCAGTATAATGAAAGCTTCAGTAAGATGTTTTGAACTCTTACCTGTCTCTTCAGTAGATTCCAGGTATAGTCAATGGCACACAATGCACCTGTTCTTCCACAGCCTGCACTGCAAATTCAAGAGTTCCAAGAGAATGAGCCACAGTGAAAACACAATTCTCTCTTCTCACTTTTGAACAACTTAGATTGATAGTCTCTTGAGAGGAGTATGAGTTGCAGTTTGCTACATAAGCGATGAAAACATTTCATTTGAAGTCAATGAGCTGCCTATAGGGTGCTCAGAATATTCTGTGTGAAAAACCTTTTAAAATTTAAAATTAATCTTTACAACACTAATAATGTAATAACATAATCTTTAGCTAATCTAAAAACAAATATCCATTTGTTTTTGTTTGCTATGTAAAGTCATTGTAACTCAGTGCAGATGCTTGTTGGGGTATTTGCTTGTTGTTGGTCAACCACGTACACATTTCCTGTGTAAAAGTTAAAGGTGGGCATCTTCCATGGTTACCGTTACAAACAACCTTGTTTGTATCAGTGTCTTGCATTCATTTCCACCAAAATTTCCACCATGGCCACAATATGATCTCAGACTTATTTGATTTAGCCTCGAATGCAGTCATTGCAAAATCAATCCTAACAGTCAATCCCAGCAAATACTCAGGTGTTTACCTGCAGTGAATACAGATGGGAATCTCATCGTGATCCTGGTAAATCCGCATGTCCTGCAGCAGCTCCAGGATGGCAGGAATGGAGTCAGGTACTCCGTGATCTGGCCAATTCACATAGTGCAGCTGCTTCAGTGTCCGAGACTCCTGGAAATAACCGGTGTAATATAGACTGTTTGTTTCTTCTGGTAACCTGGTTTCTAATCATTAAACCACCACATTTTGGTGGTTTTCTTTCATCACTTCAAAACATCTGCAGAAATGTCAGCACCTGTCTGTTTTTATGTTTGTTACACTACAATGTCTGCACAGTCTCTGTACTTTTTGACTATTAAAGCTGAATACTGAATACTCATACGCAATGACATTTTCAAAGAGGAAAAAAATATGTATGGACGAGTCATAGGTCACCACAACATAATGTTTAACCTAAAGCAGTATTTTTTAAAGCTCACTGAACTTGAGCACATCCAGTGATCAGTTTATAAAACAGATATTTAATGGCAAACAACTAATCAGGACATTGGGGGGGGGGGAATTATTTTTAAATGGGTTTATTTTAAAAGCAAGGGGATAAAAGCAATAAAAACATTTAAATAAATGAACAATCTTTTTGTATGAACTATAAAGATGGTAAAGGGTAAGCTTTGAATATTATTCAGTGCGTTGAAGTTAAGATCAAAGAAATGTTACTTACTTGTTTAAATGTCACCTTCAGAGTCCGTGTCAGATATTCTCCCTTATTCTCATCAGACTCCTAGACAAAATCAAACTTGTGCATGACTGGAATGCTTATTGGATCAGTAATTTGCAGATAATATTTTAGCTAATATTATTCAGTAGTGAAAACTGATTAAAGACCTAAGCTAGTGCTAAAAGGTGCAGAACAACACCTTAAATATGACATTATTGTTTTTAAGGGATGCACCAATGTAAAATTCTGGTTGACACAATAAGCTGATAACTATTTTCAACTATTTTGTCTAAATGAATAAATAAATAATAAACTGAAAATAAATATTTTTAAGTGCTACAAGTGAATTAAGGTTGCAGCACAAAATTCTAAAGTACAATATGAAACAACGCTGATGTTCATTTTTGAGATTTGCTAAAGATTACATTTATAAAATTTATTACATTACTTATGTTTTAAAGATAAACTTTACACTTAAAAACAAGAAAAAATCTGTAGAAAAGACATCTCTTTAACCCTAATTCATAATACGGGTGAAACGTGATAAATCTACATGAAAAATGACTTCATATTAAAACCAACGTTTCTCAGTGCAAATAAGTCCTATAAAATGACAAAGGTCATCTAAATGTAAAATTAAGGCAAATAAACTGGCACAATTAAATATTCATTATAAAACAGATAGTTCCGGTCCTTGATTCTGATTGGTTGAGCCAAGTTCAATAAAAATAATTCATTTAAAAATGTTAATAATTAGGAAGGGATGGCCTTAATGAAGGCATCGACTTCATTTATATTGTGTTACGCACAAAACTGCATATTCCAGATTACAGTGCACTAGTGCCTCACACAAATGTATGACTGTACACTATGTGTCAGATTTAAATATGTTAAATAACTTATTAATTTACTTAGTAATTACTGAGTGGTTAAGATGTTTTTCACTTTAAAATAATGGTCCAGATCACTAGTAGTTCCTGCAGGCTGACAAGGTAACGCTTGAGTAATTAGTGAGGGGTTAATGTATTTTTCACTTCAAAGCTAAAGTGCTACTAAGGAACTACTAGTGATCTGGACCATTATTTTAAAGTGAAAAAAACGTTAACCCCTCAGTAATTACTCACACATAAATTAATAAGTTATGTAATGTTTTATATCTGACACATGATACAATCATGCATTTGTGTGAGGCACTAGTGATATTTTACCAGTAGGTCATTTAGAGTGACATATTGAACTGACATAAAACAGAGTTCATAATTGTGAACTAATTCAATCGTGAGCTTGTCAGCATCCCTTCCTAATTATTAACATTTTTAAGTGAATTATCGTTTTTATTATAATTCTCTGTTTTTGATTGAAATAAACAGAGAACATCCATCCTTTGGTAAGAGTAGTAGTCACAATTTCAAACTGTAGCCGACTTATTTCAGGGATATCATATTCATAAATTAGTTTCCACAAAGAACCCAATCGTTCACTTTTAAGACGTTACTGTTGTGATTAGTAATTAATTGGTTATTCTTTATTAATTGGTCATAGTTCGCAAGTAGTTCTCAATGAGGAGATTTTTATTTAATAATTATCACATATCTAATAAGGAACTACCTTTGTCGTAAAATTGTTACTACTTACTGCTTAGTTAATCTTGCTTCTCTATTAGTTAATAGTATTAAGTGTTAATGTAGTACTACCTATTACTCCCTGCATAATTACTTGTTAACAACGGACCATTATACTAAAGTGTTACCATGAAACCTTACTACATATATGGAATAACCATTTTATAAAAGCAATAAGCCCCGTGAAGCTGTGGTTTACAGTGGAGGGGCGTTGTTAGGCACGACGCGAAGCGGATTGCCTACAACCCCCTTATCTGTTATAAATTCACTGTAAACCACAGCTTCACTGGGCTTATCGCTTTTATAAAACAGTTGTGGTTGGAAAAAAGTGGTTGCCAAGCAACACACAAAGTAAACAAAGGTGTAGGTTTGTAGTGTAATTTACAACGGCTTCGAACGCGGCTCAACCAATCAGAATCAAGGACCAGAACTATCAGTTTTATAATGATAATTTGTGCACCCTGACAGATTTGTCTTTTTTCTAAACGGTAATATTTTTGTTTGTCATAAATCTCAACATAAGATAACATAGTGGCATTGTGGAAGAACACAATGTGTTTTTGTATCATACTTAGTGGTTCAAGATGTTGTGTTTTAGATATTGCGTTAATACTGAGAATCAAGCTTGAACATGTGTGTGTGAGTGCAAATAAAGCACAAGGACAGGAAGTGTGGTGTGAGTGAGGGAAGGGGTGTTTCTTACATAGTATATGGTAAAGGGTTCACACACAAACACATCATCCTTTGACTCTGGCCAGTAACGCTCACATTTTTTCTGAAAGAAAGAGGAAAAGCAACATTCAATCTCAACTGCTCCCTTCTGTCTACGCTGTGAAAATTTATACGCTGAGTGCATGGCAGCACTGTAATCGTATCAAACGTTTTGAAAGTGTGGGAGCTCAAGATAAAAAAAAGAAGTTGAAGAAAATGTTGTGCACTATGTATTGCCTCACTGCCTTCTGAGGCAAGAAGGATGTGGTTAATAAAAATGTTTTCTTTTAAACATTTCCCCTATAACACACTGTCAGTTACAACTTACCCTTCCCATTTCAAACTCCCGGCAAGCCATCACAATAACCTGCGGAGAAAGAGATTTAGAGGCATTTAGATTTCATTGTGTGAATATTTCTCCTTGGATCTGACCAAAGCTCGTCTAGCGGGTTGAACCTGTTTTCTACAGGAAGTGGAATGTGTGTGAAATGGTCGTACGCTACATAACCAAGCTCTCACCTGTACGTTGTATTCCCACAGCATCCTCCAGAAGTCAAGCACAGTGTTTGGCAGCGGGCCTTGTGTGGCGATATACGCCCTAGAGTCCAACACTCCCTGAAATAAATACAGAACAAATGGCAATCCTCCTGAATAGCACTGATATTTTGTCAGTTATCGTTTAAGCACGTTTTGTTTAATCTGATAAGTGTATAGTTCTCTTTGTGTATAAATGTGTGTACACATATACGCTTCCTTACCTTAATGAAACTAGCATTGATGTAATCTGTGTCATGTTTGGATGTGATGAGGGAGAGCTTTACTCTGCTGTGATCAACTGTGAGAAAATACAGCCATCAACATCTCTAGCACATCTTGTTATCTTCACAATCAACACTTTTCATGGTTTTCATATAACTGCTATTTTCACAAATCTTGTGTTAATCTCCTACATTGCTATCCATGTTTGTCTTTGGCATCGTCTGGTGTGATACAGTGCAGTATTTTATGGTATAATATACTCGGACAGCACACATACTGTACATCACACATGTACGCATTTTCATTTAGATGTTTTTAGAGCGTTTGTTCTTCAGCAGTACACTTCTACAATGTTTCCTGTCAGATGCTGACTAGACATTTAGAGCACTGTATAAAATTATGATTTAGAGCACTGTATAAAATGTTTGTTATTTTTACAGAATACTGTTCAAATGCTAACATAAAAACATTTACTTATATACATTTAGCAGACCATTTTCTCACGTTTATAAGCAACTTACAAATAAAGAAAACAGCACGCGGAGGTACTGTAATACCGTGAGAAGTGCTAACAATACAAAGTTTTAACCACCGTTCAGAATAGTACAAGCTAGAACAGGAAGAGATTAAAAAATAGTAAAAGGACAGAAGTTTTTTTTTTTTCCAGTTGTATGTTCAAAAAAATAAATCTGTTACTGGTAAATGGTTTAACTGTAAAATTTATGGTTTTGGCACGTAACAGCTATGAATTTTTGTGTCATTTACAGTGAGAAAAACAGTACATGGACATTCCGAGAAATCCCACTGTTCAGATAAATGTATTTTACATTTAAAAAATGGTTTATTTTTATTATCAGTGCATGAAGGTGTTTGTGTTACATTTTGTGTTGTTTAGTTAATATTTCTGGCATTATTTTAGTGTTGTGTGTGTTACACTGGTGGTGTTTTGTCTCTGTGTGTATGACTCTGTGGACTATTTATGTGCAAGCATTAGCCATGTATTATGGACAAGCCACTTACAAGTCATCATGTGTTCTATTTTGCCACCTGTATTACGATAGTTATCGGTATATTTTACAGTATAAGCAGATTTTGGTTACTTCAAGCAGACTGGTATTTTAACGTTATATAACTTAATGAAATGTATAGTTATGTTGTAAAATATACACGTGCACCAATATGACATCCCATATGTATTTTTATGCTGAATTTTTGGCAGCGTTGTTTTTTTCCTTAAACTTAACAGGATATGTTTGCAGTGAATGCAAATCTGCTTTTTAAACATGTTTATCAGATATTACTATACAGATAGGCTCATTAGCTTTCCATATGTACAGTATGTGTTCTTTATTGTGTATAATATTTAATTGAAAATAGTACGTTACAGTATTATGGTATACCGTACTGTGTATAGTCAGACGTCAAATGTGATACTCACAGGGAACAATGTCTTTGTATCTGTTCTTCTTCACATTGTCCTGTTTGTCCGCGGCTGAGGTGGGGTACGTCCTCTCTGCACGATATTTAGTAGACTGTCTCTTTAGTTTCTGTTTTGACCAATAAGATTCAGTTATGATTTCGTATCATTCTGTGCAATAAAACTTTTGTATTCTTTTGCCATTTTATTTTCTGCTTATATTGCAAATAGTCCAAGCCAGAAGTTCAGGGCAGAGATGTTAATACTGATATTATTTTAAAGACAAAGCAGAATGAGAAAACCTTCTGTTTCAAAAACTCTTTATTTTCCATGTATTTGACATCTAAACTGTGATCTGAGACTAACAGACTAAAGTTTGAAGCCCTGTGGTTAAGATCTGTGAAAACTAGATAAGTCTGGCTGTGTATGCGTGAGTGTGTGTGGCTGCCACAATATGCATGTGGGATGTACCATTGCTCTCCTGTGTGTGTGAGTGTGTGTCTCTGCGCACAAGCACCTTGATCAGACCAAAAGACTTTCCGACCACAGCTGAGCTTACGAGAACCTTGTGAGCCCAACAGACATGAGCAAATATAACAAGCTGAGTAATTTGCATGGGATCTCTGAGTCGAAACAGTCAGGACTGCGTATGAGGAACCAGCCCATCCCACTGTGGAAAACCCTCATGTTTTGTGCAAGAGTTTTGTACAGTGAGACTAGACATTTCTCTACATATATGTCCCTTGTGTGGGCATAAATTGCAGTCCAGCATTGAGGACCAGTAGTTCTCAGTGTGATGGGAACTTAGGTTTCCATGCTCTGCCAAATAGACAGTTTCTCTTCCTGTAAACACTCCATTCGTAAGCGACTTGAATCACTATTCTGGCAGAAGTCTTGTTTGGCAGCAGATTGACAGAGATAATAGAGCAGCATGTCTGAAAGTGCTTTTTTTTTTTTTTTTTTAACCAGAGTAGGAAGAGACCACTTCATGCGATTGAGAAAGCTGACTGGGCCTACAAGGTCATCCTCATGGCCTGGTTCCACATTGGGAGATTAAAACACAAACTAAACACTTTGCAGCTGCTGACGACTATAAAAGACACTCTGTAGCGTTCAGGCTGGACTAAAGAGCATGTTTTGTTCTGTAGGACAGGATAAAGCTGTAGTGGCAAACACAGGCCTAAATCGGTTTGGTACTTCAAGGTTTAGCAAATGTGTACAGATGTGTTAAGCCATTAAGGACGGTATTTTAGCTATAGATGCAAGAGTAACATGTGATACATTTTTACTCCTTAAAAATGGATGGTGGTTGTATGAATGTCCAGTGTTGTGTAACCTTTTACAGCAAGGGTTTTAAAACATTTTGATGCTAATGATCCCAAATAACCTTAAAATATACTTCCTAAAATATATTTGCTTAATATTTTCCTTTACAGCCATACATTAATGTAATATACATCGTAAATTTACAAATACAAAATGTTTGTCATATGAAGTAAAGACATACATAAAATCTATTAGAAATTGGAACAGTTTCATATATTAACAAATATATCTAGCCCATACAGATATGTATGTTTATGTCCAGTGCTTAACAATTTCAGTAGACCACCACGTAATGCTGTCAAACGATTAATCTCGTCCAAAATAAAAGTTTTTGTTTACATAATATATGTATGTGTGCTGTGTATATTTATTATGTATATATAAATACACACACATGCATGTATATATTTCAGAAAAATAAGTTATGTTTATATATTAAATATACTTATTTATAAAATTATATGACTATAAATATAGACATGTAAATATTTTCAAAACATATTCTGTATATGTGTGTATTTATACATAATAAATATACACAGAACACAAACATATATTATGCAAACAAAAACTTATATTTTGTATGCGATTAATCGCGATTAATCGTTTGACAGCACTAACCCAATGTAAGGTTTGTGCCACAGCAGCCCTAAAGTCCAACTACCCAAACAGTATTAGTGATTACCAAAATATTTTTTATGTTTCTGTAATGGTCAGTCCACCAGTAAGTGTAAGCTCTTTAGTCACAGTAGAATTTGTTGTTACTGAATGTACTGTTTACTGTTTTAGCATGCAGAAAGACACCACAGTGTTATTCGAAAACCACAGTCCATCCATCACTGCCTGACATCCTGTTTCACTCTAAGTGCACTGTAAACTGATTTGGACGAAAGTGTCTGGCAAGTAAATAAATGTAAATAATAATAATAATAATAAACATCTTATGCAAATAAGCATTTTTGCATTTTCCGCATTTGTATTGCTAAGTTTGAGTCAGCGAGTGACAGCTCAGGATGGGTCATGGGTAACTTCCTCTCAGTCACCCTGACTGTTCAAATGGAACATCTAACAGTTGACATTTGAGGGCAATAGCATATGAAGGTTATTTTGGAAACAAATATAAGCAGAAGTGAGACAAATGACTACTTTGGGGTCCAAAAGTCCCTTGTTGTAGACAATCATCCATAGATTCAATAATAAATTAGTTTGGTAATAACTAACCACACCAGGGTAAAACTTCTTGTACAAAAGCCTAAAGTAAGAGTCACAGTGTTGAGAAGAGGAAGTCCACGCTTAACCATTTAAGCCATTGCCTCAATTCACTGCCCAAACATGTTTTGTTTTTAGCTTACTTTTGGCACATGCAATGCTAATATTTTTTTTTATTATCACATTTCATTCATTTACAAAATTTCACATAGCCACACAAACATTGCATATAATGTAAAAAAAAAAGTTTGTTTTTAGCCTAGCATATAGCTACCTCATACAGGTGTGTGTTGGCATCTTTTGCAACCTATGCGCTGTCACATGACATGAATCTGAGAACGCATGTTCTTTTTCTCCAACGAAACCCTTCTATTTTTTTAAATTTTGTTAAGAACTTACCAAAAACTCTCCGGCAAAGCCGTTCTCTGCCCCTTCCTCTTCTGCTTCCTTGCTGGCGATTTTGGCCAATAGGTCCCTCAGAATGTGGGCTTGGGTGTCCATGGCATGATGTGTGACACAGCAACTTCCTCCGTCATGTCAGAGATAGGGGAGATCGGTGGGCTTCTGAAAGGAGTCCATCTTTCACTTTCTCTCTGTGTGTGTGTCTCTTGTAGGTCTGTAGCTGAGTTGAGGAACTGTGCGATGTGGCGTCACGGAAGCAGTGGCAGCAACAGTTCACAGGTTCTGTGGTCAACTTGAAGTATCACTTTGACCCTCTCCGCCCTCCATCTCTCACTTCAGTTTCTCTCGCTTTTTTCATTGTTGTATATGCGCTTGTTGTCTGTCTGTGGCCTTCTCTTTTTCTCTCTGCCTGCTTGTTTCTTTCTGTCCAACACTTTGTAGCACAAGGTCTTAGAGCCCATACCCCCCACACAGGAAGCTTTTGTGGGTGGGTATGTGCGTGTATGTAAAAAAAATAGTGAGACAGTCAAAGTCATTTGCTTTATTGCTGAAAGCGGCCAAGCCAGTTTGATGACATTTAAAACAGTTGTGGATGAACTAGAATTTAGAGAATGTGTAAATGTTGTCAGACCAGACAGAGATACTGTACTTGTGTGGCTCTTGGAATAAATGTATTCAGGTGTCTGACAGCAGTGTCCCAATTGCAATGTGACAGGCTTAAATGACATTTAAAACATTTTTTTTTTCCCCCAAAATGTAATATTTTGTTTGTTAATTACTTTTAAACAGGAATTTGTCACACCGAGAGATGTGTCTATTTAAAATGTATTATTTTAGATATGTGTGTGTGTGTATGTGTGTGTGTGTGTGTGTGTGTGTGTGTGTGTGTGTGTGTGTGTGTGTGTGTGTGTGTGTGAGTGTGTGCGCGCGTTTTTGTGAAAAGTCAGGACATAGATTTGTATAATGACAAAGGTATGACATAGGTATTACAAGGTGAAGGTGACATCTCAGGACATTGACCCATGTCCCCACTTTTCAAAACGCTTATAAATCACTCAGAATGAGTTTTTTTGGGGGGAAGATGAAATGCAGTCTCCTGTAAGGGGTAGGTTTAGGTGTAGGGTAGGTGTAGGGCAATAGCACATACAGTAAGTACACTATAAAAACCATTACGCCTGTGAGATGTCCCCACTTTTCACAAAAACGAACGTGTGTGTGTGTGTGTGTGTTCTTGTAAGACTCACAGAGTGAGGACCAGATGTCCCCACAAGGATAGTAAAACCTAACATTTTTGACTTTGTGAGGACATTTGGCATGTCCTCACAAGGCAAATAAATTATTAAAAATACTGAATGAAATTTATCTCAAAATGTAAAAATGCAAAAAGGTTTCTGTAAGGGGTAGGTTTAGGGGTAGGGTAGGTGTAGGGCAATAGCACATACAGTAAGTACAGTATAAAAACCATTACGCCTATGGGATGTCCCCACTTTTCACAAAAACGAACATGTGTGTGTGTGTGTGTGTGTGTGTGTGTGTGTGTGTGTGTGTGTGTGTGTGTGTGTGTATGTATGTATTATTTTAGATTACTTTTAGATTGCTTTTCACCTAACTTATCACATTGATTTAAATAGGACAATCTTACCAAGTTGATATAAAAATGGGAAGAAAAAGAAAATATTCCATTTTTTGTTTACTGACATGAAGTGCATTAAACATTACATTGCATCACGATTTCCCAAACTGGGGTTTGTAAAGGAACTGCAAGGGGTTTGTGAGTTTAATGAAAAGCAAATAAATAATTAAATAATAAAAATGTAAAATTAAAATAAATCATTTTTAAAATAACATCAATCAAAATAAAACATCTACTAAAAAAAATGAAATATTCTATTTGTTTACCTGCGTGTCATGTGACCACTAACCAACGCCAGAGAACCGTAAACATGCAGATGTGATACTTAATTATTAACTTATTTCCTTAAAATCTCAGGGGTATTTCAAATAAATTAATACATTAGGTGAAAGAGGTTCAGCTGACAGAATAGTTTGGGAATCTCTGCATTTCATAAGAAATAACATGAATTTGTGCATTTTAATGTGTTTGAAAGACAAAGGCCTTCCAAAGACGTCCATGGTTAAATAACCTACTGGGTGATCATTCAAATAAAAATTAGTCCTCAGTAGTTGATGCAATGCTGAAATGTTGAGAAAGCATGTTAAAACTGAAATGATTTTCGTAAATCCAGTGGTCAAATGCTTTGTGGCCTCTCAATTTTCTGTGTAATGATAGCTACTAGAACGTGTCTTTGTGTGAATGCCCAAAAAACTGGAAGATGTGTATTAGTAGTAGGATATTTTAGAAAAGAAAATTTAAAATATAAAAAAGTTAGGGAAAAATTAGGGAGAATCATTTATTTATGAATAATTTATTGTTATTGTGTGAATAATATGCAATCATGTAATCAATAACAAATTAGCCTAACTGTAGTCTGATTCCGAGTATTTAATTTAATCTAATTTCTTTTGGAATCTGATTACATAATCCAGATTACATTTAATCAGTTACTGCCCAGCTCTGTATATAAAATTTGTCATTCCACATGACTTTAAGTGAACTGAAAGAGATATAGCTATGTAAAAAAAAAATGAGTAGATAATTACTATTTTACATATACATATATCACTAATCATTTATTAATCAAAAGCTTTTACACTGGAAAAGGTACTTGGAAGGTAAGTCTTCCATCTAGTGGCTGTTTAGTTAAATGACCGTCTTTGACCTTAAAATGACAAGAAAATACCATTTTATTCTTTCGATAATGTCAAATCGCACATCGTTAAAACAACAATTACGTTATTATGGCAGACTATATATCGTACACCCCTAACGCTGAGGCATCTCAGATGAGATGATCTGTTATCTTGGCTTTTTATCCTTGTAGCACCAAAGCATAATTAATATAAGGTAATTATTTTACAACTTCTGTTATTGGAAAAAATACCGAGGTCCGGACCTCGGGGACCTCAATGGTGCGTACGGCCCTGATTATAGGTATACAATTTCCTTTATATACATAACTTTCTAATCTCACCAAAAAATGTTAGATTCTCTGTATTATAATTCTTATTCTTTTACGTTTTTGCATGAAGAGGGCTCTTTCACTTTTTTAAATTTAGTAAAGATTGCTTGTATTTATGTATACATACGGTATGTCAGCATATTGAGAGACCCTACAATGCCATTTGAAAACCACAGTTCGTCCATGACTGCCTTACATCCTGTTTCACTCTAAATAGCTCGCAACAAGGTGCTTCAACACCTAACATAGCTTTCACACTCTCATCAACATTATGAAGGGCCTGTATATACTGCTTTTAGCACAGAGTAAGTCTCTTTCTGCTGAACTATTCATATCTGTTTTTTTGTGTTTATCTGCCTTTTATTTCTTTCTATATTAATTTATTTTTTAATTAAACCTAAATTTCTGTCAGAGTGTAGTTTTATTTTTAAGGAGACCAGTTTTGGCATGGTTTGAGTAGTAATACTACCAGTTTTACAAGTTGGGATGATATCACTAATATACAATTTATTGGACTACTTTTAGGTAGGAAAAAAAAACCTTTTTTTTTAAATTTGCTATAATGTTAATGCATTTTAATGACCTGAACTGGCATCACCTGAGTCACCTCCTTTTGTTCTCTTGTGAATCTGATTTTTTGTTTAATTTGATATGTAGCATTTGCTCAAAATGTAACTAAAAATGTTACAAATCTTTAAATGCCATATCTGAGCAGACGATGAGAGTTGTAACCACTGTTGTCAGTGGCTGTCACACATTTTATTCTTGTGGACACATAGATTGAACAGAATGACCTGAAAAAACTTGCACAAACAGTCTGTTATGGGTTTTAGAATGATTTTAACCTCTTTTTTAAATTAAAATGCTAAAATAAATTTAGTTTGAAGAGTTTTATATTCATTTACACAGTTTAACAGATCAATGTGGGACAATAATTTCAAAATATGATATAAGTAATGCAGAAAAAAATTAGTTACAAATGTTAAAGCAAATAGTGTTACAACCATCCTAGTCCCCCTGTAGTTATGAGAGCTGTTATGAACCTCCTCAATTGGAAATTGTCTTAAAAGTCACAGTGAAACGTAAATAATGACAGATCATTTCTTCTGTATTGTGACATACATCTGAGTGAAACAGATTATCGAAAAAGAAAAAGTGTAGGGCGAGGACTTGGTTTTAACATCGGATATTGATTGGATTTTGATATGTGGGCGATGCACTTAAAAGTTGAGGCAAATGAACGCAAGCCTCCAGGTGTTACACCCCAGGGGGCGTAATACAGAAAATTTCTTATCTTAGGTCTTAACTTAAGATATGATATGTTAAATTACGATTTTTCGCAAATTCGTATTACAGAAGCAAATCTTAACTTGATTTGGGATTCTTATCCTATCCTACAAAATAGTATCTTATCTCTAGTTAGGAAATCTTAAATGGCATAATCAAGCTCGACAAACCACTCTCAGGTCTGTTACCAAGCAACCAACACTGCTGATGAGGTAAACAACTTCACTGTGAAAAAAACCTTTTGGGAAAAAAAATGTAAGGCATTAGTCACTTGCAATACAACAAGTAATGCTCCGTGACACTTTTGTTGGTCTCTAGCTCTTGCTGGTTGCAGTTCCTGTGCTAACTGTAATATGTTGTGCGGCAGTCTGTAATTACTTATAAGTGTTTTGTCATCAAAATATAACCGAGTCTTTCTACCATTAAACATCTTCGTTCTTCATTTTCAACTATTAATAAATGTAATACCATTGTCGGACAGCACAGTTGTATGCGTTTTTTCCGTTGGTTTTCAAATAATTTTAAAGTTAGGACAGCTGTGGGGTTGTCCTAAAGTTAAGACAGTTTTTAGGGTTTTTTGTCAAGTTAGGAGGTTTCTGTAATACCCCTTTCCTATCTGTAGTTAAGATAGGATAACGCACTTAGGAAATGCTATTCTGTAATAGCTTTTGTCCTAAATGTGGTCCTAACTGAAATTACCATGGTTACCAAACAGATAAGATACGATATTAAAGTTAGGATCTTTCTGTAATACGCCCCCAGGACTGTTTGTGCATCTTCTTTCCCCATGTGCTCTGCGTAAAAAACTGTGAAAATGCTGCAGTAAAAACCTGTTAAATGGTTAACGGTAAGTTCCCCTAATAAATAAGGTGAAAATCTGTAATAGACATTTCGGACAAATTTACGGTGAAATACCATTCTTGGAAGTGAAAAAGAATGTAAAATTTACAGGGAAAAAACGTAAAATTGACGTTCCCAGAATTTCAAATTTTGTTTGAATTTGATGTTTCTTAATTTTTCTTATCAGTTATGTATATTAGGGTTGTATGTTACATCTAATGTTGTTAAATTAATGTTTATTGCATATTTCAGTTTAAATTAGTCTCACCATGATGGTGTTTAGTGCTTGTGTGAATGACACTGTGCACCTTCTATATAAGTTTTTATTTAAAAGCTGCTTATGATGGGCTTTGGTTCATCATGTGACTTTCTCATCATCACCTGCATTTGGTGGTTATCAGTGTATTTCAAAGGTACAAAACAGATTTCAGTACTTCTATAGGTTGGTATATTAACATTATATCAGTTAATGAAATTAAGGTATTTAACTGTAAAATTAAGTTAAAACCGTAAAACCTAAAATGTTGCTACCGTATATTTTACGGTAGAATTCCGGCAACCACAGCTACCGGTTTTTTACCGTAAATTTTACGGAATTCTTTTTTATAGTGTAGTTTCTGTCTCCCGTTGATTATGTCATTTAGTTCAGGTGTGTCTATCCTCATTTACCAATGGATTTAAGTCCCCGTCTGTTCAGTTAGTGTTTGTCGGGTCTTAAACTTTATGTTTGTGTCTTCTGCCGTTACTTGTGTGGAATACCCCTTGTGTCGATTGAATTAAAGACCGTTTCTTTGATATTCATCTCCGTGTCCGTCCCTCCGGCACAGTACCGTGACACCAGGGGTGGCTTTAAACGGACTACATGATTGGAGAAATCCTGTATATGTCATCAGAGAAAAGTCTGTTTCCCTGGAAGTTCCAGTTATGACTTGATTATATTAGGAGGTCAAAACATTGAAAAAGAGAGAAACAAATGCACTGATGAATTTCTCACAGTAAGATATATAACATGCATTTGGAAAATAAATAGGATGACTTTATTTCATGCCGACATTAAATGTGTTTGAATAAAGCAATATATTTTGATAATCAACTTTGTTTATACAGTGTTTAAAAATTTTACCTTTTTTTTTTCTTTAGTAAGTGTGCAATTTTCATGTGATAATACAAAGATTCAAGCCACAATTGGAAGCACATTGACCATTACCTGCACCTACAAAACAACCCAGTACCGATTTAACAAGAAGTACTGGTGTGCTGGAGACTCCAGATCCTCGTGTGAAATCCTGATGGACACCGATGGATTCACAGACGCTGTGTACAGAACACGGGCTCAAATCATTGATGGAGTTTCTAGAGGGTTAATTGTTTATATAAGAGATCTAAGGTTGGATGACAGTGGAATATACTGGGTTGCGATTGATAAAATCTATTCTGATATAATGACAAGGATACAAGTCACAGTAACACAAGGTAAGACTTTATTTTCATCATGTGCAGTGTGATTAAGCCAATCTAAAAGATAATTTGTCCAGTGCACCTGTAATTGTTCACATTTTAGTCTTGAAAATGGACTTTTACAGTAAGAAATATCAATTTCATTTCAGAGGCTGTAATAAAACCAAGCGTTTGGCCTCTCAGTTCCCCAGAGATGACATGCTGGGGTCAGCCATCTGTGTTTCGCTGTAGGAGTGAGAGAGGAACAGATGTGCGGTACACTTGGTACAGAGTTGGACACCCAAACAACATTGTCCTGCACCATTCCACTGATCTCTATCTCCATTGTTCAAACATCACTGAAGACAGCCAGCTTTTCTGCTCGGCCTTTAATGATGTCAGCAGCCAGAGTAGCGAATTTGTTTCTCTGCAACTACTTCAGTCTTCAGACAAGAACTGTGTTTACCTCATCTCATCAAACGGTGAGTTTAACCTGTACATTAAGTATTTTTTTACATTGCATTCTGGAATTCTTGATTCTGACTGGTCGGTCGTGCAATGCAGTGGTCAGTTAAGGTGCATTCACTCCAAGGACAATAACTATAACGCTAAAGATACAGTTTTAAAAAAACATTCTAAATATCAAAGAATACCAGTCCACACTGCAACTATAAAGATAAAAGTTTAGAGGAACGACTTCCACACTGATTTTTCCCTAGCTGACGATGATAAAACCATCGACAGACAATCAGAATTCACTTGACTTTAAAGAGTTTGAACATAGAACAAAAAAATAGAACAAAGAGTGTTGAAATACACACACACATACATATTAGTATCTCACAAAAGTGAGTACACCCCTCACATTTCAGCAACAATTTCTCAAGGGACAATACTACACAAATGAAACTTGGATATATTTTAGAGTAGTCAATCTGCAGCTTGTATAGAAGTACAAATTTACTGTCCTCTAAAAATAACTCAGCATATAGCCATTATTGTCTAAATAACTGGCAACAAAAATGAGTACACCCTAAGTGAAAATGTCAAAACTGTGTCAAAAGTCTCAATATTTTGTAGGGGTATCATTGTTATCTAGCACTGCCTTAATCCTCCTGGGCATTGAGTTCACCAGAGCTGTGCAGGATGTTGCTGGAGTCATCTTCCACTCCTCTATAATGACATCCCGGAGCTGTTTGATGTTAGACACATGATGCTTCCCCACCTTCCGCTTGAGGATGATCCACATGTGCTCCATAGGGTTCAGGTCCGGAGACATACTTGGCCACTCCATCACCTTCACCTTCAGCTTCATCAGCAAGGCAGTTGTCATTTTGGTTGTGTGTTTGGGGTCGTTATTATATTGGAAAACTGCCGTTCGGCCCAGTTTCTGAAGGTATCATGTTCTGCTTCAGAATGTCTCAGTACATGTTGGAATCCATGTTTCCCTCAATGAAACACAGCTCCCCAGTACCAGCAGCACTCATGCAGCCGCAGACCATGAAGCTACCACCACCATGCTTGACTGTAGGCAAGACACGATTTTCTTGGTACTCCTCACCAGGGCGTCGCCACACATGCTGGACACCATCTGAGCCAAACAAGTTTACCTTAAACTCATCAGACCACAGGACATGGTTCCAGTAAATCATGCTCTTGGACACGCTGTCTTCGGCAAACTGTTTGCGGTCTTTCTTGTGAGCCAGCTTCAGAAGAGGCTTCCTTCTGGGACGATGCCCATGCAAACTGACTTGTTGCAGTGTGCGGCGTATGGTCTGAGCACTGACAAGTTGACCTTCCACTTCTGCAACCTCTAAAGCAATGCTGTCAGCACTCATGCATCAGTTTTTTGAAGCCAGCTTCTGCACCTGATGCACAGCACAAGGACTCAACTTCTTTGATCGACCCTTGCGAGGCCTGTTCCGAGTGAAACCCGTCTTGGAAAACCTCTGTAAGTCACTGGCCACTGTACTGTAACTCAGTTTCAGGGTGTTACCGATCTTCTTATAGCCTCGGCCATCTTTGTGGAAAGCAACAATTGTAATTCTCAAATCCTCAGAAAGTTCTTTGCCATGAGGTGCCATGTTGAACATCCAGTGGTCAGTATGAGAGAACTGTACTCAAAGCACCAAATTTTAACTGCTCTAATATAAGATACACAAATTTGTATAGTCCTGTCAAGCAGACAAAAACATGAACATGATGAATAGGACATGTGGCTTTGCATGGTTAAATGACGTATAGCTGTTATCACTTAGGGTGTACTCACTTTTGCTACCAGTTTTTTTGACAATAATGGCTGTATGTTGAGCTATTTTCAGATTTTTACTGCTATACAAGTTGCACATTGTCTACTCTAAAATATATCCAAGTTTCATTTCTATAGTATGTCCCTTGAGAAGATACACTAAAATGGTTGCCGAAATGTGAGGGGCATACTCACTTTTGTGAGATACTATAAGAGTTCATTTGCAAAAACCGATAACCATTTCACGTTTTTTTTATTGCGCATTCCAAGTAATATCGACCAAACTGCAGTTGGGTTATTTTGATTAAGTAATAATAACTTAAAACAAATACAGGTAATTTCCAAAATTAACGTTCATTGGAAGTATGTGTTTGTTTGTTTGTTTTTTGTTTGTTTTTAATCAGCAAAAGCAGATAACTCCAACAGTATTTTTTTTTTTTTTTGGCAAAAGCAGATAACTCCACGTTTCATATTTTAGAGTCTAAGAAAACGCTCGTTTAATCTTTGTAGGCCTAATCTCCTCAGATGACAATGTAAATGCCTGACAAACGTTGTTGTTGCTGTTGTGATCATAGACTGAGCTTTTCCCTCACCATTATAACGCACTGCTTTTCAAGGCTCCGTGAAAATCTTTCAGCTTTTATTCCTTTTACGCCCTGAAGAAGATATCACAGGTTCAAGTTCGTAGAAATTATCCATCCTCGATCACTTTTAGTCAGCTTTGATGAAACTTCTCTCAGCTAGCACGTCTTTTCAAAGTGAAAGTAGCCATATCACCTGACCTGAATACAGCGTGCTGATTTGCTAAAATGGACGTATCTGCTTCTGTTCAAAAACAACAAGGGCACTTGTCAGCTTCTTCAGTAAACCGTGAACTCGCGATGTCTTGAAGTGGACAGTGCCGGCTTTTTTTTGACAAAACATGTTTCGGGTTCAGATTGCGTGGAGAATATTGCATGGATCAGCTCTTTTATTTAATTATTTATTTATTATTATTTATTATTTTATTTTTTTGAAAGTGGCATTTATCGGGTTTTTGCAAATTAACTCTTCATACATGTATATTTTGCTGCTTGGAAATGTGCGAACCCTTTGGAATTTTCTATATGTCTGTATAAATATAACCCAAAACATCATCAAATTTGCATATGTCCAGAAAGTAGACAAAGAGAATTGAATCAAACAAGTGAGAGAAAAATATTTTCTTTGTCATTTATTTGAGAGAAACGATCCAGTGTTACATATCTGTGCATTGCAAAAGTATGTGAATCTTTGCTTTCAGTGTGACCCCTTTTTGCTGCAGTAACTGAATGTAAAGTTTCTTGTAAATGCTAATCAGTCCTGCACAATAACATGTAGGAAATTAAGTCAGATTCAGTGGCTCAAGTGATAAAGTATTACATTTTAATCCTGGAGTCCTGAGTTTGATTCCATGTGAGGCAGTCGTGGCCTAATGGATAGAGAATCAGTAACCCAAAGGTCGAGTTGAGTCCGGTGTTCTGTCGATTTGTGCTACCCTGTTAGATTTTCCTACCTCCCATTAAAACAGTAGGTAGTACAATTCAACAACGAAAAATGCTACCTGTCAAATTATGATTTATTAAGGTCTACACCTACCACAACCCTAAACCTACCCTTACAGTAATGCAAATACAGTAATTATGTGTTATATTCGCAGTTATGGCTAGAAGGGATACAGCTACCGGAAACCAACAATAAATATTTTTTTCTACCTATTAGATTGTGTTTTATTACTGTCTACACCTACCCCAACCCTACCCATACAGTAATGCAGATACATTAAATATTGTTGTTCAGCATGAGAAAAAAGACGCAATATTGATTTGCGCATGCGCAGTAAGCCCTGGTAGGAAAATCTGACTGGTAGGATAAAATGTCAGGACACCGGCAGGGACTGTCATTTAGTTTTGAATGGGGAAAAATCCACCGCTCAATATGGCCGCTCAATCGCAGGAAGTCCCGCCTTCTGAATGAAAGAGCCAATCACTAAGTCAGCGCGTCACTGCAGCTGCCGTTAGAAGTCGCGGTTGCTATAGAGTCTGGGAATGTGTCGTCACAGCGGCAATGCATTCTGGGAATTTAGGTCACGGGAGCTACAGCGGAGACTGAGTGGTAGTGAATGTAGACGTTTTATATTATTTAATGTTTATATTATTCGACATAAGATCGCGTTGCAGTGGTTAATGCTTACTGTATCATCAACTGTCATATCCCTTTGCACAGCCGGTGTGAAAAACGTGCTTTCTCTGCGTTAGAAAGCCGAAAAAGCAGAGGTTTTACCTGCAGACATTGATGATAAAGGCTGTGGTAATTGATCATTACAACGCGATCTAAGTTAAATCATACATTAAATATGTCTACATTCACTACGGAACTCAGATGAAAATTAAACTGAAAATCGGTATGGTAAATATCTAAAATAAAATGTGGCTTTATAATTCATCTCTGTAGATTTAATATATTATAGATACAGTGATTTGCATTAAACTGTAAATCCTCACACCACTAATAGAAGGAAATCATATATGGAAATGTTATTTGCGGCAGCTCGTTAATACCTGGCGACTTTTTGTATGGATTAAGTTTCCTTCATTTATTTGATCGCTCGCATCGTTGTTCGGCATCGCTAGTAGAAATCTTCAACTTGGTTCAGTCAAGTCAATGTATTTATTTGCATAGCATCCACAATACACATCGTTTCAAAGCAGCTTCTAGTAAGTTCTGTTACCTTTATAATGGCTTAACTCTTAAAACTGAGCAGTTTTACCAGGCAATATGATGATATAAAATGATCCACTGTTTGAGATCTAGCTGATGTGTATTCTCCCCTTACAAAATTAGACATGGTTTGCTACTCTAACCATAGTTTATCCATGGTATTTAATAAGATTGTGGTTATAAGAATGGTAATACATACACCAAAAACACTACATGTTTACTATAGTAAAACCATGGTCAATTGTCGTAAGTGTTTTAGCAGTTAGCATATATCAGTACCACTGTAGTGAAGGAGACTGATTAGTAATGAATATTTGCAGCCTCTCAGACAAACAACAGAGCATTTTTTTTTTTTAATTTAAAGAGATCTACATATTAGTCTGTTTTATTCTAAGCATAAGATGTTTTTCAAAAAATATGAATGTAAAACGGTCGGCTTTTTCTGTGGTGATTTGCATTTGTTCAAGCTGTGTGCTCCTGAGCGTGACCTAAAAAATGCCGGAATCCGACGCGGCGTGACGTAGTTTGCCAAGCTCTATAGAAACATTCAGCGCTCTGAGACGTGAGCTCAGGACTGTGCATGCGCACTGGCTGATCTAGCCTGAGAAATAAGCTTTTTATAACACTATTTGAGCAAAAGAAACATTAATGACACAGTTGTTGTTAGATTTCTTTGGTGATTTCAGATATAAAATTTAATCGTAAGCTTAGTGAACAGTTTTAAAGAATTTGATGTTTCCCCATTCAAAGAGATAGGAGCATGCCCGAGAGGCTTTTCAAAGATGGCCGCTGTATGACAAGACTTGTCTTCAAGAGACTTTGGGCGAATTCCAAACGGCTTTTTTGTGCCCTTGAAGGGCACTTCGGGAAGGGGACGCCATTTGTAGGGACGTTCCAAACGAAAGTGAGTAACTGATTCCCTTCACGCAGGGCCCTTCCAGAAGTCCGTTAGTGAAGGGAACATGCGATGGTCACTTCACGGAAGTGATTTCCGTTTGTGATCATGTGATCTTCACTTGAGATCTTGAGATGCATTTTAAAGCAAAGTTGGGGTTTATTTTGACTTTACATACAAATGTAAGTAGAATAAGCTAATTAAATTTTTCTTTATTTTTATGTAATGCAAAATATTTTCGTCAGTGATAAAAATATGATTTAAGACTGTATTGTTAGCAAGTTTAAGCAAGTTTAGTTTGAAAAAGTTTAATAGTAAATAAGACAGGCAATATTTGAATAAAATAATAACAATAAGAAGAAATATTTATTTGCAACAATTGTTGGAGCGCTGAATGCTGCACGCACGCGCAGCGTTGTCAAGGTAACATTTTGTCCGTCATTCCCTTCAGCAAGGGAGTTCCAAACGCTTATACGAGACAGTAATGCCCTACACCCTTCAAAGAACACACTTCAAGGGCTCTGCCCTTCAAAGGGAGTAGGGCATAGGGATGCTCACTTCTGTTTGGAAATTGCCCTTTGATTGTAGGTGTGGGAAGTGAATGTCCAACGCTCTCTCCACCCTCCATACCCCAATTGTTTTCTGTTGGCAGTGAGCGTTCTGCGCGCTGTTTATGCACCCTGGGCGCCTCACATTTGTGCAGGAACGCTCTGACGCCTGTTTCACACATACTGCGTTTGCGGTGCATATTTTTTTCCGCACCCATGTTAATGGATTAAAGCGTTCACACTGCACGCGGTTGCGGTCCGGCTGTGCGTTCCAGGAGCGATGCGTCTGAAGCAGTGCAGAGATCGTTTCATCACTGAGTATATTTTTGCTGTGCTGCACGCGCTGAATTAAAGTGCACGGTAAAAATTAACATGGATTGACATGGAAATGTAGTAATTTCACAAAAAACAGATATAACTAATGTCTACTGTGTTTAAAAAGCTTTTTGGCTAGGTTTAAAACAAAGAAAAGTGCACTTTTAGATAAACAAGGCAACATATGCACTTGTGTCTTGTGGAGGTAGAAAAACTAAATTCTTTAAGTCCCGCATACTGTTTGTAATAAAGATTTAAATGTAAAAGGCATGAGAGCTGACTGTTTCTGTCAGTGGTAAGTTTTAATTTAAAATATTTGTGAAAAGTAGGCTATATGCTGTGTTTAGCCTTGATTATCCCACTTATGCCATGGCCATTTGTCAGCATTCACATATTAAATGACACGCGAAAATCATCCATTTAGCCTAGCTAAGCAACTTGGAAATGTTTACTGTAACTGTCTCACTCTGTATTACTATTCAACTGTAACTGTATGTTACTATGGTTACCAATGTTTATAGGAAGCGCATTAATATGGAATGTGATTAAACTGACCTGGAACTAGCTGTGCAGTTAAACGAATTTAATCAACACCTGCCAGCCAATCAGAATCGAATTCAGAATTCATTGTTCTATCAATGATGGCAGGCTGTCCTGGCCAAGATGCAGCAAAACAGGCCCAAGCCATGATACTACCACCACCATGTTTCACAGAAGTTTCTTAAGCTCCGAACATAATGGGTTCTCATTTAAGTAAGGGAAAATCAACTGCTAGCTGTGCATTAAACAATTTGAATGCATGAAGTGGAGGCGAAGAACCACCCGACACGCAGCTTCAAATCGTTTAATTCACAGCTAGCCGTTGATTATCCCGTTTATGCAATGGTCAGCATTCACATATTAAAGATTTTAATAATATTTGCACTGCGATATTTGACCGGAACGATAAAAATAACGGTTATTTTCGTCTGTATTACTACTCAACTGTAACTGTATGTCTCTATGGTTACCAATTTTTTTAGGAAGCGCATTAATATAGAACGTGATTAAACTGACCTGGAACTAGCTGTGCAGTTAAACGAATTTAATCAACACCTGCCAGCCAATCAGAATCGAGTATTCAGACAGACCATGGCATAAACCAATAAGTTCTATTTTGGTTTCATCCATCCATTAAACCTTTCTCCAATAGTCCTCTGGTATGTCCACATGTTCTTTAGCAAGCAATTTTTGTAGAACAGTGGCTTTCTTCTTGCACCTCTGCTATGCACACCATGGTTGCTCAATGTTCTCCTGATGGTGGGCTCATGAACATTAGCCAATGTGAGAGAGGCCTTTACCCTGGGAATTTTTACAACCTCGCAGTCTATTATGCGTTCTGCTTTGGAGTGATCTTTGTTGGTCAACCACTTCTCGGGAAGGTAACAGTGGTCTTGAATTTCCGCCATTTGCATATAATCTGCCTGACGGTGGATTTGTGGTGTCCAAACTCTTTAGAGATGGGTTTTGTAACCTTTTCTGGCCTGATGAACAACATCAACTCCTCAGGTCCTCAGTAATCTCCTTTGTTCGTGACATGGTTCACTTCCACAAACATGATCAGACTTTGGTAGATCCCTGTTCTTTGAATAAAACAGGTCACGTACTGACATTTGATAGTCATTGTACTGACTGAAAACACCTCTGCAAAGATGGACTCTAATTTCACCTTTAAATTAACTGCTAATCCAAGAGATTCACATACTTTTGCCACTCACAGATATGCAATATTGGATCATTTTCCTGAATAAATAAATGACAAAGAAAATATTTTTGTCTCATTTGTTTGATTGGGTTCTGTCTACTTTCAGGACTTGTGCGAAAATCTGAATATGTTTTGGGTCATATTTATGCAGAAATATAGAAAATTCTAAAGGGTTCACAAACTTTCCAGCAGCACTCTCTCTCTCTCTCTCTCTCTCTATATATATATATATATATAAAATTTGAAGAAATTAAGATTTTTTCCCCCCATTTTTACAGCTTGATTATTTTAGACAGCCCTTATTTTAGAATACTCATTGTATTTGTCTATGGCAAAGCTGTAAAAAAGATGGACTCCACTTCCTTTCACTGTGGAAAAATGAAGCCATAATGTTACAGAAATGGCTGCTGTCATCTTACACTAATGATATCATTTGGGGCCAGAGTCTGCGCAGTAGTGAACGTGAACGTGGATCAATGTCCTGCCCAAACTCTGGCTGACTCGATCACAAGCACACAATCATGACGCCACATCACATTTTTATAGCACCAAATAACTAACTAAAAGCCAAATTAGGCCAACTTGAAACAATGAACACTTAAACATACATCAGGGTGATAAGAACCACTAGCATAGCCAGAAATGTTTAAGTGGGTGGGCCTACATAAAACTGGGTGGGCCAGGTGTGTATATGAAAACTGCATATCAAATTGCCAACAAAAAATAGAGCACCAAGGTTCATTACACAGTACTTCTAAAGCATGCATTAACATTAGTAATTTGTTATGATAAAGTTCATTTCAAAATTTACTAATAGGACATTACTAAAATTAAAAGTTAACATTTAAAAAGTTAACATTGTTAACATTTGCCTGAGCTGGTTAACAAAGATGAATAAACACGTAACAAATGTATTGCTAATGTTAGTTAATGCATTAACTAACCTTAACTAAAGGAAGTTTATTAAAAAGCATTACCTCAGTGTGAAACAACGGGGCTTCGCTGATGATTTCATAATCAAACGTCTGTCAGTTCACGCACATCGAGAACCGCAGAAATGTGCGCAGCTGCAAATTATGTAGTTTGTTGTGGCGACCAGGATCTAGCACAATGTTTATGTGTTTCTTTCCACAAAGGACGCATGTGTTTAGCGGATCAAACACTGTACCTATGCTAATACAATGTTTCAAACACACTTGGTTCAGAAGTTTCCGATCGATAAATCCAGCGCCCTCAGGTGGTCTGTCGGGTTTCATTAGTAGATGGTCCGGATTGATTGCTAAGCATTTTACTTTGTAAAGAATTGATCTGATTTATGTTTGCTTCACTAGGCTATTTTCACATTTAACTTCACAAACGCGCGCATTTTACTATATCCTTACGTCGTAAACATATAGTAAACGTAACATTGTGTGTGGGACTAACAGAAACGGACGAATCATCATTTTGACAAGCATATGATGCACCTAAAGGAAGGAACTAAACGACCTGTATGAAAACAAGCGTTTAATATTTTTAATAAATAAAGTTGACGGTGTAATAAGACGTTTATTAGTATCATATCGCCTCTGGCTTGCTCAGTTGGGGACACCTAATTTCTAGCGATTATCGCGGATTTGATTGCTCATATACTATTTAAACTAAACTGAGCTAGACAATGACATCTCTGAATTCAATAATGAAATGCCTTTAACTGAAAATGAAATGTTTAATCTTATTATATATTACTGACACTCTGTCCTCCAATTTGATACTGTTAAGTGCTTTGACACAATCTGTATTGGTAAAAGCGCTATATAAATAAAGGTGACTTGACTTGACTATCATTTAATAAATTACATCCATTTGGAAAATTACTTTGGGTGGGCCACAGATGAAAGTGTAGCGTCTGATAAGAACTACCTAAAATTACAGAAAATGTGTTTGGGAAATATTTATTTGAAGTGTAATTAGAACTTTATTTTTATTTATTTTAATTTTTTTTCTGTCCAATAATTCATTTACATGGAGAGGGCAGGCTTTATGACCTACACTGCAGCCAGCCACCAGGGGGCGATCAAAATGTTTTGGCTTCACTTTTCAGGATGCTGCTACTTCTGCCCCGTCCCAAATAGCACACTTCATGCACAAGTTCAGGAGTCTGTAGGGTGTCCGATTCATCATTTTAGCTTTCAGAAGGGTGCTTGGAAGCGCCCCCTTTGTGGTTCGCTATGCCCTCTAACACACTTTTGCTGAGCCTATACTGAGGTTAGGTCCTCAGCAGACTTCTACCCAACAGGCAAACAACAATTTGTCACAAAAGCGTGGGTCTTTTGATCACGCCACAGACTCGCGCTCATTTCAAACTAATGCAACCATCGCCATCTTGTGTTTTAGTTGAGGATTACAGTGAGAATGAACTGTGTGAACGTGTGGACATGATGTAACACTTAATTTAAATAGTAATAATATATATTGTGATGTTTACATGGTTCAAAGATAAGCTTCTGAACATGAACCTCTCTTTCGTCACCAGCTTTCTCTAGCTATGACTGTATAAAAAGCACAACATCACTCTCAACATCCATCCAAACGACAGAGAAATTCCTGAGCTCTGCAACAGTTTCTCATCTCACATGGAGTCAGAATAAAACAATGTAAGTTGATCAGACATGAACAGAAAGTGATTTTTCAACATGGTAAAATGAATCCATTAAAAACAAGACTGCAACAAACCCCTTCTTGAGAACATGCTTAGAAAAAAAATAAAGATTTATTTACAGAATTCTAAACATTAGTTCACCAAAAATCATTTCATTCCAAACCTATATGATTGACTTTATTTTGTAGAACATAAAAAAAGGAAGAAAAAAAAAAAGAATAATCTTTCTCACAGTAGTTCAACACGATTGTCAGCAGGCTAAAAAAAACGTTTTGTTCTGTAGGCCATGGTCTGGTTTACCACTCTGGTATGAGTGTCTTCGTTGGATTCTCTCCTCAATTATGTTTACCATCTTATGCGTAGTGCACACATGCTCAAAATATACATCAAGAAGGCTTAAGGTTCAAGGCAAACACCCCACCAAAGACATCTGACTGAGAAACATGGTTGCCTCTTCATTACAAGTGTTTATTTATGGTGGGCATGTACACACTTTGCGTTCTGTTTAATTCACATTGACTTAAAAAGATATTCCTTGTTCTTATTATCCAGAAGGTGTACAATTAATTCAGCCCCAAACTACTTAATTCATTTTGTAGATATTTTAGCTTTAGGTGTGTCTGTTTGTAAAAGTAAAACATGTATATGGACAGACAATCCTCACATTGCTCACATTAAAATTAGATATCCACATTAATGCAATTAACATTTTCAAGCATTGCTGGACTCAATCCTGTTTTATCCATCAACTCGATTCACTGGGAATGAAACCATGCAAGAGTGAAACTGAAAGTGACCCCTGTTATCTAGTCTGCCTTTCCTGAAAGGAAAATATCACACACAGTGAGTTATTGTTAAAGTTGTTTTGTGATTTTGATGCATGGACAATGACCAAGGAACTGTAAAGATTGATTTTTCTCTATACTTTGAAAGTTTTATATATACAATGTGAAAAATAAATAAGGCAAACAAATACACTTAATTTTTTTAATCATCTATATTTCTACTACCTACAATCTGTTCTTTCATCTTTGTTTATTTTTCAATATATGGCCTTGAAATGTTACGGGCTATTCACTATTTACTTCTTAACACTAGAGTTGCAGTGAGATGCACACATACATCAAGAAACAAATCTCAGATTTCACAGTGATGATCAACATGATTGAAATATGAACTCTGAAACATAATAGCTTACTAACAGTGATAACAACAGCCAGTAAAACAAAAACACATTGATTATTTTTCAATAATAGCAGCCAAATATTTTTCAAGCATTTTTATATTTAAGATTTTTGCAAGTTGTTGGATCAGGTTACATAAGAAAGGATTTTTTGTGCACGCCCATCCTGTTTTCCAAATTTTCCTTCGTCTTGCATGTTGTTCAGGACACACATATTCTGAAGGACTCAGCTTCAGTGCGCGTGAGTAAAAGTAACATGTTTTTGAGCTTTTAATCTGCTTTTTTTTTTAAACACTGTTTATCTTAGCATTAAGTTTTAGATGTTTTTGTGTATTTCTGCTAAAAAAAAAACACTTCTGGGTAAAGAATCAAGGAAGTTGCTCTTAAATATAAAATATTTTCTGCATAAAAACAAAATATAAATGTGCTATTCATTTTTTGTTGAGTATTTAATTAAAAACATTTATCTTTAAAAATTCAAAAATAATACTTTGAAGAGATACGTCTTTTATGCGCCCTCTTAAAGTTTGTAGTTTCTTTTAATGGTTTAAAAAAGAAAGAAATAGTATGACCAAACTCTTGTTCATTTACATGAAATAGCTTCAGTGTTTTTCTATAATACATTTTATTCTACATGAACTTGTGGGCGTTAACAAAATGCTGTTCATCCTGAACCCAAGAATATCCCTTAAAGTTTGCTTTTTCACTGATGTTTTTTTTTTAAGTTCCAGAAAACAAATTACTCTGATATTGTATTGGGCTAGTTCACCAAATTCCAGAGACTATGGGATTTAAGTTGCTGAATCTCTGTGTTGCTGTCCTCTTCTTGTGTCTTCTAAAAGCTGGGAGTATCAGAGGTGAGTTTGATCCTCATCAATCATTCAGATAGCTTCGATGAATGAATATCATAATATATCAATGACAATACCTAATATCGTACACATCTGATACTGTGTCTCTGTCATTTTAAGAAACAAAAAAGGGTAAATAATTGTATGACAAATTTTGAGAAAACGTTAAATATATACACTGTCAAGACTCCACAAAATGTCAGGTACACATTTAACAGCAGACAAAGACTAAGATAAACATAGCATGTTTACATAACAAATAGTGTACTTTCTGTCGTTGATCTGAATGGCAAATATTGGCCAGTGACTAGTTACTGGGATACTGGTATATACATCAGATTAAAAGTTTTTGATTTGTTCTTCTCCTCAGCCCAATGCACACAGCCTTCTTTTGCATCAAGAAATGTCATTTTAACAGCAGAGCATCTCTCAACTCAAAGTTTCCCAGATGGATCCACTGTAACATTTGAGTGTGTGATTGGACACAAGGCAGCTGACTTAAAAGCATATAAATCAGTTACTTGTCGGGGAAACCAGTGGACGAGGCTGGAACTCCGTTGCACAAGTATGTGCTGTCAATAAATATGTACATTTGTAATTTCCTCTAAAATGCCTTTCAGCATTATCATTTTCTTCAAATATATCTATTTTTAAAAACATCTAATGTGAGAAGTTGAATGGCTCATAGAGGTTTAGTAATTGACACCAGGAAGCATCACAGCATTGTTTCCTCTTGGAATGAATCTTTACCTTAAATAATAATAAAACAATAAACACTGGTCATTATTTCCATGAGCATGTGAAGATCACCAATTCTAAAGCAGTCAATAATATATTTAATAAATTACAGGAAAATCCTGTGGAGGTCTTACGGATTTTCTTAATGGGAGATATGAAATGACTGGAATTTTATTTGGTGACACAGCTAAACCAGTTTGTGTCAAAGGGTTAGTGAAAATCACTTTCTTTGCGGTGGATTAAGTTTGTTTTAAGCCATATGGAATTTAGGTTGTGTGCTGTGTTTGAGTATTTGGTAAGAGGAGAATCATTGCTTTCAGATACATGTTATCGGGTCAGCAAACAACTAGAACATGCAGAGATAAGGGATGGGATGGCCGAGATCCTCTCTGTGAACGTATGTCAGTTCTTACATTTGAATCAAATATGATATTGAAGAGCACAAAACCATTCCCAAATAAATACCTATTCACCAGGATATGTTTTTCTCTTTAGCTGTGAAATGTTCAGCACCTCCATCCATAGAAAATGGGCAACTTGAAGATGAGCCTTTGGAGAGTTATGAGTATTCACAAGCAATCTCCTATAGATGTAACAGAGGACTTATTCTTATAGGACAATCAACACTTCATTGTTCTGAGGATGGAACCTTTAAACCAGATCCACCGAAATGTTTTGGTAAGTTATGGTTCAAATGCCAGTCAAGAGATGAAAGAAAAAAAAATCACTTGTGAGTTTTTTCCTGTTAATTAATAAAATATTCAATGATCAATGCTTTTACATAAACATTTTTTCTTTTCTTTTTTTTCAGACCCAGATGGGTGCCCAACGCCTACAATTCCTAATGCAAAAAGAATTGGTGGAAAATCACCCCCCTACAAGCTGGGTAACTTTGTAGAATACAAATGTGAAGATGGCTATACAATGAAAGGAAGAGGTTATATTATGTGTAGAGCACATGGATGGGACCCTGAACCACCACGATGCATTGGTAAAACTGAGATGATTTCTTGTTTTAATGCATGACAGCATTCTGTTTGAAAGGATTGACAACAGTAAAGGAAGAGATCACCCAAAATGAGAGATGTCATACTGTGTTGTTTGTTGAGGAAGACTTATTGAGTCTACCATCACCATCACATTTTTGGTTGAAGTGTCCCATTTAAGATCATTTTAATAACTCTGTGTGTGTGTGTGTGTGTGTGTGTGTGTGTGTGTGTGTGTGTGTGTGTGTGTGTGGATATAAATACCTTTTCACCTGGATTTTTTTTTTCTTTAGCAGCGAAATGCCAGGCACCTCCAACCATAGAGAATGGGCAAATAGAAGCTGTTTTCTATAAATGTAACAGTGGTTTTTTTCTTAATGGACGTTCATCACTTTATTGTTCTGAGGATGGGACTTTTGAACAAGATCTGCCAAAATGTTTGGGTAAGTTATAGTTAAAATGCCATTGGACAGTAAGAATCTATTTGTCTTTGCTTGTGAGGTTTGTTTTTGTGAAGTTGTGAATAAACAGTGTAGTGATTTATGGAACAAAACAAGTTTTTCTGTTCATCAAAGAATAATTTCTTTGCAGTGAAGACAACTTTGTAGGGCATTATTCTATCTATCGTTTTATGAAAATTAAATTAAATTAAATTGTTTTCATCATGTTATCTTAAGCACTTCTCTTAAGTGTAACTGGCTTGTAGAATGTTTCTTTTTTTGTCCAACTTGTGTCAAACTAATGTGATAAACATTTATAGTAGCATTGTGTTGGATTACCGTTGGAGTGTTGTTGTTTTTTTCCTTTTGTGCATTTAGCATCACAAAGTTAATCATGTAATCAGAGTTAATCATGTATAATGTCTTAACCCACTTGGCAAAAGTATATTTTATACTATCTGAGAACACTTACCTGACATGAAATACCTTCCTCTTCAGAAGGGTCTGTGTGTGATGGGACATGCCTTGGAAAAACAAAGGTAAGTTCGAAGCATTCTTGAATCCAACTCTATTCATACTCCACAATCCAAAGGACCGATCTGTAAATGAATTGAAATCAATAACAATATTATTGTAAAATATTTAAAACAACTCCTGAAGTTAAAAAAAGTACTCATATAAATCAACATTAACCCAGAAAGCTGCAACAAATGATAACAAATTAGTTCATTTAAATGCATATAAGCATTTTTACTAGGTAGCATTAGTTAATTTAAGAGTGTTACCTTTACCTTAATTGTTAGCTTCTAGACATATACTGAGTAAATATATAAACAGTTTTATGAATGTTAGAGTTCCCTATTTATGAGTGTCATTCAAACGTATATTTTGCATCCATATGTAAATTAGGAAAAACACCTGTGCCCTATGTTTACCTAAATGTCTGAAGACAAATCCAAATTATTATGGGGCCATACACTTCTCATGTAAACTTTTTTTCTATGAGAAACAAACCGAAGGCTTATTCAATGACTATCTTGCCTTTCAAATCCTGTTCAAACTTCCGCACATTCAACTCTGAATAAACTGCTTTGTGTGGGTCTGTTTATCTTTAAGCTAATCCTGCTGTTTGTCTATGACATATTTATGTGAGCTATTCAATGTAGTCAGGAGGAAATGTTGTAATGGTAGGAATAATTTACGCCACTTCTAGATATCTATCATTGGTAACTGATTGTTGCGAAACATCTAGGTATTTTTATGATTGGCTTACAGTACAAGGTGCACTGGATAACTTGAGTCATACTCCACCAATGTCACAGATCTCCATACTGCACCAAATTTGAACAGGATGAAGGCAAGATTTTCAATGAGTGACCTGTATCTAACAATGTTTTGGCTTTAGAAGACTTTGAATACATTGAAAGACTACTTTATGGTGATTTTTTGGTTTCTTTTGGGAACTTTAACAGCTACTTGTCTTTTATTGTATTAAAAAAAAAATGTATCAAAGGTAAAAGTCATACTAGATTCAATTCATTAACTCACATATTTCCAAGTCAATATTACAATAATTTGTTTTTAATTGTTTACTTTGCTTATTTTGTTCATTTTCAGGCATGATAACCAGCCTGTATGAAGTCTTCATGGATTAAATCGGAGACAAAATGTTTTGTGCTTCTTTCAGATATATATCCTGTTCATATAACCTATGCACCTCACAGAACATGGTGTGACATTAGCAGACTTGAAATAGATGTAACAATGATCATGTGCATTTATTACTGTAATGTTTTAACCATTTAATAATGTTACAAGCAAAATTGTGCACTTGAGAGGTGACCATGCATGAATATGTATATTCTTTTATCCTGGCTTTCAATGAATAGGCTACATATGCATTTGTTTTTCATTCACTGATCTTTATCAAATTGATAGATTCTTGGCTTCTGTATGTCAATACAATGCTTAAATCCACAATATTTTCACAGCTATGAGTCACAAGAATTGTACATAATGGATTTTCTTAATAAAATAATATTTGTTAAGGCACTCGACGTATATTTTATTCATTCTGACACCTTGAGTTTTGGGTAATAGGCTACTCAAAAAGCCCTGGTTTTATAACAGTAAAAGTAACTTATTAACTTTCTACATTATTATTATTATTATTAGATTTAACAAAAAAGGTTTTTCATTATTACAAGAAGGTTTCTCATTATAAGATGTTAACTCATTATAACATTATTAAAAATCATAATTAAGTTTCTCGTTATTATGATTTACAGAATCATATTTTATTCACCACTGTGGCGGAAACCTGCTTTCTGTAAACCTTTAGGCCTGGGTTCACAGACAGGGCTTAGACTAAACCAGAATTAGGCCATAGTTCAATTAGGATATTTAAGTCAATTTTATAAATGTGCCTTAGAAAAAAAAACATTACTGGTGTGCATCTTGACACAAAAAAAAAAAAAAAAAACGCTGATATATTTTAAGATCAAAATATATCAAACAGGTGTGCACATCCCAAACACCCAAATTGGGATCAGGTGCGGAACAACTAAGTGATTTAAACAGAAACAAAAGAGTTGTTCGCAGTGTGCGAACTTCAATTCTTTTGTTTATATTTTAAGATCAGTCAGTGCAAGTTTCTTTCAGTTGAAACTGCTTAGATTTACATTTTAGTCTGGGACTAGGTTTAAATCTTGTCTGTGAAACCAGGGGTTAAACTTGTACGTTTCGGGATCAGTAACGGAAGCGTCACACCCTCTTTCAACATCTATGACACACTGTAACGCCCTCCTCAGGCTCGGACGGAAATTGACTTCATGAGAAGCAAGTGTTACTCTCCACCCTCATCCCTTCCTGGAAGTTAGACTTACCTTTATGTGCCTCAGTCTGAATCGAGCACTGAACTCTGAGAAACCTTTTAAAGCACCCGAAGGTAAGATTGCTTAAAACAAGGATTTCATTTTCGCTTCTCTGTATATAACTATAGCAACTACCACAAGGCACTCGCCATTATCCAAAAAAGAAACGAAAAGAAAGAAAGAAAAGATATGACTACGTAACTTTATTTTATGTGAAATTATTCGTTATTTCACAATTATATTTTACGTGTGTCGGGTTAGATTAGGATTTCTGTTCCTGACTATTAAATTAACAAATGAGGAAACGCAGTGACCATTACGTTACGCCCTAGCTGCGCGCTGCGTAAGTTATCACTTTCTTTTAACGTAACGAATAGCCTTATAAAAACATTAAATGAAGCATCTTTGATTAGCTAAATCTATTTGTATGCCTTCGTTCTAAACGTATATGTTGTCTAGTAATGTGGCACGTCAACAATTTAAACCCCATCTTGATTGTTATGCTAACGGCTAACAGGTTTTGCTATTGAAAATCTTTTTTGTAGCTTTTTTGTTTTTCTACTGAATGTGTTGGCGTTTAGTTATTCAAACGTACATGTTTTAAACGTGCATTTCCTTACGCTAAGATGTCTTTATATTTATCAGTAGCGAAAAAAATCATTGGCCTTTTTTGGAGCTGGCATTCACCGACATAAACAAGATGGGATGTAAGGTGCTGTGTCCCAGTGTTGCTCTTCTTGCTTATCTTATCATCTGTCAACATGTCCGAGGTAAGTATCTGTCTGTCTATAAAGAATTTTAAGTACGATGAAAAATTACACCTAAAGTTTTGTGGATTTTTGTCTGTGTGTTAGTTTTAATATCATCCAAATCCTAGTGCAAAAAAGTAACCTTAATCAGATGTGCAGAAAAAGAAACTGTAAAATGTACATTATACAGTCTTTGTCTTCCGGCAGTACCATACGAAAATATTCATGACACTTAAACAGGGTTATCAGATGTCACTAGGGAAAAAAGCCCATATTAAACCACTTAAGGTTTTTGTTTTTCCAGGAAACGGGCATTAAGGATATATCCATTTTTTCCCTACACCCCATGACGCTTTCCATGAATTGTGGGAGTAATTTCCACAGAAGTGTAAACAATCAGATACTTCAAATAAACTTGTTTAATGGTTAGCTCTAATAATGCTACATATAAGCAAAAGCTGTTACAACGTGAGAAGATGGATAAGGTTATGTTTTAAATATATTTAAAATGGGAGATTCTTAGTGCATTCCAGTGAATTATTCATGAGATATTGTTCATTAAAGCTGCAGTCTGTAAGTTTTGCCTCTTTGTCCCCATCTATGTTTGAAAACTTGGAATTGCAAGCTGCTTGTGGAATTATCTCGCTTGCCTGGATTGAGAGTTAGAATGGCTGCAGCGCGGCTGAATCTAATGTTTTGGGGTGATTGTGTGGCAGTCAGTCACACACCAGTGTGGATGTTTACTGTACTTCGCTATCACAGGTTCTAGTCTACGTCTTGGAAGATATAACCCGAATAAGAATTTTCACTGAATTGGCATCTGAACAAGCTAAATTGGCATCTGCCACGTTTGTTCTGACCAACTGAGGAAAAATGCATTACCATAAATCTCGCTACCAATGGTGATTAAATCTAAAGATCAGTTAACTCATATCACATCAAACCAAACCTTGCAAAGTATTATTATTGTTATACTTTATTCTCAAATTATTAATGCTAACAACATCAGCATTGCATGATTATGAGTATAGTGTGTTTTTGCGTGTGATTTAAATTTCTGTACAGTCTAATATCTAATTGTCATTAAGAAATTCTTTTAACCCAAAAAGCAAATTATTCTCCCTTTGAACTGGTTTTCTTTAAAATACAAATCTTGTGTAATCCCAGGCTATCTGTAATCAGAAGCACATTTAAAACTGGAATTTAATAGCATTCACGTGTGTTTCATAAACACATAATCCTTTCTGGATTACAATCCACCATCAAAATGATACATTTAATTATTCTAGCTCGGGACAACTTCTATGTTTACAGACGTAATGCAGTGCCATGCTCGAATTTCTGGTGAAAACCTACCCATACCACTCATTAAAAAACATTATTATAAGCTAACTGTTGTAAATCGGGCTAAAGTAAGGCGATAGTTATGAACTGGCTGATTATGTACTTGCTCAAATATTGATTTCGGATCATTTTTAACCAAAAAAATTACGGACTGCAGCTTTAAGTGTCTCTTTCATATTGTTACAGTGGAAAAATAAAAGAAAATAATCAGAAGGCCAGAACACAGAGAACTTAACAGAAGACTTGAAACTGATATTCTTGTGATATCCATGTCCTGTTTGATAAAAATATAGAATGACGAAAAATGTACTTATACAAATATATTTTAAAATGAAGTACGTTCCTTTAGACAGGGTTGGATAACATATTTCCATTCTAAGAATTGTGTAGTGCTGTAAAATAATATTAAAGTACACTTGGTAAGTTCATTCACCTAACAAAGTGTAGACAAGTGTATAGCGTATTAGCATAATGTTGATACTAGCAACTAACAGTGCTTTGGAAACAGAAAGGTTTTATCTTAAAGCTTGATAATCCTAATCAGGGTCACAACATGCTGCTACTGTACACAGAAATAACCGAAATCTTCACTGGTAAACATGGTACACACACATGAATTCCATTGCTTCAATCATGAAATGGATGCATGAACCCAAAATTAATTTTAGCATATATGTGTATATATATATATATATGAGCCTGCAACAATATCCTCAGGCTGTTCATTGGTGCGCTTGTAATGCTTTCAGGACAGATTTAATCATGACCTTAACCAGCAGATGTGTTTTTGTCCCCCGTGCATAAATATTTATGTAACCTTGATACATTTTTCAATGATAACAGTGGTAAAACTGTATGAAAGGAACTTAAGTACATGATTTGCTCAGTTGTAGTTGGCACCGATGTGTGTAGCGTTAGACACCGTTGTGTTTTTACCCAAACGTTACTTTAGTTTTAGTGTTTGAAAGACCCAAAGTTGACAATATTTGGGCTATATTTAAAATGGGGGGAGGGTGGATGATTAAGTATGAACAACACATGAAAAAAAAGTAAAAACTGTTATTAAACTTTAATTAGCTGATCCCATTTGAGCATTGAGATTTAATTTCATGTTAATTTATATTCACCTCTTAGTAATATTTTTTTTAACCAAATATAAGAATAGAATGGAGCAGATGTTGCACTAACAATAAGAATGATGATGATCAAAAAAGTACTGCATCAGATTAGTGTAAAGCATATGTTTTGTGTTTATTTCCACAGCGCAATGCACACAGCCTTCTTTTGCATCAAGAAATGTCATTTTAACAGCAGAGCATCTCTCGACTCCTAGTTTCCCAGATGGATCCACTGTAACATTTGAGTGTGTGATTGGACACAAGGCAGCTGACTTAAAAGCATCTAGATCAGTTACCTGTCAGGGAAACCAGTGGACAAGTCTGGAACTCAATTGCACAAGTATGTACTGTCATTAAAATATATTAAGTACCCTACATTAATCAATAAATCCCTGTATCATGTAATGAAGCAAAACTAAAGATTATTTTTCATTATTTAAAGAGCACCAATTCTAAATCAGTCAATATCTTGAATACATTACAGGAAAACCCTGTCAAAGCCTTGCGGATTTTCTTAATGGGAGATATGAAATGACTGGAAATTTATTTGGTGACACAGCTAAACCAGTTTGTGCCAAAGGGTTAGTGACAGTCACTTTCTTTGTGGTGAATTTAAATGTGTTTTAAACCATATGGAATTTAGGTTGTGAGCTGTGAGGAAAATCATTGCTTTCAGATACGTGTTATCGGGTCAGGAAACAACAAGAACATGCAGAGATCAGGGATGGGATGGCCGAGATCCTCTCTGTGAATGTATGTCAGTTCTTACTTTTGAATCAAATGTGATATTGAAGAGCACAAAACAATTCCCAATTTGTATTAAAATATATATATATTTTTTTTTTAATAAATGCCTATTCACCAGGATATGTTTTTCTCTTTAGCTGTGAAATGTTCAGCACCTCCATCCATAGAAAATGGCGAACTTGTAGAAGAGCCTTTGGAGAGTTATGAGTATGCACAAGCAGTCTCTTATAGATGTAACAAAGGACTTAATCTTATAGGACAATCAACACTTCATTGTTCTGAGGATGGAACCTTTAAACCAGATCCGCCAACATGTTTTGGTAAGTTATGGATCAAATGCCAGTCAAGAGATGAAAGAAAAAAAAATTACTTGTGAGTAGGGTTGGGTATTGAAAACCGGTTCCATTTTAGAACTGGTTCCAAATTTCCAAGAACTGGGTATTCGACAAGACGCGTGCATTTCAATTCTGCTTAACGATTCCTGCATTCGCATTTTAATGTGATTTAAAACGATTTAAGTGGAGGAATGGAAAGAACTTGCGGTAGTGTTTGGATACAGCACGAGCATAGACATAAGAGAGCGAGCACAGAGAATAGCGGTCTCTGTGCGGGTTCCCAGGGTTAAGGCATTTTCTCTGCAGAAAAGGTTGTTCGGGGGCCGGAACTGACTTCATATTTATCGACCAGAATGCAGAAAACTACGTCAGTATATCATCATAAATACAGCCGGGTTTTTTTGTCTTAAGTGCACGCGTGTTTTCTTTCTCATCTGTTTACGTTCAAAGTATTTTTAGATGTGCCTGCGTTCGGTGTTAAAGAGACAGCAGCCTAATAAAAGAGATGCTTGTCATTAATGTTAATCAAAGAACAAAGATCTTTCACTGATCTTGACTGAATATCTTTAATTAATAATCTATACTTTATTTATGAAAAGAAAACTATGCAATGTTTTTAAACTTTTAATTATAGTTTCTGTACGTGAACAGATACCCAAACGATACCCAACCCTACTTGTGAGTTAATTTCGGTTAATGAATGAAATATTTAATGATCAGTACTCTTCTTTTACATAAACATTTTTTCTTTTCTTTTTTGCCAGATGGGTGTCCAGCGCCTAAAATTCTTAATTCAAAAAGAATTGGTGGAAAATCACCCCCCTACAAGCTGGGTAACTTTGTAGAATACAAATGTGAAGATGACTATACAATGAAAGGAAAAGGTTATATTGTGTGTAGAGCAAATGGATGGGACCCTGAACCACCAAGGTGTATTGGTAAGACTGAAATGATTTCTTTCATTAATGCATGACTGCATTCTGTAAAGGAACAGTTTACCCAAAGTGAAAGTTGTCATATAGCCTACATATACTTGTGCTGTTGTTTGAGGAAGGCATAGTGAGTCTAACTAATCATCACATTCAAGTGATTCAAAAGATAGAAAATAGCAATAATGTTATAATAACTAAAATAGTAGTGGATCTGTTTACTGGAGTTTTGAATAAAGTGACCAAAATGCATGTTACTTGGGTTCATCTCCACAGAGAATTGTCCTTTGCCTGAGTTAAGTGATCATGTCACTTTAACAGAGGAATTCCGCTCACGTAGAAATTTTCCGCATGGATCCAATGTAATAGTCGAATGCATTATTGGATATGAGCCAGTTGACGCAACAGTATCTAAAACAATTACCTGTGAGGAAACCAAGTGGACAAAATCACCCTTGACCTGTAAAGGTAAGTACGATTATTAAATATGGTGTTTCAGATTTATTTCTTTTTGTTTTTCATGACAGCACAAAAGGAGATGCTTAGCAGGAAGTGAATGAGACCGGGCCATGTGGAGCTCTGCATGACAACACATCATAGAAATTGGCCATACAAATTTTCACTATATTCATTTCTGTCATGTATATCTGAAGAAACCTTTAGAAAGTTTCTTATCTCTCTCTTCAAGCGTGGTTTTATTTCTGGTGTTATCTAGACTTGTACTCACATTTCTGCTTCCCTAACCCAATGCATATGTTGACTCTCAGCCCTACCTACAACTCCCCCTACTGCCACAACTACCCCTACTGCCACAACTACCCCTACTGCCACAACTACCCCTACTGCCACAACTACCACAACTGCTGTGACTTCCACAGTTCGTACAACATCCAAGGCTCCTAAAGAGAAGGGTATTGTCTTATAAATCTATACTTTATTATAAAAAATATTAGATACACATTAATGTTCTCCTAATGGTCCTGCTTTAGAGTTAACAACATTAAGATCCAGAAGGAGAGAGCACAGAAACTTTCTGTAGTGATGTTCAGACATTTCATAACATTAATGAGAAAATTATGGCCAAAAGTTTAGGGCTGGAAATTTTTAGCCACCACAATCAGGGATGTGATTAAAAATATCGCAACGCGTCCAAAAAAACCAAATTCAAATCAATTGGGAATTAAAGTGGCTATATGTCTGCTCTAAATTCTTAGAAGTACTACTATATGTCTGCTCTAATATGCCTGTAGAAATAATCTGATATAATACTCTAGTCTCAAAGGTAGTTGGTATAATTCAATTCATTTGTGTTGCACTTTTCACAGCATATTCACCAACCATGTGTAGGCCAGATTAATGCATGAAATCTGTTTTCAAATGTTTCCGCAAACAAATCATTCACCAGTAACATTCCAATAGCATATTACATTTTATTCTTAGTCTACAAAGAAAGAACAGCTGAAACCACACATACTTAAATCTGGGTGGGTTTATGTTTATTTTATGCATTTAATTAAGTATATTTCATATACAGTAAAAGAGTAAGAAAATGTGTCTTATGTTTGCTGAGATTGACGAAAGGCTGTGAAGGAAAGGTTGCATGGATCTCTTATACAGAGATGGATTTGCTGCATTTTATGCAAATTAATAACCTCAGGCACATGGTTGCTCAATTAGGATACTCATTTACATTAGAACAAGATTAAGGGGAAAAAAATCATGTTCTTAATTGTGTTGTGAATGAGGCAGACATTTTTAATGTGAAGTCATTTTTAATGTAAATACACTCCACACAATTATTGGGGAATGAGACTCACCATTCTAAAGCAGCTTTACTAAGAGCAGTGCTTTACAAAACTGTGCACAGTGCCGATGGTAGCAAGGAAAGCTCTATGATGTTAAAGTAGGTGAGGAAAAGACCTTGAGTGGAACTAAGATTCGGTTGGGGAAGCCTTCATCTGGCACACATTTATACAGCATACATACAAATGACACTTTTAACAAATGTAATCCTGATACATAATGCTAGATAATTTTGACTTTGTTCAGTGTGTTTTTTTTTTGTTTTTTTTTGTGTGAATCATTCTACTTTGAAACAATTTCCCCCACCCCTACTAAAATGATAAATGAGTTGTTGTCAGTCCAACTCTTATGGAAGTAGAATAATGACAATAGTTTTTGAAACATAAAGCATGCTGAATTCCACAAATCGAAAAAAGATGCATTGCAATTAACAGTGCTTGTATTTTAATGCCTTGTATTTCCAGGGCTTGTTGTTCCAATTCAAAATATTTCACACACATTTTCATAACTAAAAATTCAATAATTCATATTCACCTTCCAGAATTCACTTCCAAAATATTCAGTCTTTAAAAATACGGTGTATAATATTCGACAGGCAAATTTCGGTCATTTTATTTCACTTTTCGCTGCCACAAATTCAGTGGTTAAAATTTGCCAGAAAACTCAGCGGTGCACATCCGGGAACTGCAGGAATAGCAGTAGAGCACCGATGCATGATCTCCAGCTGATGTCAGCCGCTCACCAGCAGGTGGCGCAAGCGGCTGTTGATGAAGTCCGTAATGTGGATCAAGTCATTCATTCAAAAACTGATTTGCAGAAATGTGAATTATTGAATTTTTAATTATGAAAATATGTGTGAAATATTTAGAATTGAAATATTCACAGCTTAAATAAACAACCATGTTAAATTTCAAGACCTAAAAATGCTGTTTAAGCACTGTTAATTGCAGTGCATCTTTTTTCGATTTGTGGAATTCATCATGCTTTGTTTCAAAAACTATTGTCATTATTCTACTTCCATAAACTCTCCATATCATTGCCATTAATTTTTACTCTATATTTAATATCTACTAACTCTAAGAATAAATAACACTGTGTAGCATTTTGTGATATTGGCACTTGTACTGATGACTTGATACCTTTTGTGACTTTTTAAAATATTGGCCATTATTTTATTAGTTTACATTTATTAAATGTCTTGTTTCATTTTATAACAACATATTAATGTTACTAGCTCTTCATAATGGGACTGTTAGGGGAATACTTTTTCTTCTTCTTCTTCTTCTTAGCATGAGAGCGTAATTATACCTCTGTTTTTTTTTTCAACTTTAAAGGGATAGTTCACCCAAAAATGATTTTTTTTTTTGTTTATCTGCTTACCCCCAGGGCATCCAAGATGTAGGTGACTTTGTTTCTTCAGTAGAACACAAACAAAGATTTTTAACCGTTGCGGTCTGTCAATCCTATAATGCAAGTCAACGGGCACACAATCTTTGAGAGTAAAAAAAACATGCCACAGACAAATCCAAATTAATTCCTGCGGCTCGTGATGATACATTGATGTCTTAAGACACGAAACGATCGGTTTGTGCGCAACAGATCGCTTCCGGCGCTTGAGTAAACTACGGCAGAGCACATACAGACATCACACACCGGATGCTGTGCACGCACTCAGAGCAGTTGGACATAGTGGTGTATTAGAGGTAAAAAACAATAAAAATACTGTTCAGTTTCTCGCACAAACCGAATGTTTCGTGTCTTAGGACATCAGTGTATCATCACGAGCCTCAGGGTTTAATTTGGATTTGTCTGTGCATGTTTTTTTTACTCCCAAAGATTGTGTGCCCATTGACTGTCATTTATATGACTGACAGACTGCAACGGTTTGAGTTAAAAATCTTTGTTTGTGTTCTACTGAAGAAACAAAATCACCTACATCTTGGATGCCCTGGGGGTAAGCAGATAAACATCAAATTTCCATTTTTGGGTGAACTATCCCTTTAAACAGTCTGCCCACTGTATCTTTCCTACCTATGACTTTAGATTTTTCCTCCTCTTTTACCGTTTCCTAACTATTTTCTGTTTCTTTCACAGAAGACACAACAAATATAAGTAAGTATTGTTTATAATTTTTTACTATTCAGTATATCTTGTGCCGATTCCTTTTGTCAGTATCGGTCACCCTTGGTTCCTTGATCATTTTTATCTGAAATGTGTAGCATTCTATGATATTGGCACTTGTACTGAGACAACTTGATGCCTTTTTGGCTTTTTTATTATATTGGCCATTTGTTTTCAGTTTTACATAATTAAATGTCAGTTCTACTGCAGAAAGATTCTTGTTTTGCTTTCTAACCACATCTTAATGTCATATTCTTCATAATGGGTCTGTTAGGGGAACACTCTTTTTCTTAGCATGAGAGAGTAATTATGCCTCTGGTAACTGTTTAAACTCTGCCTGTCCACTGTATCTATCCTATCTTTTTTTTATTTTAAATAATCTACTAGATTATCCATCTGTTTGAATATTCATAATTTTCCTCCTCTTTTACTGTTTCCTAACTGTATTTTTCTTCCACAGAAGACACAAGTATGCGTAAGTATTATTTTTTTTAAACCTTTTTTTACTATACTATTCAATAAAGAGCTTTCAGAAATGGTCCTTGTTCTTTTTGATCTGAAATGTATGAAACTGGTGGATTGTGATATTTGATAATTGTAGAATTCCTGTAAATGAGATTCAAAGTATCCTATAATGTGCTGGTTTCTGAGGATTCTGCAGGTCACATCATATTTCTGTTTGGGCATTGTATCATTCTGTTAGGTGACAGTTTGCCTTTGGGTTATGTTTAATTTTGTTATAAGGGTTACAAAATGATTTGTATTTTATGATAGGTTGCAAGGATATGTCTTGTGCTGTTGATTTTATTTATTTATTTTTTGCAGCTACATGGCTACAAGGAATTCTTGGTGTAGTTGGTGTGGGTAAGTCACGGTCTGCATAATTCACCTGATAATCTACATGTCCTATACCTTCTTTTTATTCAGTACAATCAAAAAATCTGTTAAGTTGTTGCGGTGTTGGGCTTTAAAGGGGACATCAGATGCCCTTTTTCCACAAGTTGGTATGATTCTTTAGGATCTTAATGAAAAGTGTATAACATACTTTGGGTAAAATTTCTTAATGCTAGTGTAAAACAACACCCTTTTTACCTTGTCAAAAACAGCTCTGTTAACATCGACCAGTTTCGGTGCATGTCCTTTTAAATGCTTGTGAGTTCATTGGAATAATTAATGTTTTTGATATAATGTTTTTATCATTACATTTTAATTTGCTTTGTTTTATTTTGTGAAACCTTGCTCCACGTCGTGTCTAACAACGCCCCTTAGCTGTTCACTGTAATCCATGGCTTCTTGGGACTTTTTTGCTTTAGTTTATATTCACTTCAGATGAAGCTAGATCACGAATGATTCGCACGAACAGACGCATTTAGGTAGATTCCCTTCAAAAACAAAAGTAAGCCTTTGCATCTTCAGTGGCTCTGATGTCAGGAGTAAATGACGACTGCTATGTTCATTATTGCATCCAACAACAAAACACCTCAGTCGCTTAGGAGACATTCTTGTCTACACCATCGAAACAACGGCGGACTGTTTACAGCTCACTCAGGGCGGGGCTATGCTGAGACACCAGTGTCAATCAACAGTCATGGGAGTGGCCTGGGTCTGTGAGATTTCACACAGCCAAGAATCTGTAAACGACTTGATCTGAAAAAGTGGTTGTGGTATGAGGGGATTTTGAGAAAAAAATCAATAAAATGCAAGGAAACTGAGAATATAATTAAAAAAATTTCCTATTTGATAATGACTATTTTCTGGACAACAAGTCTCACCTGATTATCACACTGGGCTAAAATTGCCCTTCACTTCAACAAATCCTTTAAACTTTTTTTTTTTCTATTCTGAATACTGTTAAATTTAAAGGAAAGATAATGTGTATTATAGTGGCATTTATTATTAAAAACATTGATAGATGTTGTGACCTATCTATCGGTAAGCCCCGCCCCCCTTAGTTACTGTTGCTCTCTCGGACAAACAAACGGAGTCGCTCGCTGTCTTACAATGACAGCTGCAGTGTGAAAACCTTGTCCCACGAAGTTTTTGCACAATTTTGGACATACAATGCCACCAAATGGGAATTAAATATTCCATGGAGTCATTTATAAAAAGGTTTAAAAATAAATACGGTGGGTAACTCGAAGGAGGGTTTACAGATCACAAGCGGGAGAAGTCTCATATTACGATCGGTCATCACGATCGCAGATGACAACATGCAGGATCAATACTGTTCATGCATCGCAGGGTACAATTAAATTAGTGTACATTTAACCAGTTTAATATTGGTTAACCAGTTTTATATTTTGTTGTGCTTTCATGTAGGATTCTGATGTTACTAGAATAAGAATTTGTTTGTTTTTTAAATCAAGATTATTCATTTGTAATGCGATTCCTTTCTGTTTAGGGGCTGCTGTTGGATTGCTATCCTTTGTGTATTTCAAGTTTATCAAGAAACGGTAAGTTATCTGCACCGTCTCAGTTGCTTCTTGTGTGTTTTCTAGGCTCTTGTTCTTACACGGTCGTATTGAGTAATAAATTAATACTTTGCATTCAGTGGTTGCAAAACAGTTAGAAGGTTCGGGTGAAATTTCCACACATTTTCCATGGGAAATGGCGATGCCTTTGAGGTTTAGGATTAATATACCAGCTGTTTATAATGCACATGCTGACTTTTGGATTGCAGCTCAAAGCTGCAAAGGTGGGGACTATTCCCTGGTATAGAACTACACTACCCATAATCCTGCAAAGAACACCACCTTTCAAAGAAACCTCTGGTCCCATGAAGCATTGCAAATGACATAATTGAGCCAGTATCCTTCCAACTACCCCTCTCAAGCTGTGATCCTATTCACAGGGCACCTGGCTGTGAATACTGTATATAGGCATTCACTTTTTCAAAATCTGTTCTTTTCACCATCAGGTGATTGGAACATACCTTAAAAGTACTTATATTAACGGGTATATGCATATTTTTGAATATTTTGCAGTCAAATGTATTTTTGTAATTGTATCATATTTGTTTTAGGCATGTCATTCACATTGCTTCATGGGCATTCTCTATCCAGCTTTTTTGCTTCAAATCAGAATACATAATGTTGAGATTCATCTGGTAGTCTATATGGGAAGCAGTGTGCTGTTTTGTTTGTTCTCCTGGGTAGAGGTGTTTTCTGTGTTTAAGTGTGGGGTGAGGTCTTGTAAATGTGTGCTGGATTGAGGTTTAATATACCCAGCTATTAATCAATGCACATGCTGACCTTTACTGGACTTTTGGATTGTAGCTCAGATCATGAAAAGGTTGCGAGAAAGGATGAGGAAGGATTATAAGTCCCTCTTATACCAGGTAAGGACAATGAGAAATATGCAGCTTTTTCAAAGACAAAACATCTTCTCCTAAGAGTTTCTGAACATTGTACAAGCATCATTGGCATTTAAATGTGGACAGTCACTTTTCAGATGTCAGAAGCCATCAATCCCAAAATATAACAACTTGAGAACGAGTCAGTTAAGACTATGATTGTGGAGGATTTGAGTTTTGAAGGCTCTTCCTCATTATGTATTTAGCATATCCATAAATGCTTATTGTAATTTATTCATCAACCACCCTGAGTGTCTTCGAGACGCTTGGCTTATTTTTTCTTCTAACTAACTGGGACTTACCAGATTTCATACCTTGAAAATATAGAATATTATGATTTATATAATTCACTCTTTGTTCTTAATAAATGGCATGCATTATTCTGTTGCATTTTGTAAATGATCCTCTATATAATTTTTGCACGTATTACAGGTCTTCATGAAGTTGTCCTGGATGAAATCCAAGTGAAGAATCCTGCAAATATAAAACTTTTATATAAGCACTTCCCAGAATCTGGCAAAAAGCAGGCTGATTTCCCACAACAAATTCCTCCATAATCAGACCCGGTGTTCCTTTAAAAAAGCAAGCTTGATTTGGAGTATCTCCTTTCTAGCAGTCGCTTACTTTTTCCCCATTCTGTACTCTGAAACAGATCTGTCTTCACATAAGTCAGGTTTATTTCACTTTTATAAAGTGTATGCTTATTTCTTAATTTTTAACACTGTTAATGATCACTCTTCTCAATGACGTTGCTGTTCCTGAAAAAAATAAGGATTCATGACAACAAAAGTGCACTGACTGTCCCTTAACTCCCTGATTGAGTCGGGAGTTACATTTAACATGAATATTTATGTGGAAAGTCTGATCAAATCTCTGATTTCAGAGATGAATGTCTGAATTTGTAACTTCCATATTATTTGTGAATCCACATTGTACAAACAAAACCAAATGTTGTATAATGCTAAAGGCTTTGTTTGAATTTTGCCTATTGTTACTTTTCATTTGGATAAAACAGGATGTGTATATTAATGTTCCGGTAAATATTTTGCAGAATGTGATTTGCAGTGTAGATTTTAAATTGAAAGTTCTGTTCAATCCTGCTTAAGTACTTAAAGTGCCTTTTCATTCTAAGGTTTTGGTAAAGTGTTATCTAGCTGTATGTTTTCAGCAGAATTTGGGTAGGTTCTAATTACATTAGAAATGCTTTGCTATTGGTCTCGATTACAGACTTTAGATCTAATGAAAAAAACAAAAAGACAGTTTGGTAAACCTTTAATTTCTGCGATTGTTAAAATTGACTTTTGTCTATTTTGTTAATATTTACAGAATCTTCCAAAGTACTCAAACCCAAATACCTACAGCAGCCTAATTGTTATTGGGCATTGTTTTTTCCCCTTTTGGGAAAGTTTGCTCTAAAATGCTATAATTTATACAAACGTGCTCTTGCCAAATTGCAGTCAAGTGAAATCTTCTGTAGTTTAGTTAAGTTAATATTTTCAGCCATTTTGGTTAAATTGGTAAAATTTAATTTAATTTGAGTCGTTTTTCATTTTTGTGTGTGTTTGTGTTGAAACTGCCTGTTTAACTGTTTGTTTGTTTTTCATCTTGCAATTTCAAACATGTATCATTGTTTAATTGTTGCAATTAGGTGTTTGGAATGGTTTTGAACCACTATTTTATCTGTGCCATTTTAAATTAGGAATGCTAGTGCTAATTCTACCAATCAACAAAGTTGATCAAATATAAATCCACCTTTCGCGATTCTGTATTTCACTGAGATGTCTGGGTCCATGGAACATCTCAAAATAAAAGCTCCACAAACAAAACAGAACACTTGGGTTCTTAACTGACAAATGCTTCCGTTTGTTTTTTATTTTAGTTCTTAAATATTGCAGACTTAAACACTGATTCTGTTTGACCATGTTAAACGGAATCCAAGACCAGTAGCTACATCTCCTATTCAACCAGTACAGCTGATTTCTGTATCACAAGGCTGCCAATAAACCATGTTCAGTCACCGTATTGCACTTCCCCTAAAAGCATTGTTACAAGGAGTAATCAATTGAGATATTCAGTTGAAGTTTAATCATTCATCTAGTAAAAAGGATGTTTATAACATAATTGCAATGCACTGCTCTGATTGCAAATCTAGTGACATGAACTGTTCTTCTGTATCAGTAGAATATACAGTGTATGTTTCACAACATGTATTTCCAACAAAACACAAAATAAAGTAAAACACTCAACATGAATCCTACTGCACATGGCTTATTTTGAGTAGACGATATTGCTCCAATGAGCTTTTTAACAAAAATAGTCGCTTCAATTAACTTTAGGTCCAGTTGCAAACAGCAAAATTATGGCAAGTTATACTGCATTTCAAAAAAGATTTATGTTTTCTATAAAGCATTCAATCTTTGTATTTTTACACAATTTTGGGCATCTCAAATTAATTCAAACATATACATTGAAAACACATGAATAATAGGCACGTTTATTAGTCAGTCTAATAACCAATAAGTCATAATTTAGCTTAATGACTTGGATTTTAATTTAGCACTTATCATTCTCCATGCAGTGACTGGTCCATCGTAGGCACTTAAATTGTACATTTGGCATAATTAAATATTGGCAACTTTTAAATGTACAACTACAGAAACATACAAATCCAGTACAATACGAGAAACAAACCATAAGATTTAAGACAAGATAAATAACAGTAGTCCAAAACAATAACAGCACAAGATGTTCTAATGCAAAACGTGTCAAAAATGTTATTGCATTCAGTTTAGCACTAGACAGAGAAACATGCATGTGCACTGAAATGTGTAGGTTCAATTTAATGCATTAGGTATCATGAATAAATGTCAATGAACAACTTTTTGCAGCATTTATTAATCTAGACCAATGTTAATTTACAAATATGAAATACATATAATATTCAGTGTTAACCTATGTTCCTTCATATATATATATATATATATATATATATAAAAAATAATGCTCTAAAAGAATGTTCACTGGTTCATGTTAGCTAGTGCATTTAATGTATAGAACCCTATTGTAAAGTGTTAATTAAATAATTACAAATGTAAGAAGGGAGAGATGAAAATAATTTCACCACTTTCTACAAGACATCAAAATAAATTTGAAAAATATGATTTGCATTTGAATATACATACTCTTAAAAACACTCATGCTAGATCTGTAAATTACCAACCACATCAGTTTTGACATACATAAAAATCAAGAATATTTTTACAAATTTTGACAACATGACAGTTTTTGGTTGTTTTTGGCTCAAATCACTCACTCTGAGGCACTGAAATCGCTGGGCCTTTTGGATCATCAAAGCGGTCCATGGTGCGAAGCTGCATGATCATGTGCAGGCCGTAGGTAAGAATGAACACCATGAGCAGAGAGGTCAGCAGGCCCATCCAAATCCCTGGAGTGAAGAATCCTGCACAGTCGCTGGCATACGAGAAGTCTTCACCAGTAACACTGAAGCCTTGGATCTGCGGGAAACATGATGCATCAATGTGGAGTTTTTGTGGTATACTGTATATGAGTCTCGTTTAACACTACCAGTCCAAAACAGCACACTGATGTAGTACCTGAAAATCAGTGAAGGACAACGTCCATTGGGTAGCGTTGTCTGTAGCGCTGTGGGGCACCAGCAGGGGGCTCTGAGCGCTGCTCACGCTCTGGCAATGGAAAGAATACTCTGCAGGAGAGTAGATCCCACCGCTGGCATTAAAGATGGCCCTCTGCCCGTCATACTCCAGCACCACCTGCTCCATCACCGACCAGTTGCGAGCAGATACAGGAAAGAAGATCTTGCGCATAGAGAAGCTTTGGGGAAATATCGCAAATTAAGGGTGTGACAATATATTGCTATAATACAAAAAAATACAACCATATATACAGTATCTCACAGAAGGGAGTACACCCCTTACATTTTTGTAAATATTTTATTATATCTTTTCATGTGGCAACACAAATGTACACTGTTATACAAGCTGTACACTCACTACTTTACATTGTAGCAAAGTGTCATTTCTTCAGTGTTGCCACATGAAAAGATATAATAAAATATTTACAAAAATGTGAGGGGTGTACTCACTTCTGTGAGATACTCTATCGTGTATACACTATATGTTAAAGCTTTTAAATTTTACAATTTTTAAAAATATTTATTTTAAGTCTCATCTTCAACAAAGCTGCATTTTTTTCTATAAAAATACAATAAAAACAGTAAAATTATGAAATATTACAGTTTTAAAAAACTGTTTTGTTATTTTATATTTCAAAATGTAATTTATTCCTGTGATGCTGAATTTTCAGCAGCCATTACTCCAATCTTCAGTGTCACATGATCCTTAAGAAATCATTCTAATCAATTAAAGTAAAGATAAAATACATTATGTAATAAAATACAATACTTAAAACTATTTAAATGTATATAGTCAGGGACAGTGTGCAAGTATATGTGTTTAACAAATTTTTGGGGGCTTTTTTGTTTTGTTTTCAGGATAAGCTTAGAATCAAGAATATTTCTATTTTGGGGTCGCTGTTGGCCTGTACATGGGGGACCAATGTTTATTAATTAAAAAATAAAATACCACCATTTGTTCAAAGTATTGTATCGTGCGATCAGTATTGTGTATTGATCCGAATCTTGACATAAGTGTAATGTCACACACCTATTATAAATGTTTTTTCAAAACTGTTCTCCAAAATCACAAATAATTAGTGCTCTCAAATGATTAACCGCATCAAAATAAAAGTTTTTGCTTGCATAATGTGTGTGTGTGTTCTGTGTACATTTATTATGTATATATAAATACACACACATACAGTATATATTTTGAAAATATTTACATGTCTATATTTATATTCATATAATTTACATTATAAATAAATTTATTTAGTATATAAACATAACATTTTTCTAAAATATATACGGGCGTGTGTGTGTGTATTTATATTTACATAATAAATATACACAGCACACACACACACATATTATGTAAACAAACACTTATTTTGGATGCGATTAATCATTTGACAGCACTACAAATAATGCATATCAATGAAGGATTATGTGTTGAATACTCACATAAGCCGGAGGGATTGCAAATTCAGAACATTTCGGTAATTAAGGACGAGTCTGAAAAACAAAATATTTTATACTTTCAAGAGAAAAGCATTGACAAATATGGAAATGTATACTGCTTTCTGCTTGATTATGATTCGGACCTTGACAGTGTTTCATTGCAAACAGAACCAGCCGTGACGTCAGCAGAACCATTAAAAATGTTTCCTGCCAGATCAACCTGGTTCCCAGAGTGCATAGCGAGGAGAGTGTCGGCCCACAGCAGGATGCAGGGCTGCCCCGCTGTGTCGTTGACGACAAGTGGAGGTTTCACAGATGACTCTGACGGTGCCTGAAGTAGTGATCGACCCACAGAATGTCCTGCCACTACTGGGGTCTCCTCAATGACCTACAAAAGAAGGATAAATGACAAAAGACATTTTTGTTCGGGGTTTCATCAAAGCTGTTGTGAATTTGTGTCAAATGAAAAGGAACATAATGTGTGCAGTACATACTAATTTTGTCCTTCTAATTTTCCTTATTTGGATAAAAGCATCAGCGAAATGCATTCATGCAAACGTAAGGAAAATGTGGGGACTTACTCTAGAAGGCTTCAGGCCGGTGTATACAGCAGTGTAAGGCACATCCTGAGATTTGAACATGTCGAGGACCTCTCCAATGATCGCATCTAATCAGAAAAGAAATATGTACTATAGTAAAGTACAACAACACTGAAAAACACATGGCATCAAGTTAGAAAGAATCAAACCATAAAAAGCAATAGCAATCGTTATACTAAAATAATCATCAAAACTGATAAAACAAAAATTTAAAAAAGTAATTACTCACCATTTTTCAAAAGCAATTCCTTTGTCTGATCCCTGACATTTAAACAAAGCAAAAACAGAGTTATTTTTGTATTATTTATATACTATTATAGCATTTATTAACATTTAAACTACTTTTATTTTTATATTTTCTGTGTTATTCTTTTAGTAATTTTGTTGTACTCTGTCATTTTCATTAGCTTTCAGTTATTTTTATTTTTGCCAAGGTTTTTTTATACTTCCATTTTCCTCTAATATTTATACTTCATTTCAGCTTTATTTCAATAACTAAATGATTTTTAGGTAATTTAACCGTAATAAAAGGGAAGTTTTTACATTTTTAACATTATTATTGAAAGTCAGAGTGCCTTGAGAAAGCATTCAGACATTAATCAGTTCCTTCATTTTACTGAAATACTGTGCTGTGGTTGTTTTATTTCAAAGCTCTGAAACAAAACGTATCACTTTGGTATGACTTTGCTTTGTATTAGAATGTATTCTTTGAAACAGATGAAAATGCTATATTTTAGCTTCTGTGTTGCAGAAAGTTACTCAGATGAAAAGAATCTGAACTCTTTTTGTAAGACAATGTATAATATACATAACATCTTACCCAGCAGTGTAAGGGAGATGGACAGCCAGTAGTGAAGGCTGTGCGGTGTTCAGCTTGATTTCCTTCAGGGTGCTGGGGTCGATCTGGACTGCTGGGATACCCAGCTCTCCCTGGAAGAGTTCCAGGATGGAAAGTGATGCAGACCAGTCCAGGGCTGGCAACACCAGGGGACTGGAGGACGTCTGAAGTGCTGACTTGAATACCGAGAGAGAAATGTTGATAAGAATGCTGAGAGAAATATAGTTGTGCTATCACAGAATTAAAAAAATCAGAGCACACCCACCTCCACATTCAAAAAGGCACTGTCTTGCTTGTTGCCAAACACTCCACCGTACATAGTGAAGTCTTCCATACTTAGCTATAAAGTAGGGAGAGCAGGCAAAAAGTTGGTTATATTAGTATCAATGAGATAACATTTATTTTTTAATAATAATTTGAATTTGTTTTTATATTTTCAGTTTTCGTTTTAATTTTATGTAAAGTTTTAATGTTTATTTAAAAGTTTTTTATTTCGGTTTTAGTACATTTTATTTTAGTTTCATTTATGTTTATTTTTTCCAAGCTACAAACATTTTTTTTTTTTAATTACTTTATTTTTACTTTCAGTTGTTTATAACCCTTGGTGTTGCATAACACAGATCTATGTTATTTTAGTGTTATTTTTATACTATTACACTATTTATTAATATTTTGAATGAGATTTTATTTTGATATTTTCAGTTATGAATTCAATTTTAATACTTAACTAGAAATGCTGCCATGGCAACTAACTGAAATAAATAAGATTTTCAGCTCATTTACTTTAGTTTAGTTTTATTTCAGTGGCTGAAAACGGTTTATGTGGTTTCAGTTTTCAATAACAACACTAATTCAGATCACATTGTTAATATCTACCAGTCACACTTGCATAAAATATTTCACATCTCTGATGTTTAATTTTGCAATACAGCAAAAGAAATCTTGTCATATCAGTCTGCAGATGATCAGAATTGTACAAGGGTAATGAAATCCTGGTATGTCCGAGGGAAGATGGATGGGGAAGTAAGACTGTGGCTCAAAGTCACACTATACTGACAAGTCCAGTAACTACGAGAGTAAAAATACCAGTGTGAGGAGGAAACTACTTCACTAATAGTTCCACATTGTAAAACACATTCCTACTGCATTGTAAAGGTTCTCAGCAATGTCAGAAATAAACTTTATTAAAGCACAATATATGGAATTGATTTTAAAGGGCATTATTACTTCCATGATGACATTTATTTTTATCAAACAGCACGTTGTTCATTTTTTCACATATTTCAAACAATTTAAATGGTCATATAACTAGATAATATAGTATCATAAGACTAATCAAATGTCTAAAATGCTAAATAGCAGATAAAAACACAAGAATGCACTGGGGGGGGGGGGGCAATATTTAACCCCACATTTTACCTTATCCTGTAGGAAGATCAGCACATTCTGTGGAGCAGTGGACAAGGCAGATTTCAGATAAGACGCCAGCTGCCCACCAGACACTGTCTGACCAGCTGCTGGTTGAGCCAGATGTGGCATGTTGGACCTGTATTGACAAAGATATCATTCAGTTCGCGACCCCCCTCAACAAAATCAGGCTGACTTGAAACCCTGTCCACTGTAATGAACCTCTACCAATCGCTTTTGAATGTCACTGTTAGCTGGTTTAGCTGCCTGAACATATAAGAAAAGCACAGCAGTGTTCTGGAGTTACTGAAGAAGTTAATCTGAAAACAATATTGAAGAGAAAGACGTGTGACGTACCCATCGCTGGTCCACATGAGCAGAGGCACTTGAGCATAACAGCAATAAATCGAGCAGATAAATAATAAAACCGAGGTGAAGGCCATTGTTGAGAGACTACTACGCCGCGTTCCCACTTCCGTCATTCTGCAGGACAGTCACGTGAATAGCAGATAGCAGATGATCATGTGACTGTTTTTTCTTCAATCATGTGATTCTCTTCTGACTCGATTCGTTCACGTTCTCTGAGCAGTGCGCATGCGCGAGATGCAGCGTCGCAACTCTGTCCATCATATGAATAAACTACATTTGCGTTATCTGCTAGGCCAGCCGCTGTAAAACATCCTGAATTTAAAATTCAGCCATAATGATTACAAACGTTTAAAAATTAACTTTTAGATTTAAATTCGATTTGGAACTTTTGTTCAATTTGGATCTATCTATCTATCTATCTATCTATCTATCTATCTATCTATCTATCTATCTATCTATCTATCTATCTATCTATCTATCTATCTGTCTATCTGTCTGTCTGTCTGTCTGTCTGTCTGTCTGTCTGTCTGTCTGTCTTCAGATAGAAACGCTGTATTGTAAAATACATTACTACAGTGGCCACATTATAAAATATAATAAAGTTTCACGCACTATCCTGTAGAGACAGAAACATTGGATAAAATATCGTTTGATTTTAAGTCCAGTTTAACAATTTAACTCTCGTTTGTCTCCTTTATGCTACCTGCAGAATCCAAATGTATCAGTATAAAATATTGAATTGTTCATCAGAAACTATACCTTTGCTTTAGACTACATAGAGACAATCCGTTTTTTAGTACTCAATGTAAAGTTAGCGTTTGTCTGTAAACGCTGGAATGTAAAGGTAATTTCAGGACCACTTTATTGGGCTTAAATATTGACAGACAGTGATGATGATCATGTGATCGCATTTTAATCAAGCTTTTTTAAGTTATTAACAGATCATATATTATTATGAGCATGTTGTAGTAAAATTCGTTTGAACATCTTAATCATCATCACGTTAATTCACGCATTATTGAGAGAGGCTTCATCATCCACAGTGTTGTCGGCGGAGGGATATCTGGTGCTGTGACTGCGCCCTGTGCCATTCAGCTGTAAAATGGGGAAATGAAAGTGCCACCGAGCGAAGTCAAATGTATTCAATAAGATTACTTACCCAGGAGGTGAATTATAGTTTATATTTTTAAAGCATCTATATTTAAGGCTGAATTGTAACTCTTGGTTGATGACATTCACAGCAGTTTTGATCATCTCGGTTTAGGGAGGTGCACTATATTATTTCGCGAATGTCTCCGCACCGCTGGAGCTCGTGCTGCGGTCCGGGCCATCTTTGGTTGTTCTCGCCGGTCGCACCACAGTCAGTGATCAATCGTGATACGTATCAAATTATTTGAGCGATAATTGTTTCCAAAGAGGTCGTTTTTGTCACTAATAGGACAACAGACTGGTTCTGTATAAATATTTTGTTGCATCAACACCGTTTTGCAGATTTCTTTGCAGCGGAAATTTGGATAAAGACGGGAGATCCACTGTAATACAACATGGATGAGGAATATGATGTTATCGTATTGGGCACCGGACTCACAGTGAGTAACGCGTTCGGGTCACTGATGATTCGCTGGCTTTGGAAACAGATTAAGATATTGCCGATGGATGCTCGGATGCTTATAGATGAGGCTGAACGAATAGATGCTTTGCGTTAGATTGAACCCGACGGCCTATTGCTGACGCATCCTTTGGACCAGTACTGTACTGTGTCTGTCTAACGTTAGTGAGCCAGCATTTCTCGCAATTTCTGCATAAATACGAGTGCAATCCATCCCAAATCCACCTTCCCCCGAATTTTCAAAGCCATTGAGGCTGCATCGTTATATTGACATGAAAGCGGTTATTAAAAAGTAATGAATGATTCTTCTCTCAGTGTCTGGTTCTAAGGAGTGGCATCAGGTATCCCGTTTGCTCGGGCGTCGAAGTAGGGGAAATGTATGTATTTATTGCGGATATTTTGCCTTTTATGGTTTGCCAACGTAAAAGCTGTGTTGTACTCAAGTGATGTTCGTTCACTGTTTGCCTGTAATTCTGGGTTTAGTGAGTATTTATTTTTTGTAATTGTTATAATCTAAAGAGCCTAATTTTACAAATGTGGGAGGTTGACAATGGTTACACGTGTGCAAAAAACTGTACTGTTAATAATAATAAAAAAAACATAAAACAAAACAAAAAAAGTGTTTTATCAAACGTTTCCTCTATTTTCCTCATGGAGGATAGTGGCTGATCTGGGCTGCGGCTCATAATGTGGGTTGGGTGTAGCGATGTTCGATTCGTGAGAGTCGGATCTTTTCAGTGAATCGGTCTGAGGGGTTCTTCGGTCGTTGACTCATTAATAGCCGAATAGTAGACGTTTTATAAATACCTTCTGGAAATGTGTTTACGACTTAATTATATGGACGTTTTAAAACACGGAACAGTTGAATGTAAAACTTCAGCTAAGATGTAAACAAATTATAGTATTGTTTAATGTAACTGCAAATTATATTTATATTCTGAATTATTACTGTTTTATGTCATGGCTGCAACAACACACAAAATTACAATAAACACGGCTGTTAATCAAACTTCAAAACATTTAATATGCCACGCTAGGATATCAGAATGACGTAGACGAATCAGAAGAATTCGTTTTCGAAGCGCAATCAAAACTGTTCAAAAGAACCGATTCGCGGAAATGATTCGGACTTTCCATCACTAGTTGGGTGGGGTGACTCGCATCCATCCCAGTGTTTAACACGGAAGTCAAGGCAATGGATAGATACCCGCTGCCATGTCAACAGATGAATAGAAATGTATATCCATGACCGATTATTTCAACTAAATGATGTTTATTTGTGTAGGAATGTATTCTCTCTGGGATCATGTCTGTGAATGGGAAGAAAGTTTTGCATATGGACAGAAATCCATACTACGGTGGTGAAAGTTCCTCCATCACACCCCTGGAGGAGGTGAGGATGCTTTACCGCTGTCACTACTCCAATCTCATGTCTGCTTGATATTGCACGTTTACTATAACTGTGTAGCCTTATTGCAAGAATAAATGTTGCTATTTGTAGCCATGTATTTTAACAAATTGATATTTTATTTTCATATTAATGTTTATATTAATGTAAAATACATTTTTTTAAACATTTACGCATGCACTCACATTTTACATGCTTTTCTCTCAGCTCTATAAGAGATTTGGGATTTCAGACAGCCCCCCAGAGTCAATGGGCCGGGGAAGAGACTGGAATGTGGATCTTATTCCTAAATTTTTAATGGCCAATGGTAAAAACTTAAGTAACATGATAGTTGGTGTGATAATATTGCTCAAAACATGTTTTTGGATTAGATTGTTGTCCTTTAATTCATGCAAGTCTGTCATTTTGTATAATATTCCCGAATAATAATGCACTACTGCATTTTGTCATTGTTTTCTCCCTTAAGGTCAGTTAGTTAAGATGCTTCTATACACTGAAGTGACCAGATATCTTGACTTCAAAGTGGTCGAGGGAAGCTTTGTGTATAAAGGAGGAAAAATCTACAAAGTGCCCTCTACTGAGACAGAGGCACTGGCTTCAAGTAAGTCCAGCTAGGCTTTTTATTGTCTCTAGGACTAAATCAAGAATGACTGTTTTTTATAATAATGTAGATTCCTTTAGTTGACCCAAGACATGTGTTGCTTAGACCTAATGGGAATGTTTGAGAAGAGACGTTTCCGCAAGTTCCTAGTTTTTGTGGCCAACTTTGATGAGAACGACCCTAAGACTTTTGAAGGCGTCGATCCCAAACTCACAACAATGGGAGACGTGTACAAGAAGTTTGATTTAGGACAGGACGTCGTCGACTTCACGGGACATGCCCTGGCCCTCTACAGGACAGATGAGTAAGTGTCACTAGTGTTACAAAACCCCATAAGGTTTATAAGAGTCTTATCATCGCTCTCATCGTAAAACATATAATTTAAGGCAAGTCACTAGAGGAAAACAAAACAAATCATTGTTTTAAACTCTTTAAAGGTTTTTTTTTTTCACAAAATGAGTTTGAAAATAATTTTTTTCAGTAGCACTTAAATGCATCAAACTTTCATATTTTATTTCTATCTATATTCTAATGATTTTTACAGGAGGGTTTGTTTCTATGTCATTATATAGATTTTTTCCTGGCTGTTGACAGTATTTTCTAATTTATAGAGTGATAAAAAGAGATGTCTTAGAGAGATTCATGTCAACAAAAGGAAACAGAACCCGGCTTGTGTTCAGTGTTCAGATTTCTTTTGTGGAAATGTATGCAAATCAGTGCATATTTAGTCAGATAATGCTTAATTTGCATATTCAAACATAACATCTTAAACTTATAAAACCATCGTCCTAATACACTGTGATTAATCAGCTGAGGAAGTACTGTGATATCTATTAGATATCTATTCTCATGTGGTGTCTTTCTCTTGGCTTGCCAGTAAATGACAGCATATTCTTTTGCATTGGTGGTAAATGTACTGAATTGGATTCCTCCTAGTTACCTTGAGCAGCCGTGTCTGGAGACCATCAATAGGATCAAACTCTACAGTGAGTCTCTGGCACGCTACGGGAAGAGCCCATACCTGTACCCTCTGTACGGACTGGGGGAGCTGCCTCAAGGGTTTGCTAGGTCAGCCGCTCCTCCCACCCAGTCATCCTAGTAATCATGTGTTGAGCGTCATTGTAAAGTCCTTTTCCCTTGTGAACTTACAGGTTAAGTGCAATTTATGGAGGAACTTACATGCTGAACAAACCAGTGGACGAGATAGTGATGGAGGGAGGACATGTGGTGGGCGTGAAATCGGAGGGAGAGGTAAATCTTTAGACAAGTGTTGTGTGACATAACTAAAAATGAATAATTAAATATTAATAATGTATATGAATTATTAAAAATTAAAGTGATTTATTACAAAGTGACAATGCATGGATTTTCCTTCAAAAAATGTTGAGACAATTATATTTGGTTCATTTCATCAAGCATGCATCATGAGATTAAATAGGTGGTTTTCATGCATAGGTTTATAGTAGTGCTGTCATTAATCGCGATTAATCGCATTCAAAATAAAAGTTTTTGTTTACATAATATATGTGTGTGTGTATGCTGTGTATATTTATTATTTATATATAAATACACAAGCATGTATATATTTAAGAAAAATATGTTATGTTTATATATCATATATATATATATATATATATATATATATGTATAATTAATATAAAGTATATGAATATACATATATGCATGTAAATATTTTCAAAATATATACATGCATGTGTGTGTACTTGCATATATGTATAATAAATATACACGTACACATATATTATGTAAACAAAAACTTTTATTTTGGATGCGATTAATCGTTTGACAGCACTAGTTTATACATAAGGTCTGGTGTTGTCTTCTGATTTGGCTCAATTATCCTGCTTTTTCCAGGTTGCCCGTTGCAAGCAGCTCATCTGCGACCCTAGCTACATCCCGGACCGCGTGCACAAAGTCGGCCAGGTGATCCGGGTCATCTGCGTCCTCAGCCATCCCATTAAAAACACTAATGATGCCAATTCCTGCCAGATCATCATCCCTCAGAACCAGGTTAACCGCAAATCGGGTGAGTGACAATATATCAAATTTTGCTGGATAAACCTACACCAGGGGTAAGCAATGTCGGTCCTGGAGTGCTGATGTCCTGCAGAGTTTAACTCCAACCCTGAAAAAAACCCTCACCTGCCTGTAGCCCTAGTGATCCTGAAGACCTTGATTAGCTTGTTCAGGAGTGTTTGATTAGGGCTGGAGCTGAACTCTACAGGACAGCAGCACTCCAGGACCGACGCTGCCTACCCCGACCTACACTATTAGTGTGTGTATATGTATTGAAGCATGTTAGCATGTGTGCATCAGTACTTGTGTGCAGTCACCACTAGAGGGCGCTGCTTGCTTTCATTTCATGAGCTGAGCTGCAAAAGTGTGATGTAATGAAAAGTTCATGCACAATTTGTTCTTGTTTGCCTGTAGATATCTATGTTTGCATGATCTCCTACGCCCATAATGTGGCGGCTATGGGGAAGTACATCGCCATTGCAAGCACCACTGTAGAAACCTCTGATCCTGAAGCTGAAATCGAACCTGCTCTGGAACTCCTCGAGCCCATTGACCAAAAGTCAGTTTATTCTCTTTTTTTCTGCTTCCTATACCCTGTTTATTTGGCTCTGTTTTAGTGAAGAACTTTAATAACGTAAATACCAAGTAACACGCTTCAGAAAGATGTAACCATTTAGTATTAGTATATTTAAAATAAAAATACACTTCCCTCCAGACAAACACCCACACCACTAACATACTTTTGTCTGCAATGCCACTTGGCCAGCTAAATTCATGGACTACAGCTAAATTTTGTATTAAACACACACATATATCATACTACATGAATGCAAATTTTGAATTTTGTCATTTTTGCAGGTTTGTGGCCATCAGTGACATGTATGAACCCACAGATGATGGTACAGAGAGCCAGGTCAGTATATTTTTCTGCTATTGTAGTATTTATGATTATTTATCATTAGTTTTTATATTTTCATTGTTTTATTTTTTATTTTGTGCTTTTTCTTTTTTATTATTTTTTTTTTATATTTTATTTATTTGCAATATTTACAGTATATATATATTATATCATATTTCACTCAGCTTTCCAAGGAAACATTTCTAATTTTCATTTAAGCTGATATAATATTAAATACAAGTATTAGATAAAAGACTTAAACTTAGCAAGTATACTTTACGTCAGTATACTTTATTTCAGTCAACAAAAATGATTGGAATTTTTTTTAATATTTAAGGAAGCATTTCTAACCTTTATTAAAAGTTTTTTACATTTTTCATCTAATTATTTATGTTGAATTTTATTTCAGCTTTATTTCAATTAAACTATTTTAATAGTTTCAGTTAACAACAACTGGCTTCACAGTAAATTCTTTAAATAAGGCACTGCTGGGCGTCAATCAAAATTATAACCACTTTCGTTATCATTTTTCCAGATTTTTGCATCACGGTCCTACGATGCCACCACTCATTTTGAAACAACTTGTAACGACATCAAGGACATCTACAAGCGCATGACAGGCAGTGACTTCGACTTTGAGAACATGAAGCGTAAACAGAACGACGTCTTCGGCGAGGATGAGCAGTGAGGGGTGGAGAAGTGACGGAGGAGTGGAGAGGCAATGATCAGACGGCGGGAGAGATGAGGTGGGCTGAACGGGATTTACCTGCTGGGTTCAGAGGTTACGCAGAACAGAATCGCCAACGCTGTAAATCTCTTTCAACCGACCTTATCTTTCACAGAGTGCTCTTTGCTCATTGTCTCCACACCCCTCCGGTGTCTCTGTTCAGATACTTACAGTTCAGCACACAGACACACAAACGCTCTATCGCTCACATTCCACAACTCTGCACTACAAAGTGGGCTCTCACCAACATGCTATTTTAGATTCTTACACGAGCAGTATGCATTGTTTGCGCAAAATATCCTGTTGAAGTGAAACACGTGTCTTTCTGTTCTCTGAATATCGTCTTTGACTGAAGCCCATACATGTGAACAATTCCTCGAATATTGAAGGAGATTTAAAACGATTCCTCATCAACTTTCGTGAAGTATCCCCAACTGTCCTCAGACTGTTAGTTTAGCGTACTGTCGTCACTTTGACATTTAACAGCTCCATGTGAACAGCAGCCTTCCTGTACTTTAGGAAAGTGTCACTGACAAACCGATAGTAAAATCATTAAACACTCACTATTAAACACTACAGTTGGACACCTGGAAAAAGGATCTAATATGATATTGATGATATTTAAAACACAAAGTTGTACAAAAGTAAATCTGACTTTGCTAGATCCAGCAATCAAAACCTGAACTGACAGTCTCATATCATTGCATTTCCTATTCGCGATCTTTCCGCTCTTTTAACTCACTGGTCTTTAAAGTTCATTCTTTTTTATTATTGTTATTATTGGTGGATTTTTTTTTTTTTTTGGACAACTAAATTTGAATGAGATGTATAATATGCAGTATAGAAGCGAACTGTAAGCCATTAACTTGTAACTAACATTACAGTCTTTGTGCTAACTCTTAAAAACGTTGTATGGCCTCACAATTTCTAATGACCTTATTCTACATTCCTGTTACCATTCATTTTGTTTGTAGTGAAAACCGATACGGACAGACGTTATCGAATGCAAATGTGTGCAAACATGAGTCGATCGCTTAGTCTGTTACGGGAAATGAGTCTTAATATGAATGTGGAAGCAATTTTCACCCCCACAGCTGCAGAAGAAAACGATAATGTGAATTTAATGAGTATCAGATCCTTTGGTATTTGATAGTAGCCATATCCGTTGGTATTCTGGCTTTTGTAAACCGGGCTGACTCCAGTCTACTAAATACATATATTCTCTAACTTTGAATTGTGATGAACACTATGCCTCTCCCTGTGATTCTCACTGCATCATGCAATCTGTCTGCATCTTTGATTTCCGTTTTATTGGTGATTGACACATGTAGTCTCTGCATTTACACTTGGCTGTTAGAAACCACAAGACAAACTTAGTATTGAACAATGACTGGTCGTTTTCATCATTACTTATATCTCTAATCATGCTTGTTTTTGTTTTCAGATTAATTGAATTGCCATCAATAGTTATAGTAGACGCTAGTCTGGAGCAGATGGTAATGGTGTGCTGTTTGAACTCTCACTGTACAGCTTTCAGTGTAGAATATACAAGCATTCTCATGTTTTCCATACTCGCCTTTGCTGAGAAAAAAGCCTTTGACTGTAGTTTTTTCCCCCCTCTTTATTTTTTATGTAAAACAAGGAGTGTGACACTTTCATTGCATCCTTGAATTTTATTGGGCCAAAGTCACTAATGGCCTTATAGATTCACATAGAAACATACAGGTCTTGAACTCTCTTCCTTATAGTGCACAATTTAGATTGTGAATTAACGATAACTGGAATCAAATAGAATTACGCTGCATTGCTATATTTGTTATCTTTTGCACCTCTCCAGCATATTGTCGCATATGTTTGGATTAACTGTTTTGTACTGTATTTATTTTCATTTTGTCTTTCATTTTCAATGTTGAAACAACTAAACCTCTTTAAAAAAAAAAAAAAAAAAAAACTGACACACAAACTCGACAATTTTAAGTTGTGAATTTCATCTCGTGTTTGAGCAGTCTTGTGCAACAAAAATAAATATGAATAAAATGAAACTCAATCTTTCTTTGGTTACGTTTGGTTATTGCCACATGAAGAAAGATTTCCTTTCCTAACAGGACAAAGTAAAGCATTCAATACTCATTACTAATATACAATATTATATAATCACTTTACACAATTCCCATATTATATTATTTTAAATGAAGGCATATATATATATATATATATATATATATATATATATATATATATATATACACACACACACACATACATGATGCAAACTAACTGGAAGATTAGAATTTTTTTTTTCATCATCTCATCCCAAAGAGAACATTAAATATTAATTTTATTAAATAGTTAATTTACTGAAAAATGCACTGATATCAGCAAGATTTTTTAAAATGTTTTTTCACCAAGGAAGCATTTATTTTAATATATGTGTGTGTGTATGTATATAAAATATTTAAATATTTATATTTAAATATTTGTTTAAGATTAGAAATGTTTTTGGTCAATTTAATGCATACTTGCAGTGATTTCTTCAAAAAACAAAACTTACTGACCACAAACCTTTGAATGGTATTGTACAATTATGTTCAAATGCAAATATTTGGACCAGTCAATGCTTTAGAAACATCCTTCTGTTCATCACAGTTTGTGTATATTCCTATTCTCTCCCCCATCAGTTGTTTTTTTCACTGTCAAATAGAAAAACATTCAAGTTCCAGTGTCTTTTCTGTACCTTTTATAACTCTGTAGATGTGGAGACATGATATGAAGGTTATCTATTGGTGAGCCACGACATAGCTCTCATAAGACTGGCCCAGAAGTCTCTCTACATCCACCTTTGGCACTACCCAACACTGAGCGGAGTGTCGCTTCCTGGATGAGTCCTTCAGAATCTTGTCTTGTAGAGTGACAGGAAAATGCTCGTCTCCTTTCTTTAGAAAACCCCTGGCCAGTGAAGTGTTCATATTTGTTTGTGCATGATGGAAACCAGCTTGATCCCTTGAAACCCTTATGACCTCCATAAGAGTATGTTGAAATTGGCCTGGAAATAAATACCCATAGAAATCCTCAAAAATGGCAAAATATGGCTGAAAAACCATTTGACATCTCACTGAATAAGATTTAAAAAAAAATAAGAAAAAAAAAATAAATGGTGTTACCTACCCAACAGCCCTTGGGTGAGATGAGAAAGCCCCTTTCCTTCTGCAATATAGAAGCCCAGGTGCTCCATTTGAAAGTATTTGGGATGGTTGTAGTGATGGAAGAGAATGAGGAACTGCACACCAACCCCGAGCTCAATCCAACAGCTGTGGTGTTCTTCAACTGTAATTCTCATGCCATCCCGCTCCACAGACCCTCTCTGATTGGTGGGCAACGTCTCAATTTCCTTCCCATCCAGTTCCACTTGTACTGAGTCCAGTGTTAATGTGATCATAATGGCACCTTTGGCTGCAGTGATGGAAATCCTGTCAAAGAAGGTACGAGTACGATTCTCCAGCCCCTCTTTAGAAGGAGCCAGGATTAAATGCCCATCCACAATAATGCCTAATTGTATAAAACATGAAAAAAGAGACATCAATCATGTTAAAAGAGCATGTACATATATATGCGATGCAAAAATATAAAACCACCTTTGTCTGGGTCCACAAGAAGCCGTAGTATATCATCAGCCCTGCCATCGATGGTAAAACACAAGTTCTGATGGAGCTTTGGGAGCTGAACAACAAAATGTGGGTCTCCATCCACTTTCAGAGACACAAAATACTCTTACATTAATGCGATTATAAACTTAAATTTAACTTTAAATGTGCAAAAACAACTAAAGGAAAAATGGATTATATCATAAGATATTCTGTCCTTGAGTCATACCTGAGGAGGAGAACACTCTAATTGAACTTAAACTGGATTGGTTATCTGGGTCTGTTGAAATTGAAGACATTCTACTGTAAAGTCTGCTGCTTATTACAAGTTAATAAATGTAGTTGCACTGCATTTCTAAAGGTTTTTTTTATTGCACAAACACAGATTATGAATTGATAAATGAAGGAAGTGCTTACCAGACACCTCAGCATCGGAATCTGAAAGAAAAATGAACAAATCCAAAAACTACATAATTCCAGGTAGCTGAAAAAGTAGACAAAGCTAAAATTTGTAATGATTTTAACTCACATGACTCATAATGGATGTTGTAGTCATAGTTGTAGTCATGTGCTGTATCATAATCTGCAAAATAGTGTCATAATGATGCACCTTTGGCTTAATTTGATTCATGTTTAGGCAGTTATTGTTTATATTTGAAATCAGTGTCAAACTGATTTAGCATTTGAAAATGTATAACTTACCTTTAAGAAGTTCAATATCTGTATAAAAAATTAAGAAACACACAATCCGAAGTTACAACTTTACCCTAATTTCACCTTGACCGTATGTGTCCACTCGGCTTAATGGCTGCCACGTTGTTTTCCTCCTGTTAAAGGCATAAAGCCGAACGTCTCGGTATTCGCTCTGCTTACACTCCCACAATAAGATGCATTTCCTTTAACCGTTAAGTGCCCTGCAAAGTGGACTTTATAGCGTATATTGCCATCTTAAGTGAGATTCCAATACTAGGACATCTTCAGTTCGAAGGGCATAGCAAACAGAATAGGAAATAAGCGGACATCAACACCTCACTTCAAAAGTAAGTCTAGAGGGAAATTTACCCACAAATCACTGCACATCACTCCAATACTTAAAGTGCCCCTTTTATGCATTTTTGAAAATTACCTTTCATGCAGTGTGTAACACAGCTTTTGAGTGAATGAAAACATCCTACAAAAAAGTTTTAAATCTGAAAGTGCACCGTGTATAATGTTGTCCCTCAAAAGAAAGAGTCGACTCTGAATCATTGAAATGAGTCGTTTTTAAAACAAATTCCAAGCTGTTTCATGTTGACTTCAACGTATGACTTCAACATGAAACATTAACATATTGCCCGCCCACTTATAGTCTTTTCGTGTTGGTCTGAATGAAAATTCATTCTTTGCCACTAGGTGTGCTTTTGGAATGGTAAAAATAGCGGTTTCCCCGGTAACAGGTATTACAGGCATGATGAAATGAAAATGACACCAATTGGACCAATCACCGCAGATTAGCATCACGCAAAGGAGGGGGTTGGAAAAATGAATCGTTGAGCAAACCATTTGGGAGTTGTTGAGCAAATAAGGTAAAAAATAAATGCATATTGTACGACAATGAAAGTGTTTTTTGACCTTGCATGCATGTCAACCCTTCGTAATTTTACAAAGCTACGAAAATATTTTTTGTACGCAAAGAAAACAAAAATAACGACTTTATCCAACAATTCGTCTCCTCCGCATCGAACAAATAATAGATTAATGAGACCAAAGACTGCCCGTTAGATTTACCCAAAACTAATTATATCTCATGTTTAACCACTATAGAGACATCAAAGCCAGCGGCAAATTCCAGAAGAGTTAGCCGAGGTAAGGCTGCTCTTAGCGGGTTCATAAGCACCGAACGGCCGCTGACACAATGGAGCTCTCTTCTCTGAAAACGTCAAAGCAAATTTTCAAATAGACGTTATCTTTATTAACAAACTGCACATTTGAAGTCTATACAAGTACATTCTCGCCTAAAAAACTCTTAAAACTACATGCCGTGACACAAAAACAGCATTATTTTTTTTTTAATTATAGTGTGAGAAATACTGCAAGCGGTGTGATACAAACAGTTGGAGCTCTGCTACCACTAGAATAATCGCACTCTTCTCAGCCAATCAGATTTGAGGACCAGAAAGAACTGCACTTGATGTAAAATGATATGAAAAGGTGTTTCCAGCATTATTATTCAGTTTAATTAGTTCTAGGTGTGGTTTGTACACAGTTGTGCGCAAGACATGAAAGACCAAACGCATTTTAACAAAGTAAAGTGAACTTAAACAGATACCATTGGAAGTGAAGTGAACACTGAGTAGGGACCCTGTCAGTTGGTACATATATTAATTGTAGATGACTTATTCTGCACTACTTAATCTGCCCTAGTGGACACATACGGTGTCTAAACCAAAGAAGTCGAATGAGAATAATATGGACTGCATTACCTTTCCTCTGAATCTGGATAGATGAGGACACATCTGATGGACAGAAGAGAATAGAAAATAGAGGACACAAAAAAACAACCATTACATTCAAATGGCACTTTGGTTATTCATTTGAAATGTATGTAACTTTCAAAGAACATAAAAGTTTTGACAAAACTACCAAATATCTGCAAAATTGTGGCTAAAAATGTCAGCTTCTGCTCCTTAGAAGGAACTCACCCAGAAAACGAGAGGCTTCCCACAACTTCGGTGCATCTGTCATTCCTGGCATGGGCAGAAACGAAGGAGCCATCAGTGTGGCCACTTCTAGTTCAACCTGAATATCTGAATTAGCATCTGTGGTAGATGTTGTGGAGGTTAATGTTTGTTTGCCCTGTTCAAGCGTTGTGAGTCCTGAGGTAGTAGAGTTCTCAACATCTGTGGAAGAGTCTTTCACCACAGATGGTGCAGTTTTGACTAAGGTGGCTAACGTTGTGCTTTTCACTGGTGGAGAGGAAGAAGTGGTTTTTGTTGAACTGACAGGAGTGTTTGAAATCTTAGCCAAGGCTAGTATGGTTTTGATGGTACTTGGAGGCGAGGAGGATGGCTTGCTGGAAAGTGGGGTAGAGGTGGCCTTAAGTGGTCCTGTAGTGGTCTTCTTAGGTGATGGAGGAGGGATAGTTTTGTTAAGGGAAACAGAAGTGTTGGGAGGTCGACCTGTGGTGTGAATCCCTGAGGGTGGTGGATGTGCTCGTACAGATTTGGTGACAGGAGGCTTGCTTGTTTTTGGAGGTGAGAGCGAGCTGGATTTTTTTCCTGTTGCAGATGTGGAAGATACTTTAGGTGCAGCATGAGAGGTCTGATTCGTCACGTTTGTAGAACCAGCTACGGTACTAGTTGACGTCTTGCTAGTAGTAGCCACAACAGAAGAGCTAATAGTAGGTTCAGGTTCATCGATATCTGGTTTGATCACAACCAACGACGTGACCGGTGTTACAAAATTGTACTTCAGCGAAAGATTGGTGGCTTTATCTACAAGAAGACGCTGTATGAACACATCAGAGGTGTTCATTTTAGCCAAGAGCAACTCTTTGATTGTGAAATAACCCCAGAGCCGATGAACAAAGCTAGGAATACCATCCAGTGCCTGTGCACAGCCCAGAGACGGTTCTGTGCCATTTAAAACTGCTTTGGCCAATGGTAGCTCATTCTCCACTTTGACTTTCTGCTTTGAATCGTTTGCTGTTAGCGTAACCTTTAGATCCTGTACACCTGGCTTAAGTCGACCCGTGACTACCAATTCAGAGCCCTGGAAGTAGTTGGGGAACAGAGAGCGAGTGATATCGTACACCTGATCGTCTAGATAGGACAGCTGGATATCTGAAAGCAGAGGGCTGGCGACTTCATCATAGAAACCTTTCAACTGGACAACTGCATCATCGTCCTCATATACCTGAAAGACAAACAAACAAATGAAAAGATTTATTATTATTTAATTTACACAATTTAATGTAAATAATTTAAATAAAATGTTCTAATTCTTATTATACAGTTCCAGTCCTCAAATCTGATTGGCTGAATGTCATTCCAGGAGCACTGATATACAGTCCAACAGCATTGGGACTATTGACTGTTTGTAATTGCTTAAAGGGACAGTTCACCCAAAAATGAAAATTACACTCAAGTCATCCTAGGTGTATATGACTTTCTTCTTTCAGACAAATACAACTGGAGTTATATTAAAAAATGTCCTGGCTTTCTCTTTCATTAACCCCCTGAAACTGTGTGGAGTACTTTTTATGATGGATCAATACACTTTTTTGGGCTCCAAAATCTCATCCATCATTCACTACCATTATAAAGCTTGGAAGAGCCAGGACATTTTTGCAATATAACTCCAACTGTATTCATCTGAAAGAAGAAAGTCATATAAACCTAGGATGACTCGAGGGTGAGTAAATCATGGGGTAGTTTTCATTTTTGGGTGAACTATCCCTTTAATTGAGGTTTGTGTGTTCCAGAAATACAAGGGACTCTTTCAACTTTTCTTGTAGAGGCATACTCGTAGAAGGCCACTTACCATCCGAGCCACACCCCGATTCTCCAAAGCCAGCCTTCTCAACATTGGAAAATCAGCATCATCTCCAAAGGCCAAGCCAAATAACGAAACTAAACCTAAAGCATTCTGTGCATTGCGCAGAATCACATCTGGTTCTGTCTCCCCAATAGTGGCTTCTCCATCAGTCAGGAAGATGATCATGGGAACACGGTGAGACGAATGCGCAAGACCAGTGGATGAAGACGAGTGTGAGGATGGATTTAGCAACTGGGCCGCAGACAGTAGAGCTGCATTGATGTTTGTCCCTGGTATAAGGAGAAAAATGTTATTACAGTATTTCTTGCATAACTAAATCTTCACTGTGGCTGTTTAATCTCTACCTTCACAGCAACATAAACTGCATAAAACATTTATCCCAGAGCTTCCAGTCCGAATTGATTGCAATGAGATAAAATACAGTGTACTACAAAATAAGGGCAAAAACATGTCTTTCTATTGAGTTAAAAACAAAAAACAGCATGTAGGAAAATATGATTCACAAAATCATCCTTTGATTACTGTTAAAAAAGAACTATGGGTTACTAGTTTGAATCAGTCACTGAACTCAATTAATTAGCGGTTACTGAATCGCTAAATCAATCTGACTCACTGAATCATGTATGTATATATATATATATATATATATATATATATATATAAAATATATGTATATATAAAACAGTGGGGAAAAAATTATTTGATCCCCTGCTGATTTTGTACGTTTGCCCACTGACAAAGAAATGATCAATCTATAATTTTAATGGTAGGTTTATTTGAACAGTGAGAGACAGAATAACAACAAAAAAAATCCAGAAAAACGCATTTCAAAAAAGTTATACACTGATTTGTATTTGACCCCTTCACAAAACATAACTTAGTACTTGGTGGCAAAACCCTTGTTGGCAATCACAGAGGTCAGACGTTTCTTGTAGTTGGTCACCGGGTTTGCACACATCTCAGGAGGGATTTTGTCCCACTCCTCTTTGCAGATCCTCTCCAAGTCATTAAGGTTTCGAAGCTGATGTTTGGCAACTCGAACCTTCAGCTCCCTCCACAGATTTTCTATGGGATTAAGGTCTGGAGACTGGCTAGGCCACTCCAGGACCTTAATGTGCTTCTTCTATAGCCACTGCTTTGTTGCCTTGGCCATGTGTTTTGGGTCATTGTCATGCTGGAATACCCATCTACGACCCGTTTTCAATGCCCTGGTCCTGACTGTACATGGCCCCGTCCATCATCCCTTTGATGTGGTGCAGTTGTCCTGTCCCCTTAGCAGAAAAACACCCCCAAAGCATTATGTTTCCACCTCCATGTTTGACGGTGGGGATGGTGTTCTTGAGGTCAGAGGCAGCATTCCTCCTCCTCCAAACACGGCGAGTTGATTTGATGCCAAAGAGCTGGTTTTTGGTCTCATCTGACCACAACACTTTCACCCAGTTCTCCTCTGAATCATTGGCAAACTTCAGACGGGCCTGTACATGTGCTTTCTTGAGCAGGGGGACCTTGCGGGCACTGCAGGATTTCAGTAGTGTGTTACCAATTGTTTTCTTGGTGACTATGGTCCCAGCTGCCTTGAGATCATTGCACCAACTGTTGTCACCTTCTCACCAAGGTGGTGGAGAGTGGAGAGTTTGGAATCTGAATCACATGGGAGCCAGAAATCTTGCTGACTGATAGGGGATCAAATATTTATTTGACTCATTAAAATGGAAATCAATTTATAACTTTTTTTAAATGTGTTTTTCTGGATTTTTTTTGTTGTTATTCTGTCTCTCACTGTTCAAATAAACCTACCATTAAAATTATAGATTGATCATTTTGTCAGTGGGCAAACGTACAAAATCAGCAGGGGATCAAATTATTTTTTCCTCACTGTATGTGTATATTAGCCTGGTAATACCAAACTCTGCTACTTCGTTTTGCTTTGTAGACAGAGTCTGGAAGGGAATAATTGACAAGAATTTACTTTCTCGTGGGAGGGCGCTTGTCTGAAGTTTAAAATCATTGGTTTACCCATAAGCCAATCACATAACGGGGGGCACAATCACAATTATCGCCTTGCCCGGTAGATAAGTGAAAATAGCAGTATTTTTTAGTGATATGCTATTTACACAGTGCAAATAGCTTTGGATTCTATTTATTCTGTTAAAATAGCAGGATATTCTGCTAATTACTTATTGCAAATAGTGGCAATTATCTGCACCTCAGCATTGTAATACATTATAAAACAGTATGCAATAACTTATTGAGTGTAATTTTTCAACTTTATTTCAAATTATTAAATGGATGCCACCTTATTGGGACAAGCCCTCCCTACACCTACCCTAACCCTAATCGATACTTTATATTCAACTTTTTGATTATTTCCTTCATTTTTCTTAAAAAATAAATGCTTTTCTGATGTGATGTGATGTGATTTGAAATTTGAAAAGGGACAAAAAAAGTTCGCCAAAAGGCAGATTCGAATCCCGGTCGATCGTGTCAAAAGGAGTGTGACAGACGCTTTACTATATATTTATATATATTTATTTATGTGTGTGTGTGTGTGTGTGTGTGTGTGTGTATACAGTGTTGCTTGAAAGTTTGTGAACCCCTTGCAGAAAATGTGAGTAATTTTAACAAAATGCATGTTATTTTGTATTTAGTACTGTCCTGAGTAAGATATTTTACATAAGATGTTTACATTTAGTCCACAAGACAAAAAAAAAAAGGTTAAATTGAGGACAATTGAGGGACTCAAACACAACTATTAAAAAACGTTCAAAAATTCACTGATGCTCCTGAAGGAAACACGATGCATTAAGACCCTGGGGGTGAAAACTTTTTGAATTTGAGGATCAAGGTAAATTGTACTTAATTTGTCTTCCAGGAAACATGCAAATATCTTCTGTTGCTTCCGAAGGGCAGTACTAAATGGAAAAAAATATATATTTCTACAAAATAAAAATCCTGTTCAAAGGTTTTCATTAATACATTGTGCTTCCTTCTGGAGCATCAGTGAATGTTTGAACCTTTTTTAATAGTTGTGTTTGAGTCCTTCAGTTGTCCTCAGTATGAAAACATGTATCTCAAAATCATACATTCACTGCTGGAAAGGGTTCAAATATGCAAAAGATGCTGGAAAACTGAAGATTCCGCAGGACATGGAGGATTTTTCTGAAGAACAGTGCTCAGTTTAACTGTTCAGAACAAACAAGGGACTCATGAACAACCATCACAAAACAAAACAAAAAAAAAACAGTCGAGGATCATCCAGGTAACCACACACAGTAACCCAAAACTTTTCCCAAACTTTTGAATGGGGTTATTTTAATAATTTCAGCTTTTTTCTTTGTCTTGTGGACTAAATGTAAACATCTTTTATGTAAAATATCTTACTCAGGACAGTACTAAATAAAAAAAATAACATGCATTTTGTATGATCTCTCTTATTTTGTTAAAATGACTAATTGTCACAGATTCTGCAAGGGGTTCACAAACTTTCTAGCAGCACTATATATATATATATTATTATTATTATTATTATTATTATGGATAAATTATAATTAGATATGTAAAAGTTAAATACATTTTATAAAAATAAATATATCAAAAACAGAATTCTGCAGAAAACAATGTTATTATTTTGAATAATAAAAAATACTTTTTTTAAGATACAGAAGAAACACCTACAGCCCTCTGCGATTATCTTCCTGACAAATTCCTTGGCATCCCTCACATTTTGCCGAGTGGCCCGCACAGTGCGGCCTTTCTTCCAGGTGTGGACTTTATCTGAGAAAGTGATAAGATTGAAGTAATCTCCCTCACGTAGGTCACTCAGTATGGTGGTCATTGCTACCTTTGTCTGATGTAAAACACAAATGGAGAAATACACAATTCAGTATTCTTTATCTCGTTCTCAACAAGTTGTAGTTTTGAGCTGGCTGAGATGCTACCTGCTTGATTTTTGTGCCAATCATAGAGCCGCTGATGTCAATGACAAAGATGACATCTTTAGGAACCACAGGAAGTCCTCGAGGTGCAAAGTAATGAACAAAGTAACCATCATCCACCTGGAGAAAGTAAGAAGTGACAATATTATAATGCTACATGGAGGCCACTGCTATTTTGTACAATCAATCAGATATATTAGTGTGAAGACCTGAATGTCCCCCATGGGGTCTTTGAGCTCCACGTCATACTGAATGATGAAGTCTGCATTGAGACCTCTGGGGGAGATGTTCTTCTGTTGCTGTATGGTGGGAGTATAGTGCACATGTGCGCAGTAAGGATTCTGCTCGACCTTAGTTGATGGAGGAGGATCTGCATCCACTAAAAGATTAGGGAGAATGAGATAAACCATATATTTTGTGATTGTTTGTTCTGAAGCATTGACATCACAGAAGTGGTTATTTTATAGGGTACCTTGAACATTGTTGGTTAGCAGTCGGCTGGTTCGCAGTGGCAGAGCTCTGATAAAGCCAATGCCTGTCCGCTCTGATATGTTGACATCCAGGGAGATGTTCTGCACAGGTTGACCAGGCCGCAGACCCAGAGACAGCTCATAACGGCCGAGACGTCGTGATAACAGCTCCTCATAAGTCAGCGAGAAGGAGACGCGAGTCCCAGGTGGCACGTTGACTGCTACACGGAACTTCTCTATCTCACGTTCCCTATGGAACACAACAGAAATTAATCAGGTTCAAGTTCTTCATAGTAAACTGAATAAAGTGTTTGCCCATGTGTCATGAGTAAAATTTATTTATTTAAAAACAAAAGGTTTATTGTTTGAAACATCTGGAAATGTATGAGAAAAAATTGGGGGATTTGTGTCAACACATTCATTTCCAAAACAACATGTTTGCTGGGTCAAAACTGAACAGTAAATGAAACAGCCTTTTGCAATTTTTAGTGGATGGCTGCACACTGGGATTCTGCCAAACACAAGTCCCGGTAGAGAAGGTATTAAACTTGGACTGACTTGGTAGCAACAAGTCCTGCCGTTTTCCCCTGCTTCTTAGCGGTGTCATAGATCTTCCTGGCATCAGTTCTCCTCTTCACCTGAGCCACATACACCTTACCATTTGAGGTGCTGGATATAAATAAAGACAAATCAAAGCAGAAAACATTAATATTTTGATAATGATCATACAGACAGTCTAGTTCACACATCTGTGATATGCTGGTGAAACACCACTTCTCACTGGTTTATAAACATCTTATCCATCATAAAAGGTAACACTATAGTATAGTGACCAATTTTCACTATTAACTAGTTGCTTATTAGCATGCCTATTATTAACATATTGGCTGTTTATTAGTACTTAAAGCACATATTCTGCATGACTATATTCTACATCCCTAATTCTACCCAATACCTAAACTTAACAACTTCTAACTAATACACAGCAAATTAAGAGTTTGAGGTCAAAGTCATAGTTAATGGTTTGTTAATAGCGAGAATTGATCTTTAAAATAAAGTGTGACCAAAAAAGAAATTTCTCGTAATTGCAACTTCTCACATTTGTCTCATAATGTGACTTTACACCTCACAGTTGTGACTTTTCATATTGCAACTTTATTGCAATTGAGACTTTATATCTAAAAATGTGTAACTCTTTCAATCTTTCAGATCTTTCAATCTCGCAACTGTGATTTCTACAGTAATTTCGTATTTGCGACTTTTTAACTAAAAATTGCAATTTCATTTTGGCAATGACTTTTTCATAGTTGTCCAATAACGTGATTTTACATATTACAGCTGTGACTTTTTTTTTTTTTTTATAGTTAGGGACTTTATAGTTAGCAAGCAACTATGACTATATCTCAAAATGTGACTTTATCTCAACTGTAACTATCACTAATTGTGACTATTTCTCATAATTGCAATTTTATAATTCAAAATTGAGACTTTATTCTCACAATTGTACAACCTGAATTCCGGAAATGTTGGGACGTTTTTTAAATTTGAATAAAATGAAAACTAAGACTTTAAACTCACATGAGCCAATATTTTATTCACAATAGAACATAGAGAACATAAATGTTTAAACAGAGAAATTGTACACTTTTATCTACTAAATGAGCTTATTTCAAATTTGATACCTGCTACAGGTCTCAAAAAAGTTGGCACGGGCAACAAAGGGCTGAAAAAGCAAGAAATTTTGAAAAGATTCAGCTGGGAGAACATCTAGCAACTGATTAAGTTAACTGAGTTAAACAACGTTCCTCAATGTCAAATTGCAAAGGCTTTGCAAATCTCATCATCTACAGTGCATAACATCAAAAGATTCAGAGAAAATGGAGAAATCTCTGTGTGTAAGGGACAAGGCCAAAGACCTTTGTTGGATGCCCGTGGTCTTCGGGCCCTTAGACGACACTGCATCACTCATCGGCACGATTCTGTCATTGACACAATCCGCCGTGCCATCTGCAGATGCCAACTAAACCTCTATCATGCAAAAAGGAAGGCATATGTGAACATGGTCCAGAAGCGCCGTTGTGTCCTGTGGGACAAGGCTCATTTAAAATGGACTGTTTCAAAGTGGAAAAGTGTTCTATGGTCAGACGAGTGCAAATTTGACATTCTTGTTGGAAATCACAGACGCCACGTTCTCCAGGCTAAAGAGGAGGGAGACCAGTGTGTTATCAGTGTTCAGCCAGCATGTTTGATGGTATGGGGGTGCATAAGTGCGGTATGGGCAGCTTGCATGTTTTGAAAGGCACTATGAATGCTGAAAGGTATATAAAAGGTTTTAGAGCAACATATGCTCCCCTCCAGATGACGTGTATTTCAGTAGTACAATGCAAAACCACATACTGCAGCTATTACAACAGCATGGCTTCATAGTAGAAGAGTCCAGTGCTGAAATGGCCTGCCTGCCGTCCAGATCTTTCACCTATAGAGAACATTTGGTGCATCATTAAACTTTTCAGCAGCTGGAAACCTATATCAGGCAAGAAAGGCAAGAAACACCAAAACTCCAGAAACTCATAACCTCGATGCCCAGACGTTTTCAAACTGTTTTGAAAAGAAGAGGAGATGCTACACCATGTTAAACAGCGCTGTCCCAACTATTTTGAGACCTGTAGCAGGCATCACATTTGAAATGAGCTCATTTTGTGCATAAAACTGTAAAATTTCTCAATTTAAACATTTGTTATGAAACCTATGATGTATTGTGAATAAAATATTGGCTCATGTGATTTGAAATTCTTTTATTTTAATTTTCTTTCACATTTAAAAAAAAAAAACTGTCCCAACATTTCCGGAATTCGGGTTGTAACTTTTTCATGGTTGTGAATCATATTACATTTGTCTCACAGTTGTGACTTATCAAAGTTGCAAATTTATTGAAAAATGGGACACTACATCTCACAACTGTGACTATTTCTCATAATTACTACTTTTTCTTGTAATTGCATCTTTATTTCTCACAATTATTATTGCCTTTCTTAACTAAAAATTAAGAAATGCAATAATTTTCAAATTCAAAATGCAATCAAATTCTTTAGCACTGAAGATAGTCCAGCCAGGACTGAAACGTTTGGTTTTTGTGTGTGCACAGTCACTCTTTCATTTGTGCACTTTAGTTTTTGTTGTCACCTTTATTTAAATCTTCAGGAATAAATTTTTGCTCAAAAGGACTATGAACTCTGCATTTCGTTTAGTGTGCAGATTTTTTGCCTTTGTGTTTTGTATTTAATTTAAACTCACAAAAACAAGTGGAAATGGATTGCTTCAAAAAGAAAATGTAATTTCCCCTCACAAACCATAATTACTGAGAAACTTGCGCAATCATAGCAATTCCAAAATCCACTTAACGCTCAGTTCAGGAGCATTTCCTCTGCATAAACGCTCAGGAGTTTACCCACATGAAGCTATCCATACTCTCTTTGTGTCTTTACATGAGGGTCAAGCAGAGAAAATTCTAAAGTAAGGTCAGCCCCTATAAGCAAATATATTTAAATAAAAGTCAACAAGAACCAACCAAAATACACCAACAGCCTTGAAAAAGAGCTTGTTTGAATGAGAGCAGGGTGAATGGATAGTTTAAAGCACAGTGGAAAATGAGGCGCCTGCATGTATGTGTGGCACTGAGAGGTCTGGGATGGCTGTGCATGTGACACTGTGAACACAGAGCTCTCAGTCACAGTTTAACAAATGCTACTGCACGAAAGAAACACATTTGCCGCAGCTATTTGAAATAATACAGAGTCTGATTGAAGTGTCTGTCTGTATTTGTTTGTTTCTTTGAGGGTGTGTATACATCTGTAATGTACACTGAAACTTGAAGCCCTGCTTTGTTGATGGATACATGTGTGCATTCTTCACGCATGTGTGTGTATTTATATGCAAGTAAATGTGTGAGCGTGTGTACCTTGGCCGTGTGCCTTAGTAAACTCTGCTGGGTAAAAGGGAGAGTGAACAGAGCCAGTTCTCGTCATTTTCTCTATTAGCTTTCTGAGTTTTCTTGACAAAGCCTGCTATTCATCTGGCCTGAACGTTCTTTACTTTTGACCCACGTCCGCTTCCAAATCCAGCCCCTGTGTGCTTTATCAAGCTGTTATGGAGCCTTATTTGTGGGAAATTATTTATATTTAGCATTTCTGGAAAAGAGGTTTACAGAACTTTTACTCTGGTGAACAAATGATTGCTTCACTAGGTCCTTTTTGTTTATTTTTTTGTTGTTGTTCTATTCCAGTGTCCTTTTCAATGTTCCTTAATTTGTACAAAAAAAAAAAAAAAAGTTACAAGGACAGTTCACCCAAAAATGAATTCTTCATTATTTATACACTCTCATGTGGGTCCCAAACCGGTATGACTTTCTTTCTTCTGTATAACACAAAAGTAGAAATTCTAAATAATGTGTTGGTTGCTGTATTCCATGCAGTTTCAATCAGTGAGGACTGAAGCTTTCAAGCTTCAAAAAAGAAGGCAAAAACCACCTTAAAACATGATTTTAAGAAAGTGATCTATATCACTATTCACAAGCTATTAAAAAAGCTCTGTGAGATAATCAGACCACGTTTACATAGCCATTCACTTGATATCTTCCCCTTCTTTAAGATCTCAACTCAAGAACCGCTGAATCTGGATCAGTGAGATGAACAGAGCAGTCTAATTTACGAATGAATCATTCAAGGTTTATGAACTAGATCAACTGATTCATTGGCTTAAACTAACTCAAAAGAATGAATTGTTCACACATTGTTACTTTTCTCATGAATGTGCCAAGGAGGCCAGACACTGAGATTTTTGTCTCAAATGTAAGTGTTTGTCACACAAAAAGCTGTCATATGGCTTCAGAAGATTTAGAAAATAGTGACACTTTTATGATGCCTGGGTGTCATTTTTACAGCTTGAAAGTTCCCATTCATGCAACTACCTTAAGACTGGTGTTATTAAAAATGTCTCTCACGTTTAACAGAAGAACAGAGAAAGAAGTCATTTTTGAAACGGCATGTGGGTAAGTAAATGATGACAGAACTTTAACATTTAAGAGAAGTAATCTTTTAATTATTTCTGTAAATTAGATCTGAGCATTAAAAAAAAATCCCTTTTGATCACAAAGCACTTCTTTCCACATGAACAAATCATTAGTACAATTATAAACCTGCTGTGTCTATTCAGGGAAAACTTCAAACTTAAGCCAAGCAATACTCATTTTAATTGCAATTTCACTTTTTAAACTGATTTGACAGCCAGAATAAAGAACGTGGTGTAATTTTTGACTCACATGGTAAAGTTGGAAATAAATGCAGATGAAGATAAATCCACCTCAAAGGCCGCCTCTTTAGTAATGTGGAGTTGGTTCCATACGGTGCTTTCTACTGTGGTTACAGCATAGCGAGACACTACAGAACATCGCACATGGTAATCCGTCACCTTGAGCTAAGGGCACCAGAATAATACATTAATATGCCAAGCCACATTATTTATTTTTGAAATCTTTCCATTTTCTTATATTAGCTATAAAAACAAATTAAAAAGCACATGAACATGAATATTTGCAGGTTTGCTAGGGAATACATGTGAAAAAACATCCATTTAAAACATGACATGACTTTATTGAACAGTTTGTATGATTAGAATGTTAATTTTGATTTCTCATGACTTTTGAACTGATGTCAATCTGTTTACTTGAACCTGATTCAGACCACATTGGTCTGGCTACAGAAAAGCCAGTCTATCTGAGCACTCTTTCATGCACTGCATGCAACAGCATATGCTCAAAGAAGCAAAAACAAGATTAAGTGACGGAAACAAATATTAACACTATTAGCCAGATCCACAAATTAAAAACTATGAAGACTAAAAGATATTATCCTGGGTCGGAGTGTCTCTGACAGTAAATATTTAAGATTATAGAATGTCTTGTTAAAAACATATAATATATAATTGTGTATATATAGAATAATGTCAACATTACCATTTAAGTCTGCTTCTGCTTTGCTCTCTGTCTCCAGTTACTGATCTAAATTGTTTTGCTCATATTGCTTCTAACTCATGTAAACAGTCTCATGTGTTTTATATGAATAAACATTTGGTTTCTCAGGCATCAAATTCATGTTTGTGCATATTTCTAAAATGAAAAGGAACCCATGGGTCAAAAGGCTAGAACACTATTTGGTGCTTTATGGTATTTCACAATAAACCAAAGCAAATCAAAAAACCAAGGCATTTATCTTAATATTTACAGTTTAGCAGAAAGCAAAAACATAGCTTTTTCTGTCATACTTACTGCTGGTTTTGCTGTTGAGGTCTGACGTCTCAGTCTCTAAAAAGTATAAAATAATATGTGAGGCCTATAGTTATTTTCTTGATATCTCCCATCCAGAGTGCGCAAGGAACTTTTACATTACATTCAGTAAAAGTATGTCACATAAAATTATCTACATAGGCGGTGTTATAAATATAAGCATCACAAAACAAACCTCATTCCTTAGTGCCATTCGCCTTTAAATATGATTGCAAACTTTGTATTATTCATATAAACTTAATTAACTAATATATTACCAACCACAAATTACCTTTGCAGTAAAATAGTTTGAAATACTCCCAGTATTCTCAAATGCCAGTGGTTTGGTCTTGATCTTACATTGAAATAGACTGAATCAAAGTTATTCATGAAAAGGGTGGAAATGGAACTAAATGTCAGTATTGTACACACAAGGCCACTGGAGGATTTACACATAAATCACTGCTGTGCCAATATATTACCACATCTCCAGGAGATTGCTGTAAACACAAACGAAAAGCTAAATATGGAAAAATGTGTCTTTGCTACCATAACTTTCCAGTACACTGTTGAAACGAACCCGCTGTGACACAGGTTTATTAAAACGAATTTTGTGAGATAATAAAACAGCTGCTAAATAATTATGACATGCAAGTCTGTTAATAGGCATAATATGTGAATACAGTAATCTAAAAAGGACAACACTTGAATGTTATCCTTCCTTTTCTTTATGTTCTCCTTATTTGACTCAAAAGCCCAGAAGGAATGCAATAAGAAATTAGTACAGAATAACAATTTGAATTTCTCACATAATTTGGAACCTTGTGGGAATCTTTATTACAGCTTTTTACGTTCCAGTGGTACAGAAATTCTTAAATGTTGTGCGATTCTTCAGACTGTGCGTTTTCGCGCGTAATGTGTTGAGGCGATTTAGTGTTTGTGTCGCGCAAAATACCATCGGTCACTCAAGACAAACTTCAAATTTTACTTATCAAAGGAAAATAGCACAGAACAATCGGGCAAATAATGTTTAAGTGCAAAATTATGAGTAATAATGCTATTACCAATTACACATACCTGAAGAGGGACCGACTGCGCGTCGAAATGCGCACATCCAAAAGGAACAACAGTAAGTAGGATGAAAACAACAGCGTGGATAGTCAAATCCAGTTTAACATCCATGCTTTCAGATTGTGTGGGAAAGCCAAAACCACTGTTATGCCCGTAAGGCGAGTGCGTAAGGTCTTCCACTAACTTCACATTTTACTGCACAAAGTTGTTTATAAAAGGGGCAGTATTTCCCCCTCCCTTCCAAACTGATCCTAAAAATGATACTGAAGCCACGATAATGCCATAAGAGAGATGGATGCTCATTTAGACGGGAAAAATAACTTGGTTATGACAAATGAGTTTCAATCACGCGCAGGTATTTGTGGGTTTCAAGAGGAGCTCTTTTCACGTGTGCATACTGGAAATTTCGCAGAGCCTCGCCACGGTTTTGGGGGGCAAGAAAAAAAACATTAACCCGTGAATGCCTACAATTCCGAAGATTGTTGCCAGAAGCCTTTCATTCGCTACAAAATTGTTCTAAAACCGCATTACTGTCACCATATTTGAAGTACTTGGATCCTGAATGTTTACTCTGGAAATCTCAGTTAGGTTGGAGAGGGTTTTGGACAGGCGCTCGTGAACATACTAATAAATAATGAATTGTGAGGAGTAAAGTGGCTTGAGAATGCTCTTGTGTGATCCTGTGACGACTAATAAAAATGTATTTGTTTGGTTGCTGTCCATGGTGCTGTTAACTAACTGAATCGTCTTCTGATTACTGTACTTTATAAACGCATAAAATGGTATTATCTTTGAACACAATATTAAAATTAATAAAATAAAGACTATTCACTTTAACACAATGGGGATATTACCTGTTCTAACTAAACATTTTAAACTAGTAAAAGGTAAAAATTGCAATCTCTCATCAACCATCTCATCAACAAAGTACAAACATATTAGATTTTCACAGTTTAGTTTGAAAAACTAAAGTACAATTCAGAAGCCTGAGAGCCCTATTGAAAATGGCAAATTTAAGATTTTTTTATGATTATAGATGTTCAGGTACAGTCTGTAGTGCTTCTTCTGGCTTTCTTGCGACATTCACATTCTGGAATGCAAATAAGATATCGCTTTAAGACACCGATCAGCAATTAATATTCATCTTTCCAGAGTGTTTCATGACTTACTGTGGGTCTGTCCCTGTGTGTGTTCACTGCTTGGATGTTTAAATAGAAGGACTCCACTTTGCATCCTGCAAGGAGGGCATAAAAGAACATGCTATACTCATTATGTGTAGCACTTTTCATTAATAATGTAATGAGGGAAAATTATGTAGTTGCAGTATGTCACCCAGATTATGTCAGAATTCTAATGTTGTTTTGTGGTTTTTCATTAATGTAAGGTTGTACTGGCCAAAAACTGCTTTTCATGCTGGTTTCATTTTATCGTAATTATTTCTCTAACATATCTACAGAGTAGTTCTCTCAGACTGAAGACAAAAAAAAAAGAAGATAACAGGACCCCAAATTAGACCTTAATCATGAACAGATCCATGTTTGAAATAAAACCGTAGCTATGCCTACTCACCGTAAGCTAATGGAGTTAGTTTGAGAACAGTATGCAAAGGACACTTTAGATATGGTAGATCATCTGTGGAGAAATCAGAAATGTATAATTTGCATGAAAGATGCTATGACAGTGACAAAGTTTTTTTTTTTTTCATAGTCAGTGACAACAATTGCTGGTTGTTTCTGGTTTAGACCTGCAGTTTTGTCCAGAAAGTAGGCCAGTAGACAACGCATGACTGCCTGGTGGCAGATGACCAGCACATTCTCTTGTCTCTCAAGCTCCATTATGACTGGCTCTAGACGGTGCACCAGGTCTTCATACGACTGCAGAACACAGAAAAGTTCAAAAGTTTGTAAAAACAGTCATGTTGTGGAATAGTATTGCAATTTAAAATAACCATTTTCAATTGTAATACATTTAAAAATGTCATTTATTTGTGTCATGGCAATGCTGAATTTTCAGCAGCTATTACTCCAGTCTTCAGTGTCACATGATTCTAATATGTAGATTGTTATTTGAGTGGCAGTGTATCTTGGTTTCCACAAAAAACTATTAAGCAGCAAAAAATTCTAATAGTAAAATAAATGTTTCTTGAACAAGTTAGCATTTTAAAATGATTTCTGAAGGATCATGTGACTCTGAAGACTGGAGTAATGTTGCTGAAAAGTCAAGTGTGCTTTTTTTAAATTAAATTTTAAATCTATTAAAACAGAAAAGAGTTATTTTAGATCATGATAACATTTCACCTTACTTCATCAACATTAAATTTGATCAAATAAATGCAGCCTTGGTGAGTGTAAGAGAATGAATTAAAAAAAAACATTAAAAATTATTTAAAAAAAAAAAATTAATTATCCAAATTTTTTGACCAGTAGTGCACATTTTCGCATAAACTCATTTTAACACAGTTGTGTTGTGTACAGGACTCACTTCACCCTTTGGATATCGGTAGCGGTACTTGTCCTGGTCTCTTAAAGCAAACTCTTCTGGATGGGTTGCCTGAATCTCCTCGTATGTCAACTCCTCACATACACCCTTAAAATGTACCAGAGTTCAACCATTTTTCTCGACATTTGCATTTCACGTGCAAATTAATATATAGAGCATGACTAGCTTACAGCATCGATTTCATTCAACGCCTTCCACTGTTCATATGGGACGCCCAGTGCCTCTGCGGTCTGAATGGTCCTCTTCATGTGGCTGGTCCACACCTTCAGGTCCTTGATAGACTGACCCCTGATGAACTCTGCAAGGGCCTTAGCATACTATACAACAAAACAGACATAAGTCTAGTCTATATCTGTGTGTTTAAGGAAGATTGAAATCACAGAAATGCATGGCTTACTTTAGAATTAACACTACATCCACAAACATCTGAAAGAGTCTAATTTTTCTTACGATTTGACCTTTAATCTATACTGAGACAGCGTTTTTTTGTCCAGCAAAAATAGAGCTTAGTGATAAATGTGAAAATGCTGTTATTGCTTTGTAGTGTGGACTGTGAAAAAAAGAGGTATTCAAAAACAGTGAGACATTTACAATGTTCACCCTCAACAAGGATACACTTTGACCTTTTAACACGTAAACTGATCTACTTTGACCAAGATTTTAGTTTAGTTTCTGATCTAAATCACCCTTTGGCCCTGTGAAGAGAGGCCTGTGTCTCCACCGATTCTTCCAAGCAGGTTGAGCTCACTTTCTCCATGGCGGCTCAGATAGATGGATCGTGGTGTCACGTGGATGTTCATGAGGTAATACACTATACGACTCTGAATGTGATCCTGGACGCGGTTGACGAGGTACCTGGATCCCACGTTAAAGATCTTAATGAAGGAGAGGTGTCTATGAAACAAATGGAGAGGGAGAGCAGAGGAAGTAAAGAAGTTGAGTCCATAATAGTTAGAACTGATGCACATAACATCTTCATACATTTGAAACATCGGCAGCAGTGTACCTGTCCTTTTCCTCGTCAAGGGGGACATAGGACATTTTATAACAATCAATACGCTTCAGAAAGTCCACCAGTGCTTCCTCTTTGTCGTAGTTTTCATAATCTGGGCTGCTCAGTTTTACTTGCTGTCAAAAAACAAGGAAATAATAATAACGGTTCTCTCATCCTAAAACTGAATAGTTTAATAACATACAATCTTACCATTATATTTTCCTCAATGATTTCTGGATCGTCACAAACAGACTCAATGAAAAACACCTGCACATAAACATTTTTTTGTGAAAGGTTGGTTGCTAAACCATCATTTACAAAATATTACTTCATTTTATAAAATGACAGCAATTTAACTGTTTTCAAATTATCAATCATCATTCACGGATGGAAATGAATGGTGGTGAAAACGAATCATACCTTTGCGACACTGAATTTATGGGGTAATCCAAATATATTTCACTCAAAAATGAATATTGAATATAAAACATTAAGATTAAGATTAGAGGGCAGGCAGTCGCTTTTGTTAAGTGACTGCATTATAACAATTCATTAAGCATACAGTCACATTTTTATCTAGCTGGATCCCCCTGTAAGGAATGGCTCTGGTTTACATATTTTACATTGATACATTCATTTATATCATAGGTTTAATATTTGCAAACTGTAGTTTATATAGTAAAATATATTTTTGCTAGACCTTCTCCAGTCTGTTTCTAATTCACTGTGCAGCTAGCAATCTTCTTGTTTGTTTTGATCTTTTTTTTGGCTCTATGCACCTGAGGCAATTTGATTTTTAAGCTTGGAGCACAACAATCTCTTCTAGTCCTTATCATATTTTTAATGAAATAACTAGGAAAACTACAGTCTTTAAGTAACATCCCATCAATCATCACATTAAATACAATGCAAAGAGGATGTGGGGCAGACTTTCATAATGCAATGTGTTGAACAAGCAAAACCCTGCACTTGCCTTATAGCCCTTCTCCTTGGCAAAACTGATGATGACTCCTCTTCTCTCTCTTGTAGTATTGGTGGCATCAAACACCTGTGAAGTGTATTTGTCAGAGATTGATTTGCCTCAATGATTGGTTGACTCCTCATGCTGAGAATCCCATACTAAGCTGGTAAATTCACAATCGTATTGGGTGTAAAGTCAGACAGATTCATATAGTGGCTTGAAAAGTTGAATTCATAGCTTGGACAGACAAGAAGAACAGGTTTATCCATTACATTCTTGACTCACTGCAACTTGTCCCTGCTCCTTAGTGAAGTAATTGGCGATGTCCTTAAGAGCATTTGAGGCACAGGCTCTGAACACATAATACACAGATATTATTGAACAAATTACACATAATAGTTCATAATCAAATACATGCACACAAGACAGACTTTATAATCAAATAAAATTGCTTATTTAGAAGTAAACGTACTGTACCTGCGGATTTTCATGGCCTCTTCATTGTCTGGACGAAAAAATTCATAGTTCTTGTATGTCTGCACAACTTCCCTTCGATACTGTCCCAAATTAAAGACTTTGCATAAAATAAATTATCAAAAAAATAAAAAGTCAGTTAGCAGATATTTTTACATATATATTTATACACTATATTTATAGATATATTTTTTATTTAAAATTAAATGATGCTGATACATATTACATATAGCAAACAATTTATAAATACACGTGTGTATACCTATGCAATATGTATACAGCATGTGTGTGTTTGTATAACATGTAAATTATGCTGATATATCAGCCAATAATTTTATATGAAATACATACATGTACATACACCACAAACATAAACAAAACCAAATACTTGCCATTAAAGGCTGATCATTAACTTCATAATATATACACTCACCTTGAGTTGGGACTCCAATCCAATTTAGGTATCGGGTTAACTTTTTGGAGATGTAGGTCTTTCCCCTGGCTGGCAGACCAACCATCACAATCATTGTGGGACAGTTTGTAAACTGGGGTCGTGAGGCTGTGGACCAGTAGAAAACACTGACATTAAAGTTTGAATAACTTTTAATCGCTTGGAGATGTTGAAGTAGGAGATTACATATGCCAATGCAAAATTAATATAACTGTCTGTTTCGTTTGAAAGAAATGAGAACAATGGAAGCGGTACAAGAAAAGGGCTGCCACAGTAGCTTCAAAGAACATACAGGAACCCTTCTGCAATGAAAACCGTACATCATCATCATTAGTTTGTTGTTCATTCTATACTGATTTGTACCGAGACAGCAGGGTTATTCAAATGACTTGGATGGCAAAGAGTATGAAAACTACTGAAAGAACATCCCACAGTAACCAAGGAATCACATGAGTCTTGAAGCCAACTCCAGCACTTAACATTCTTGTTGATTCTGTTGCCACAACTGAAGAAACAAAGCTCTCAATAACACAAATTGGTGCAACTTCAAGAGGCAAACAACTGTAGACAAAAGAAGCAGGCAGGGCTGAAGTTCACAACACCCGGGTTGATCATCTACAAGAGATTAACATTCTTAATGCACCAAGAATTTTAGAGGAGAGGGAATAAGCAAATATAGTAAAAGGAAAGGCAGGTGAATTAAATGATCCCCACACTTACAGCCTCTCCTCTGCCCTAAGGAACTGCCCATTCCTGGCACCCATATCTTGAGCAGTGGTGTCTGTGTGAGCTCCTTCTGCTCCATGGACATGTCGTTAAGCCGTGCACGGCTGATTGTGTGTTTAGGAACTGAGAACACATGGCTGGGATCCCATCAACCCTGTTCCTGCTCAGGTCACCTGACCGAGGCGGGAAGAGTTGGGAGGAGAGACAGGGTTGGTGGAGCGACAGAATCCTGGCTGCCAATGGGTAATTGACTTAGTTAACCCTTTAGAGACTTTGAGTCTGTCATTTTTGGCTTCATGACAAAAACTACACCATTTCTTAAATAAAAAGCAAATGTTATGTTCAATATGTTACTCCATGTATATAATTAGACAGTCACAAGTACCACCTGTTTAGAATGTACCACTATTCAGAATGTATGCAGTGTGTTTATTTGCAAATTTGTAAAATACAACAAAATTAGATTGTTTTATTTATTTTTAATTGGCCTATATATTTTGTAGACATTTTTATCTAACAGTCTCACTTTATACTGGTTTTGATCTACAGTATTTATTCTGTTCTGTTCACAGCAAAGTTGATAACTATATCTATAAAGTTTAATAATCATTCTAATTCTATGAAAATATGAAAAGTTCCAATGCAAAAGCCTCTAAAAGCCATCTTGGTCAAAAATGAGATAATGATACTGAGTGAATGCTCTCCACGCATAGCATATCTTCATCAAGTACTTTCACTTCAAATGCGTTAAATAAATCCCAGCCTCAACACATTCAGAAGTACCAGTATGTTACATAGAAACCGATACATAGTAGGCAGAAAGAAATGGTCATTTTAAAGAAAAACGTCAGATGTACTTAGAGGCTTTTGGATCTGAACTCTTCATATTTAAGTCCAAACCACAGCTATAACGACACAGAGAAATGATATCATATGAATCACTTCCAGAACAAATTTATCAAGTAAAACGATAAAAACACTGTCAGCCAATAAGAACCACCACACTGTAAAGAGCATTTGAAGTGTCAGACGACATGACTGCAGGATGCGCTCATAATAAACAGAACGTTATCATACATTGATGTGGATGCTATTTATTTTATACACAAAAAATTAGGTGTAGAAATAATTTTATCTCAGAAACTGATAGTAAATTTCAAAAATAATTACAAATAAACAACAAGTGAAACATTGAATTAAACATGAAATTTTGAAGTAGAAAAACAGAAATAGTATTTTCTTGTAAGCAAAAAGATAATTGAAGTATGTTTTACAACTTTTTTATTCTAAAGTTTGAATAATATCCCTTAAGGGCACATTTACCCAACGACAATGTACTAAAAATAAAGCATTTTTTTGCATTTTTGAAAAGTTTTGCAAGACAACAAGGTTGTAATATGCATGTCAGGCCAGTAGTTGGTGATATCGCTTTGTAAAGAAACACCATGCACCTATAGTCTTATCACATAATACGCATGCACATGATGTCAGTTTTTGTAGTTTACATGGAAACAATAATGGTATTGTTTTCAAAAATGTGCATTTTGAAACCCATTTTCAAAAGTTTGTGTTTTCAGGCCCACTAAACACAACTGTCATCTAAATGAATGACCAACACATTTAAAAAAAAAAAAAAAAAAAAAAAAAAAAAATCATTCCAAATAAAAAAAATCTACAACAGGTGCCTCCAACCCAACTACTCTCCAGCAGAGTTCAGCTCCAACTCTAATCAAACACATCTAAACCAGCAAATCAAGATCATCAGAGCTGAATAAAAATGATTGGCAGCTCTCCAGGAGCAGGATTGGAGACCCTATACAGTAAAAGTAATGAAAAGTGAAAAAAAAACGATATTGCTGTTCATGACCCATTTAGCATCACACAGTTATGTTGTAGTGGAACATGATGAGGCCAAGTTCAAAAGCAGCTTGATCAGGATGTGGTAAATAACAAGATTAGCAAGACTGCAGACAGACTTATCTACTGTCTGATTCTGCAGGTGCCTGACTTCAGGTTGGTCCCTGATCTCCAGCTGTCATTTGATATCATGGCCTTAATAATGTAACATCTCCTCTGCAGAAGGCCTGTGTAAAGTTGCTGTAAGTGCCAAAAGTGGGTCGCGGAGTGTAGGGACAAAGAAACGACATCAACAACAATAAATGTAATTCTAAATGTTTTTCTGAGGCGAGACTTTTATTTTAAAAGACGTGCATGAAAGCTGTTGACACTTCTGTCAGATGCAGTTTAAGTAAAGAGTGCCTGAGAAAAGCGCGCTGTCCCGATTCAGTATCTGCGGTGAGATGAGATGTTATGAGATGTTATCGTTATTTTCGTAACTTATTATGAAATAAAAAGTCTCTCACCTCGGAAAAGCGAACTACCCTGTCCTGCCAGATGTTAGATTATGTTATACTCTTCAACAGCACGCGCGAACGCGGCGCCGCGCGCTGTATATCACTTCACTAAAGCGCAGAAACTATGAGCATGCAACGCGTGAAATAAAAGTAGCTACACTGCGCAAATGTGCATATAAAGCTCCAGATCGGGTCTAAGTTCACGGGAATTTGTCCACAGAATGATAATATTGTGTTATTTTACTCTATATTATGATATTTACTGAATATGGTATTATCTTACTTTAAATATAGGCTATTATGTAGCCTATAATCATGAAAGCAATCCATACTGATTAATATGCTGAATTATTCCAATACTAGATGTCTTAATACAGATTGTGAAATATAAGAGGCCATCCATTGTGCGGTGTGGGAACAGAATTTAAGGGGAAGATATTCAAGGTTGAAAGTGATACAAAATAACACCACTCTTTCGTGGGAAAGCACACCGAGAGTCTATCCCATAGACTTTTGAATACTGGTGTTTTTCCATTAGAGTGTAAACTAATTTAATGTTGAAGATTCGATGTAACCATTTTGATGTAGCCATTATTAAACAATGGTGGATCTGACCAAATCCCACCAATAAAAATGGGCCAAGTGGGCTGTTAATAAATTGTGGCAAAAACAGACAAATTTGGTTAGTAAAAAGGTTTAAAAAGGATGTATGGTCAGAGAGAATTAGAGGCAGTGGATGAGGCGGCTGCTTCTCGGCTTTGTTACTTTGTTCAATAAAGTCTTATTTTGGCATCTGAAACTTCTCTGACTTCATTGAAGAAATCTACTCTCTCGAGCCACGACAATAACAGCACACGTTTTAACATATTGTCTTATTATTTAACACTCAGTATTTAAGCGCTGCAAGCCATGCGTACAGCGCAGGACGTGACAGATTTTCTGTTAGCCTACGCAAAACAAGTAATGTAACGTTACTTCAAAGTTTGTTTCGCTGAAGTACGTAGCCTACTTCACCAGCTTATTGCCGTTACCGACAATAGCACAACAACAGCACAGCTTAAAGGTGCGTTGACGCCATATTGTAATAACCGTAATTACGAGATACCAGCTTGTAAAAATCGTTCACGTCCTCATAGAAGTCGTAATTACAATTTGTGTGAACTGGGAGTTTTCTGAGAGCTACGGCTTGTACCACGTGACCGCTGCACCTCATGCTGAACCAGCGAAAAATGGGAGAGGGTGCTCACTGCAGAGCCAAATGGGAGGAGCTAGAGCTCCAGCTCCCCCTCGCTGGATCTAGTGGGCGGGGCTTGAAGCGCTATCAACGCCACCATGTGGCTGTTAAAGGAACACTCCACTTTTTTTGGAAATAGGCTTATTCTCCAACTCCCCCAGAGTTAATAAGTTGAGTTTTACCGTTTTTGAATCCATTCAGCCGATCTCCGGGTCTGGCGATAGCACTTTTAGCATAGCTTAGTATAGATCATTGAATCCGATTAGACCAGTAGCATTGTGTTCAAAAATGATCAAAGAGTTTCGATAGTTTTCCTATTTAAAACTTGACTCTTCTGTAGTTATATCGTGTACTAAGACCGGCAGAAAATGAAAAGTTGCGAAAAGTTGCAGTGATATTACGCAGCGCCTGAAAGTAGTCCTCAGCTAGGTAACTAGTTATAATATAGCTGGGGACTACTTTCAGGCGCTGCGTAATATCACTACGCCTGCTGCGGCCATGTTACGGCAGCAAAGTTCCTTGATTATTACGCCGGAATGAGAGTAGTTCCTAATCATATCAGCCTAGAAAATCGCAACTTTTCATTTTCCGCCGGTCTTAGTACACGATATAACTACAGAAGAGTCAAGTTTTAAATAGGACAAATATCGAAACTCTTTGGTCATTTTTGAACGCGATGCTACTGGTCTAATCGGATTCAATGTTCTATGCTAAGCTATGCTAAAAGTGCTATCGCCAGACATGGATAAAGGTGCACATACAAGATCTGGTGTAAAATGGCTGGAGGAGGGGGAAAGAAATTCTAGCTATTTTTTATATAATATTTCTGAAATATTTGTTGATTTAGTTAAACACCATATTAAAGTTATTGATCTGGAGTATAGTCAAATTTGTGATTCTCCTTTATCAATTGATGAATTCAAGCAAGCTCTACATAAAATGAAAAAAGGTAAATCCCCTGGGATCGATGGGCTTTCAGCTGAATTTTATCTCCATTTTTGGGAGTTTATTAAATTGCCTTTATTTCATATGTATGAGGAATGCATCAGTGAGGGAGATATGACCGCTACTATGAAACAGGGAGTCATCTCTCTTATACCTAAGCCTGACAAGGACCCTTTGGTAATCGATAATTGGCAACCTATTTCTTTGTTAACATTAGATTATAAAATATTAGCCTCTGTATATGCTAAAAGATTAAGTTATGGTTTAGGCAATATTATTTCAGAATCTCAATCTGGTTTCATGAAAGGCCGTCACATTTCTAACAACATAAGATTAGTACTGGACTTGCTGGATTATTCAGATTGGTCTCATACTCTTTCTCCTGACTTTCTTAAAGCTTTCGACTCCATAGAACACAAATTTATTTTTCGTACTCTATAGAATTATTTGGATTTGGTAAAGCATATAGAGACTGTAACCATGTTTTATACAGGTATTAACAGCTCAGTGGTAAGAATTTTAACATATATCGTGGTGTCAGACAGGGCTGTCCACTCTCCCCATTTTTATTTATTTGAGCCATAGAGTTACTCTAAGAATTAAGCCAAGATGATAATTTGAAAGGAATTTTAGTATTTGACAGGGAGATCAAAATTGCGCAGCTAGCTGATGACACTATACGCTGTTTTTTTGGAGGACAAAAATCAGTTACCAAAAGCTCTGGAATTGGTTGAACAATTTCCATGTGCCTCTGGTCTAAAACTTAATACTTCGAAATGTGAATTTATGTCAATTCATGATATGGATGATATATTCTTAGGAGGTATCCCAGTTTAAAAAAAAAATAAAAATTTAGGAATTCATATCACTAAAAATTCAATCAGTAGACATCATTTAAACTTTTTTGATAAAATGAAAAAAAAAATCGAAACAGATCTGGCTTCAGAGAGATCTCTCATTATTTGGTAGAGTTCTTTTATCTAAGGTTGAAGGGCTCTCTTACTTTGTATATTCTGCTCTTTCTTTGTTTGCCAATGATAAATCTATAAAGGAAATTAATAAAATATTTTTAATAAAATAACTATATTCTATCTGTGTTTGATGATTTTGGTAATATTTTAACTTATGAACACTTTATGAATCTCCATAATTTTCCAGTCCCACCAAAGGAATATAATACTTTGATGAGAGCCATCCCAGTAGGCTTAACCCAGTTAATTAAAAGTCATCCCAAATTCAGTAAAGGCAACAGTGTTTATCCGGCTTTACGTTTGGGTGGTATTGATATTTTAGATCGGAAATGCAATAACAAACATATTCACAAAATATTTCAGACAAAGAGGAATATTACTCCCAAGAGGGAAATTCTACTGGGGTTCCTTTATAACAAATATAAATTGGAGAAAGGCCTGGCTTTTGCCAAGTAAATTTTGTATATCTAACAAAGTTAAGGAGATTCATTATAAAATCCTTCATAAAATTTATGCTGTTAATTTGTCAATTTCTAAATATTCTGATGTTGATGAGTCTTGCTCGTTTTGTGGTTTTGTTGAGGAAACAGCTTCCCATTTGTTTTTTGGTGTTACCAACAAATTATGGGTTAACTTAAGCAACTATGTTCCTAACCTTACAATTATGACCCATACCTTCATCCTCAAAGATGTTATTTTTCTATTATGAAAATCCAAAGCTACTACCTGTTGAATATGTTGTTAATTTTCTTATATTGAAGGCAAAATTCTTCATTCATAAGTAAAAATGGCTTAAATCTCCTTTGTCTTTCCCCCTTTTTCTTTCTGAATTTGATTCTCTTGTTTCATCATAAAAGACTTACAAATAACAAAAAGACTGCCAAATATTTGATGCACTATGACAGCTTTTCTAAAATGATGTAATTTTATTTTTGCACTTTTCTGTATAGATAATTCCACAAATTGATGTACGCAAATCCAAAAAAAAAAAAAAAGAAGTAGTTTGGGACTGCTATTTAATAGCCTTACCTTATAGGCTGTTTATTCAATATTAACAGTCCTAACATAATTTTTGTGAAATAAATTTGCTTAGCTTTTGTTTTTTAACAAATTATATATACAGGTGCATCTCAAATTAGAATGTTGTGGAAAAGTTCATTTATTTCAGTAATTCAACTCAAATTGTGAAACTCGTGTATTAAATAAATTCAATGCACACAGACTGAAATAGTTTAAGTCTTTGGTTCTTTTAATTGTGATGATTTTGGCTCACATTTAACAAAACCCCACCAATTCACTATCTCAGCAAATTAGAATATCAGCCAATCAACTCAAAACACCTGCAAAGGTTTCCTGAGCCTTCAAAATGGTCTCTCAGTTTGGTTCACTAGGCCACACAATCATGAGGAAGACTGCTGATCTGACAGTTGTCCAGAAGACAATCATTGACACCCTTCACAAGGAGGGTAAGCCACAAACATTCATTGCCAAAGAAGCTGGCTGTTCACAGAGTGCTGTATCCAAGCATGTTAACAGAAAGTTGAGTGGAAGGAAAAAGTGTGGAAGAAAAAGATGCACAACCAACCGAGAGAACCGCAGCCTTATGAGGATTGTCAAGCAAAATCGATTCAAGAATTTGGGTGAACTTCACAAGGAATGGACTGAGGCTGGGGTCAAGGCATCAAGAGCCACCACACACAGACGTGTCAAGGAATTTGGCTACAGTTGTCGTATTCCTCTTGTTAAGACACTCCTGAGGCGTCTTACCTGGGCTAAAGAGAAGAAGAACTGGACTGTTGCCCAGTCGTCCAAAGTCCTCTTTTCAGATGAGAGCAAGTTTTGTATTTCATTTGGAAACCAAGGTCCTAGAGTCTGGAGGAAGGGTGGAGAAGCTCATAGCCCAAGTTGTTTGAAGTCCAGTGTTAGGTTTCCATAGTCTGTGATTATTTGGGGTGCAATGTCTTCTGCTGGTGTTGGTCCATTGTGTTTTTTGAAAACCAAAGTCACTGCACCCGTTTACCAAGAAATTTTGGAGCACTTCATGCTTCCTTCTGCTGACCAGCTTTTTAAAGATGCTGATTTCATTTTCCAGCAGGATTTGGCACCTGCCCACACTGCCAAAAGTTGGTTAAATGACCATAGTGTTGGTGTGCTTGACTGGCCAACAAACTCACCAGACCTGAACCCCAGAGAGAATCTATGGGGTATTGTCAAGAGGAAAATGAGGAACAAGAGATCTAAAAATGCAGATGAGCTGAAGGCCACTGTCAAAGAAACCTGGGCTTCCATACCACCTCAGCAGTGCCACAAACTGATCACCTCCATGCCACCTCCATGGGGAAGTCATGGCCTAATGGTTAGAGAGTGGGACTCGTAATCTAAAGGTTGCGAGTTCGAGTCTCGGGCCGGCAGGGATTGTAGGTGGGGGGAGTGACTGTCCAGCGCTCTCTCCACCTCAATACCATGACTGAGGTGCCCTTGAGCAAGGCACCGAACCCCCAACTGCTCCCCGGGCGCCGCAGCATAAATGGCTGCCCACTGCTCCGGGTGTGTGTTCACAGTGTGTGTGTGTGTTCACTGCTGTGTGTGTGCATGTTGGATGGGTTAAATGCAGAGCACAAATTCCGAGTATGGGTCACCATACTTGGCCGTATGTCACTTCACTTTCACTTTTCACTTTCACGCCGAATTGAGGCAGTAATTAAAGTAAAAGGAGCCCCTACCAAGTATTGAGTACTTATACAGTAAATGAACATACTTTCCGGAAGGCCAACAATTCACTAAAACTGTTTTTTTTTATTGGTTTTATGAAGTATTCTAATTTGTTGAGACTGGCGGGTGAATTCTAATTTGGTGAATTGGCGGGTTTTTGTGAGCCAAAATCACCACAATTAAAAGAACCAAAGACTTGAACTACTTCAGTCTGTGTGCATTGAATTTATTTAATACACGAGTTTCACAATTTGAGTTGAATTACTGAAATAAGTTAACTTTTCCACGACATTCTAATTTATTGAGATGCACCTGTGTGCATATTGTATATTGTGTGTATATTGGTCCCAAGGCCAAACCAGTTAAGAACCACTCCTATAGAGGGGAATAGTACACAATTTAAAATGGGGTTGCTGTGATGTAGTGACATCAAAATGCGGTGCAGCACGCAAACAAGATATTGAAATGACGTTAGCTGCCTGCAAATAAATACAGTGTGTTGCACGTGTAATTGCTCTTCAGATGTGGCTGGTAATATAGCCATTAATGTCATTTTAACTGTACGGTACAAATGCCCTAAAAGTAGCAGACACTTTAATCTACAGTCTAACTTTGATAAAAAAAATAATAATAATAATAACAATAATAAAACGTTTTTAAAATAATAATAATAATAATAAAATCGGTCTTCATCCAAATAAACTTTTTTAACCATAAAATATTGAATTTCAGAGCTGTTGGGACAGATTTTGTGGGAAATGCTATTAGAGTCATTCTCTTTAGCTGGTGAGGCTGGGAGACCTAGTTCTAGCTTAAACCAGCCAACCGGTTTTAGCAATTTCAGGAGACGCATGCAGTTTTATTTTTTTAACCAGGTTTGTTTAACTTAATGTCACAATGAATGTCAAGAGTCACAAAAAAGTCTAAATCTAAAAAAACAAAAAAGGCCTCATTGTTGTTGCATTAGATATAATAGCATCTGCAGGCATATAATACTAGAACTTTTCTCAGAACTCATTTCCATTTTCTGAGCCATTTTTGACTTGATTTTTTTTTTTTTTTTTTTTTTAAATCTGGTGATAAATGCTACTTTCACGCTGCAGGAAAATGTGTCCCAAATTATTTTTCACTCATATGCTAGCTAGATCATTTAGTTTCATAACAGTGTGAACAGCACAAATCACATGGAATCTGATCTTTTCGATTCTGATTTGGCCCACTTCGAAACATAGCTACTAAATCTGATTCAGGTCAGATGTTTTGCAATGCGACCGCAGTCTGAACAGCCAAAACAGAATTCGTGCGATCGACATTCGTCGTAATTCCACGCTGTCGGGATACACTTAATATTTTACGGTAGTCTTTGATCACTCGGTGAATATGACAGAAAGTTGTTTTACGCTGTATCACAGAGACAGCTCTATACAAGCTAAACTTACTGGGTTGTACCGTAGACATTTTTCTCCTCATCTTCGTCCTCCTTATCGCCTGCTCAGGAATTCGCTGGCTTTAGCGGCGCATCAGTTTATATTGCCTAAATGAACGCGTAAACACTCGCTCAATCCAGTGGCCTCCGTGCGCGCTTCATGCTTTTTTGTTATGGTAGGCTACTTTTGCTTATACGAGTCAGTTCAGCCAAATTGTTGTGCCAAATTCTGACCCCCACCAGATTACTGCCCCCCTAGTATTGGTAGATTTAGGGTTAGGTGTGGGGGAGGGGTTAGGATTAGGTAGCGATTTCAACGAGAGGGGGTGATAATTTGGCAGGGGTCGAAAATGGGCTCAACACCGTCACTCGTTCACACTGGTTAGGTCTATCTAATATTAGCCACATTTAAAAAAAAAAAAATACGATGAATGTGAACAGCCATTCAAAAAAAAAATATCGGTTCTGAGCAATAAATCGGAATTGAGCAAAAATTTATTTTTGTAAAATGTGAGTGTGTTAATTTTGTATTTAAGTTTACTTGTGAGTAATTTTCTGGTTTGTGTGTTTGTTGATAAGAATTGTAACAACCTCAATGTCTCAGAAAGTTTTAAGGAAGAGTGCACTCTTGATATCTGACACTTTCGCCTAGAGACTTCCTGTACACATACCACACCCGCCATGACCACATGTGCTGCTTGTGCTTCATGTAAAATAAACAAGTTAATCATTAATCTCCTGGTTCTATAGAACATTTTACCCTCCATTTAGCAGACATCCAAAGTCACTAATACAGGAAAAATTCAAATCATCATTTAAAAAAAAAAAAAAGCTTTGCCTTATTCTGACAGTTTATGCTGTCTGTAAACTACCTCAGCACTATCAATCTGTTGCCTGTTCACGCTCAATCAGTTCAGTTGTCACACTTTGAACTCACCGGCACTGTCACAGCGTGTTCGTCTGTGGAACTCCTTCGGAAGTGCATCCATTTTTAGGGAAAACCAGCAGATAACCTTAAATATCGATCCCCAACTTCTGTCATGAGCAGTGTGATGTACTTCAGATGCTCATTTTAATGGAACTAAATGAGAGAAGCATTCTCTCCCCCATCATCCCCCATCCTGATGACATGTAGACATATGATCTGTGCCGCCTGGCCTTGTCCTTTAATGTCTGCCAGACCAATAGTTCACAAGCTCGGCAAGCAGGCTCCTCACAACAGCAGCAAAGGCTATGCTTCTGGCTTTTAACCTTTACGCTTTCCACTAAACACACACACACACACAGTCTTTAAGTTTACGTGCAGTACAAACCGCTGTCAATTTTATGGTTAGGTTTGCTAATATTAGATATTGTGTAATAGATATTAATGGTTATAAAATCCAGATGTACACTGTAAAAAACAGTTTTACCTGGTTACCTTAAACGTTTAAGTTCTCTCAACTTTTGATTTTTTACTGCACTGTAAAAAAATTAATAAATAAAAAGTTGAGCAAACTTAAAAAGTTTAAGGCAACCTGTCCACTACTGTCAAAAAAAAAAGAAGAAAAAAAAGAAGATAATCTAAATATGAAAATGGTAGAAATTATGTACAATTAATTATTCAGGCTTTTTGCTTATATATAACCAATATGAACGATATCTGCTAAAATTTTAATATTGATGCATCATTGCATCCCTATAAAGCAAGATGTGTTTATCTGACAGTCATGAACTTCAATGTTAAAAATAACATTTCTCCAAAAGTTCTAGACAACAATGACACAGTGACACAAGCGTTTCCTCAAAATGTATTGCTTTGACAATGTTAATTAAAAAAAAGAATATAAACAAATATATAAAAAACATAATATATATTTACAATCTGTGTTAAAGTAATGGGGATAATAAAGAATTTATTTTCTTTTTTTCTTCTTTAGAGAAGTTTTTTATGTTAGCCATCAAGCAGAGACAAAACACAATACCAAAATTCATCATATAAAGGAAAGATAACATTTCTTCATGATATTTATTTAAATATCTCCATCTTGTTTGTATATAATATATATCTTCATGTATTGGGATGCAAGTCTATCTATCCATCCATCCATCCATCCATCCACCTCCATCTTGTCAGTCTTGAGGAAAGTTCAGATCTTTCAGTTTTGCTTTTACTTTACCACATGGCAGTCATATAAGATTTCTTGGTGTGTCATATCTTAATGTGGATATTATAACACTGTTCATTTGTGTAATCCTCTGTAATAAAAACCATGAGGTCACTTTGTGTTTGTTTTAGTAGTGTTATGTTGCTTGGAAACTAGAGCACTACTGTGATATCAACGAATGTACATTATCCAACTCAAAAATCTGTGAAGTTCTGTATGTATGCATGCAAACATGAAAAGCAAAAAAAAAAAAAATCAGTCATTCAATGTGTAAAACTATGAGCATTGCAAGTCACATAAAAATACACCACATTTAGCTATTATGCCATACAATGACATTGATGGTTGAAAGTTGAAACACAATAAAAACAAACTCACTTCTGTTTTTCATAATATTATTGAGGCATGAGACCATATCCTGTCACAAGATGCACTGTGGCATAACAGAGTGGGGCCCCAAATAACCAACTAAAAGATAAACATAAAGATAAACAAGATAAGAATTGTTTCATTCACTCTCGATGAACAGTCATCTCCTGTCATCACACAACAAAGAATCTCCATTTATCTCTAATTCATTGCCATGCTGTCGAGAGTTTGCTTCTGTCGGGGACAGTCTGCCACAAGAGAGACGGCAGCAGATTGGCGAGCTCGTCCGCACTTTACGAAACATCTCATCAGCAATTCATCACTGTTAAAGAGGTAAACCAGTGGGTTGATCGCACTATTCATGCATGCCAATCCATTACCAACTTGGTTTGCGATGTACACATTAGAATACCATTTCAGACACGTGCCGTCCAGTTTGGAGATTCGAATTGCCAGGTTTAAATTTCTAAAAATGTGATAAGGAATAAAACAAATAGAGAAGAGCAGGATCAGGATGACAACCAGCCTGAGACACCTCAGCTTCAGGATCACATCGATGTCTTTTGTCATCAGAGTAAACGCCACATGTCCGTAGCAGCATATCATTATTAACAACGGGATCCCGAATCCAACAACCGTCCTTCCGATGCTGTACTTCAGGTATTCCTCAATGTACTTGTTTGAAGTTGTGTCAAAACATGATGTTTCGTTATTGTTGGTTTTGTCAAAGAACATATCAGGAAGGCACTGAAGAAAAACCAAAACCCACACCAGCAAAGCAATCACTACAGAGTGTCTCGCTGTAATTCTGCCGTTAACCCTCAAAGTGTGAACGATGCCGAGGTACCTGTAAACGCTGATGCATGTGAGGAAACCAATGCTGCCGTACAGGTTGATGCAGAAACACAATCTTAAAAGCTTGCAGAAAAAATCTCCAAATATCCATGTGCTGCCGGAAGCGTAGTAAACCACCAAACAGGGCAAGGTTAAAAGATATAAAATGTCCGCCAGGCAAAGGTTGAGCACAAAGATATTTACATTACCAATTTTCCTCCACTTATAATACATAGATTTCAGCCCCAAACAGTTGCCAATAACTCCAAGAATGAAAACAGTCACGTAGACTGCGGGCAAAAATTTGTGCGTGAAATCAAAATTGACAGATTTACAGGAAGAATTGGACTCCATCGTTCATTAAAGACGATCATCAGACTTTCTTGTTGGGAGATGCATGACAATTCTAGTACATGAAAATATGTCACAGGAAGTGGGCACGTTGATTGATGCCTTCAAGGAGTAAGGCACAGCACATGTCAAAAACAACTCTGAACTTTGAGCTTTATCTAATTTAGATTATAGAGAAACAGCACTTATTAGCCTATACATTTATACATACAATGATCATATATTTTGTCTGAATTCTAAAAGACCTTTATTTGTTTACTCGTATTTGAAGTAATTTAATTATAAAGTAATAATACAATTATGTAATTATATATCGTTATACAGTTATACCTGGAGTACATGTAATAAAAAAAATCTCCCTTATTATCATTACACTGAATATCCTCTTTATTTCTATTGTATTTTCCATTCATATACATAGGCCTACAGTAATCCCTTGCAACATGGAACAAATTCTATCAAATGCAAAATAGAGCATCTAATTCTTGCTTGCCTTTCCTCATAAAATCAAGAGAGGGCAGTCTTACACTTCTGAATCGCTCTAGAATGAGAGACTAAAGCTAGATTTTATTTCAGTAACTTAATATTGTTTTAGGTAGGCCTATTGTTGAACTTTCCTTTTAAAAAAAATAAAATAAATAAAATGCATATTTCCCCATATTTACATTTATATATGCTAAATTTAGCTAATTGAAGTAGCAGATCAAATAATTTACTTATAATAAGTGAATGTCAAAAGTTAATAAAGCTAGATCCCAAGAAAAGGAGACAGGCACACAGCAAAAAAAATAAAAAATAAATAAAGTATTATTGAGTATTTATGAGATTTTTATGATGAGATTTTTAAAAACCGTTTGCATAAGGTCTGACAAATGACTGCAAAGATGTGAGGTGGCAAATTACAGTGCAATGAAACTTGAAATATTCCAAATGAACACAAATGTTAAAGGTTCTAGTATTAATGACAGAAACATACAGACATAAACAAGTATTTACATATATACACAGTCAATCCATTTGCATGAAATTGGTAAACACTAAAGTACAGCTATAGTGTCAGTCTTCAAATAAAAGCCTGCAGTAAATATAGGTGAACATGCCACATTTAACTCAAGAAATAATTTCACATAGCATCTAACCAATTCTTCTGCATTCACAATGTTATTTCAGGTAAATTTCAAATCTGTCTGAGACGGGACGTTTCTTTGCTTAGATCCTATTTCTTGAAGAGGAGAAAACATTAGATCTCATTTACATCATTTTCATCTTTTGTGAGCTAATAGCTTTGGAATTCATTGAGAGTCACAATTGTCCAATAATAAGCACAAAACTGACAAAGATACAGAAAGAACTCCTATATAATTGTTCAATATTTTTCAAGTGTAAAGTTTTTTTTCAGAGTAAAACATCTGCCACTGTGTAATCCCAATAGAAAGAGAGAGAGAGAGAGAGAGAGAGAAAGAGAGAGAGAAATTTCTAGCAGATCATAAACTCATGAACTATTTTAATTACACCAAAGATACCAGTACAGACACCTGCCGGCTTAAGAAATGGCCCTGAAAAAAACATGGCTGTCAAATCTCAAATGGCTTATGTGTTCTTTAGTGTTTGTTTGTTTGTTTTTTGTTTTTGTTTTTTTGAGTTGGGTCCATGTAACTTAGACATTTTAAACTCAGAGCATCCATTATGAAACTACTAGATCGAAAGTCAGCCTATAAGAGAGTCAGTTTCTAACCCCAGAAGGGTGTCCCTCTATACGCCCTTCCAGACGAATAGGGGCAGTTGTAATGGCAGATGCAGGAGTTGATGGTCATGACAGCATGTTTGAGCAGTCTTCCTCCAGGGCAGCGGAAAGTGACCAGCGCCGTGCCAGTGTGGTAAGGAGTGCAACAACGGTTGTCTTTACATGAGCCGCAATAACGGGGCCTGTAGAACTGCATACTATAACAGCCCTGGTGGAAATGCCGCACCGGGGTTGCTGACCTGTAGCTGGGTTGACATTTCCTCCTAGACCACTGAAATATAGAAGCGGGGTTGGTTAGACTAGAGAATGGTTTGAATGGTCAAAACCAAAGCATCCTACAGTAGATCGGAGACTCACCTGTGGGTTTCTCTGGAGAACAGGCTGACAGGGTCGGATCATACACAAGCGCATCTGCATCTCCAGGCGACAGGTCGGGTTTTGATTGGACACCCGTGTGGATATTCCAGGCCCGCAGGTGTGTGAGCAAGCGCTCCACTCTGAGCTCTGGTCTATGCAGTTTGAACCGGGTCTGGTTTGGTATGCAGAGTCTGCAGGCATTGTCTGATCACTTCCTGAAGCTGCCATCCCAAAAACAATTTAATTAGACTTACACAGTTCAATTAACCTTACTCAACACTTACACTTGTTTCAAAAGGAAACAGGGAACTTTGTAATTGCCACATGTTGACTATTACAGATCCAATGAACTCATGTTTCATACTTAGCCAGGTGTATTTCATTACATTTCAAAAATATTTATAATCATAAAAATATGTTTTTGCCTTTAAAATTATAATTTTATGTTAAAAATGTTAATGCCTTTTAAGTTATATATCACATTATATTACTAAAGCCAAAAATGCTCAAATTTTTTAATTTTATTGTTTTTTAGTTAGCATTTAGATGAGTCCCAAAATTCGATGTAATGTTATCACATGTTATCACGTTATCAAAAATATCTTAATTTGTGTTCCGAAGATGAACAAAGGTCCTAAAGGTTTGGAACGATATGAGGGTGAGTAATCAATGACAGAATTTTCATTTTTGGGTGAACTACCCCTTTAATTCTGTCTCATTAAAACTCATAGAGCTGCATAAATTCGCAATCAACTCCTACCATCTGACAATCATTGTTATAATTTGATAATCCCAAGGAAGCAATACCAAATACCTCCATCCTTATGAGATGATAATCAGTCATTCATTGGCAGTGTTTTATGCACATGAACCTGTTAACATCTCCACTGTAAACACACTCGGAACAAAATGTACCATTCCAGCTGATTTAACTTGGGTGACATTGCTTTTGAACACCCTCCTGTCCGGTGTTCCACACTCTCTGCCGTTTTGTAGTTTAATTGTTGTGCTACACAGACATGAGTCCTGTTATGAATCATGGAAAGTTGGCTTCAGGAAGAAGCTAGAATTTGTGCTTTTGGGTTCCATCTTGGCAAGACATTTTTAATTAAAATGGTCAAAATTCCACAATGAAAACCTCAGACAGGAATGTAATAGAGAGTTCTCAGATAGGGATTCGAATAAGAAACATGTAAAAAGATTTATGCAAAATCCCAAAAGAAGAGAGACAGTTTTCATTCCAGCTCGTGAAATACTATTACGTGAACAACAACAAGAACAGCCTTTGAGTCAGTTTTATGGCTTGATTTGTTTTCTGGACACTAAAACGGGTAATGAAGTACCTATGTGTGCGTCCTGAAGCACTGTGTTGTCCATATTTTCACACACCCACTCTTTACAGCATTTTCCTGGTTGTTGAACCTTTCGAGGATGAGGGCAGTCTGGGGTGGGCAGGAGAACATCCTCACTGCACCGGGGCACACAGGTCACCCCTCCACCCGAACAGTGACACTGAAGAGCACAAGAGGGCTGAAATACCTGGCCTTCCTGATAGGAGACTCCATTATGCTCACAGCCCAGCTCTTTCTGACCTAAAAACAAAGGTTCAGAATCTTACATTTATGACACTATATGCAGTGCAGAAGGTCTAAATGTTGTGGTGTTTTTATGAAGGTTTGCTGTGGAGCTTGGGTTTGTATTTTATGTGCCCCCACTGTAAAAGAAAATATATATTATCTTTGTAAAACTTGAAATTAATTGATTTTTTTTTTTAAAGTTTTTATTATTTTTGGTTGTCATGAATTAAGATTGGCCATAATTTGTAGCAATTATTTATTTACATTAAAAAAAGAAACATTATTAAGGTAACATAATAAATCAAACTGTCAATCAACTGATAAATCAAAAACTAGAATGCAATTAAATTTCTTCATTCGAATATAGCATAAATGATAAAAAATAAAACAAATATGATTAATGTGATAATTTATATACTATATTATATTATTATATATAGAATTTGTGTTTCATATTTCATTTTTAATTATCAATCTAGTACAGCCCTGTCAAAATGAAGATAAATAAAATTCTCAAATAATAAAATAAATTACATTTTTATTTTACAATAGCTGCTAAATTGATAAATGAGCTCAAATGCTATTTGATTTCTTCAAATGAAACAATTAGAATGTATCTATTATATTACATTATAAATCATTTGGGAGGAAATTGCATTTGAGACTTTGATTTATCATTTTAGCAGCTATTTTTAAATCTGATAATGAAAATATATTTTCATTATCAATCCAGTGCAACCTTGTCAAAATTATATTTTCTCATTTGAGGTACTGTAGCATAAACTATATATATATATTATTATCAATCCAGTACAACATGGCATAATTGATCTTAAAGGATGAATCAAATGCTCAAACCAACATCACAAATGACGAATTAATTGTGCAAAATGCCATCCCAAATTATGATAATAAGTTAAAAATGACAGCCATGTGAGTCGTGTCAATCAAGACCTATGGGCGGAGCTTATGGCTGTAATAGTGTTTTAGTGGTAATGCTGTGTATTTGGTGGTTGAAACTTACTGACACACTCTCCTGGCTCTCCAGGGAAGCTGGCACTATAGTCACATTGCAGGCTGCGCTGACTGTCGCATGGATACAGCTCACTGCAGGCCTCACCCTGCTGCCTTGCACACACCTGACAGCACTGGCACCCATCGAGAATGAGAGGAACGCCTTCTGGGCAGGCTGGTACAGAGCTTTGGCACTGACAAGGGCCGCCACACTGCTGACAGCACACCTAAGACAGCATACAGGAAGAAGTGTTATGTAATGCATGCAACAGAGCATCTGTTACAAAATCTGTACCATGTGAAAACCATAAAGTTTCAATAATCAAACATTACTGTAATATAATGTATTTCCTTCAAGTTTCCCATTAATGCTACAGTATATTGGTTATGTATGCCTCTAATAATAGCACTGCTGGTTTTCAAAACATGCAGCTTTGGTTAAAATTGATAATATGCATATGGAGAAGCAAAAGGAAAAATATTTTCCCTCATGCGAATCACTTACGGTAAGTATTCCCAGGCTCTGAATACATAAAACATGCTTTCAATTATAAGCTAGTGTTACAGCCAACAAGCTTAAGATGACAATCTTACATTTGTACAGAACCTTGACTCTTTAATTAAGCATTAATTCTCCATTACATTCAGTTTATACTGGAAAACCCCAGTTTTATAAAGAGCTCTCACAGACAACAAAACTTACCACAAAAAGTCCCTGATAAAAAACTAAACTCTCCCTCCTCTCAACTCTGAGCAAGACAATTTACAAAGAAACCAGATCAAATCTCACAGCTGTTGTACATAAAACTGAACACAGACATCAGATACATTTCCACTGGCAAAAATGCATGCATGCAAATAAAGTGTGTGATTCTCACCTGTGAGCCCAGGTAAAGCAGCAGTGCCCATGCCATCAGGTTTTTCCTGTCTCTCTGTAGCTTTTCCATCATGTTCTGCTATGTGTTCCACCACAATGAGATTTTCTACTTGTGTTACTGTTTTCTCACTGCCTGGCTCTGTGCACATGCACTTTTATAAAGTCCTCGCTCTGATGTCATAGCCTGACTGCCGGGTAAACAGTGGCTGGACCTGGATCAGAAATGTTTCAAATTCCACATCTCCGTTGCCCATTTCCACAACCAGGAATTATTTTCTCCCTCTGCTTGTCTGCTCTGGCGTGAAGAGGTGAAACATGGACTTTTGGAAGAGAAGACGCATATTAAGGCTTGCTCTTGACCACATCCAAGATTTCTGTTTACATCTAAAGTCTAATAGCTGTTGTTTATTGAATTGCTTCATCAAATATATTTGAATAATAAAATAGACTGATAAGCATGGTTAGGAATAAGACATTGCACAATTAGTTCAGTAAAGAAAAAAGTTTATATTGTACAACTTACAACATATTAGACACCAATTTGTGTATTTTTTTAAAACCGGTAACGATTCCAAATGAAGTAAAAACAGAATTGAATAAAATAGAATCTCCAAGACACACAGTCATGGTGCTCATGACTGTATCAGTAGTTCTAAACGAATCGTTGAGTAAACAATTCAATGACTCACTATTAAAGACATCTCAGCTATAATAATTCGGTTACTTTTCTGCTATCTTATGAATACTGTAATTTCGGACATACTATTCTTTTCGTATACGTTTTTTGCCTATTATATAGTAGGGAAGTATATGATTTCGGATGCAGCCTTCATTTAGTTCCTGAATTATGGAATGAATTGGTGGAGTAAATGATTCAATGACTAACTTCTAAAGATCGTCACTTCACCACCTAGCAGTACAACAATGTAATTTGTAGCAAGAGTAATTGAAAATCCTCACTACTAATACACACTGACAGTTTGTCTGAAACATAATACAAACAGTAAAAAGTTTCAGTGATCAAAATTTTTGGAACCCTCTTCTTTAAATCGTTATAGCATTTAAAATAGAGAACTTGCTAACATTTAAACTGTGAGTGGCACTGAAAAGAAAAGCTTCTCAAAAAGACATTGTGCATTTTTCACATCAAGTGCTCAGACAAAACAATCCTTTTGAAATGCAGGATGACCCACTGGGAATGACGGTTTAAAAATAGACCTAGACGGGAAATTCACTTTTACAAATACCACAGCTCTTGATAATTCAGCTGGAACACATGTGGCCTGCCAGATACAGCAAAAGTGGAGTGGATATTAGTTCTGTCTAAAACTTCTGTCCAGCCACTCATACATTTATTTTGACATCCTTTCCAAAGATCACAAATGTTTGGAATGTACAATATCCCCATAAAGGGAACAGTGCACACATATCTCTAGGCAAAACACAGTAATAGTATTCAGAATGAAAAATATTGTCTTATTCTTGAATGATTTTTAATTCTGTTTAAGAGTGGAGGACAGAGTAATCAAAATATTATTATCCTATAAATGGTATTAAATAAAGATTCATCAAAGTCCAGTGGAAACATGTTATAGGGTGTCAGGAATGTGTAAATTTGTTCTGGAAGGATGATCCACAAAAATATTGTTTAAATATTTAGAGATTAACAGAGCAAGAAAAGCAGATGTGGGACAACAGCTCCCTCTTTCATGTCTAAAATTCAGCCAGTTGTGGTTAAAAACTAGTCCAATAATGTCTCATGGAAAAGTTTTTGCTTAAAGTGAAGTATATGCATTGAACTTCACTTGCTGAGTGCCAAGGAACTGACTCAAGTTAACAGGAATACAGAATACTGGAAAGGCAGGCTCTGATTCATACACTAACGCTTTCATTTAATACCTGCTTTGGTACAGCAGAGTAAAACCCTGAATACTAAATGACAGTGCAGTTCAGTCATATGGCAATTCTAGAATGAATATACATCAGCCCTAGCAGAAAACCTCTCTCGGTGTGATGTAATTGGTCTCATTAAAGAAATATTGTGTGGTCTGTAAACCTCATTTTGGTATTGGAAATAGATGGTCTTTGTGTTTACTCCTTCATTCATGTCAATTCCTGTGTGCTGCACATGTGATCTTCAGGGCTTTGGCTTAGGACCTTTCCAATTTCCTTTCTTCCTAGATCCTCAGTTACTGCACACCCTGTAATAAAGAAGAATTACTTGATGAACTGACATGCTTGACCAGACAAACTGAACATAATTCTAACAAATCTTAGGCTTTGCCAGACAATTCCTTATTGTCCTAATGTTAAAAAGTCTTTGATGTGCCTTTGAGGTTTGAAGAATTTGGCCCCAACTGCAATATGTGTCATAGTTAATCAGTTGGAGTCATAGCTAATAATTTGAAAATTGGAAATGTTTTTTCTTTGTCTCCCTTGACAATATTACATTTCCTTTCATACGAATCTTAAATCTAACCTGACACTGAGACCTAAAACTGTCTGCAAACAAAAACTTCTGAACAATAGGGATAATCTATAGCCAGCTATTAAATGTTGCTACAAAACACCAAAGCAGAGCAGATTTTTACAGGGCTAGTCACAAAATAAATAAATATATGAAGATTAAATATTTATATTAGCGGAAATTAATTTATAATTTTACTTGTATAATATATTAACACTACCACTAATATCACTGACTGGCAAGATTGCTTAATCAGAACAAACTATTCTAGAGAGCTGTGTAACAGATTATTAATTTGTCAGTACAGACTGATTTATCATTTTTATATTCTCTTGGCTGATATCATTAGTGCTTGCTTTGTTCACCATCAAAATCGCTGCATGCAAAGTAAAACATTAAAATTTCCAGGTTGCTTTTTTTCTTTTCATTTGAACAGACCTCTTAAACATTAATCGCAGCTGCAGCCCAGATGTGCAGCCATGTAGATAAATCACCCTCTAAAAAGAAGAACCTGAATCTGACTAACTGTTTTTGAGGGGAGGAAATGATGCCTGCGTTCCAAGCATTCTAACTAGATGTGTGAAACTACACGAGTCGTAACAGGAAAGCCTTTGGTTTCTGATAAGAACACTATTCTAAGCAAGGGTCAGGTAATGACGTTTGAGAAGGAGCAAATCTGACAGTCACAGGAAAGATGTCAGACAACACACACAACCACATTCAGTAACAGCTTCATGGGAAGAGCCCAGCAACCGTCTGGAAGGGAATATTAAAATATTTCAACTGAATCTGTGAAATCTTTCAATGTAAACTTCAGAAGTCATATCAAAATGTACAGTATGAGAGATGAAGCATTCTGCAGAACAGTAGTGTGCACAGTAGAAATCACTTCCTGGGGGGCACCCCTCTGCAGAACACAAAACAAGCTATTTTGAAAATGTCTATTATTAAATATTTTTCTTATATATTTTTTTCCTAATGAGAAATTAGGTTCCAGTATTGTTTTAGACCCCACTGACTTTTATATGGAAAAATCAGCTCAAATAATCTGAATAATCATGAAAAAATTCTCAACAGACTTTGAATTTGACACCATTATAAAGAATGGTTCTTTATTAGCATCTGTGGTTCCATAAGAAACTTTTAACATTAATGGAACATTTGAATTGCACAAAATGTTCTTATTAGTGGAAAAGGTTGCTTTTAGATGTTAAATTGTTCTTCACACTAAGACAAAAATGTGTTCTTTTAAGAACTGATCACAGAAAGGTTATTATATGTCATCACTGTAAAAAAAAATAAAAAATAAATAAAAAACCTTTTGGAACCATTCAACACATCCCATTGCTTGAATGTAAGTTGAAAATTTTCATACAGCTGTCAGTAAAAATGTAGTTCTCTTACAGTAGCTCCAATTGACACATTTTAACATCAAATTATGTTACACAAATTTCCCCCCAAAGTCAGTTTGGAAAATGTGAATTGGTTGATTGATGCATCTGTACAAATGATTATCATATAACCATCACAGCTTGTTAAAACGAACATGTCATTATTTAGGAAAATGGGTGTTGATTTATCAAAACTTGAATGATATAATATTCTGAAACAACACCAGTATCACTCATTTGACCAGGTTACTGGAAGCTGCATTTAAATACTGAAAATATCCCCTTAGTCATAATAAGACTAAAATAACGACAACCCTTTTCCATTACTGAAGTTCTTGCCTTAAAATAAGCATGGACAAATAAATACAGGACAAGGGATAGATTCACTGCAGTAGCTACTTCCTAACATGTGGCCAGCAGAGTCAATATTTTTAACGGATATTCTGCTCTTTAGCTAGGAGAAGATCTCAACGACCTCCAGCATTCTATCAGAATCTTGATCATC